>CM063513.1:55157238-55757238 GCA_032199755.1 Ambrosia artemisiifolia | reverse complement strand
TTAAGTTAAATAAAACAATAATAAAATTGTAATTGGTTTATTAAAAATAACATTTACCTTTAGAGACACCCTTATATTGATAATTTGCCATGGGTTGAGGATTCATATCTTCTTCGTCTGACAAACTAACCATGCGAACAGGTGAGATGCAACGTCGATTACTTCTTAATCCATTGTTGGAATTTTCTACGTTACTTTAACTTGAAGATTCTGGTAACATGGAATTATGACTTGATGTATTCATGTTTGTTGTCTGAACAGAAGATGTTGCATTTGAGCGTCTATCAAAGCTAATACCTGAACATAAATATAATACTTTAAATTAAACTTTAACATTAATAACAGTAACAAACTTTATATAAGTAATGGATTCAAAGAAAGAGGTACCAGATGTAACAATGGATTGGTTCCGCAATCCTATAACTGAATTAACTTTACGTCTTTTAGCATCAACTTGTGCTTTTCTTAAACTTCTAGCATCGACAGAATTTGGTGTATTACTATCATGCACTGGGACTATGAATACAAATAAAATTGTAATGTTTAGATACTAAATAAACTTTTAAATATAGAGTGTTATAACATTATAAACAGAAATATGATACCGTTTGTAATATTAGACAAAGGAGTACGTTCTGTTGAACCTGTTTATAAATAAGTAAAAAAATAAGTTACGATTAGATATAAAAAATTACGAAATTAATAAAATGTTATAAATTACTAAATGGAAACAATTGCTATTACCAGAAAAAGATGCATTAAATGGGGTGTTGAAGGTTGACCTAAAGGAAGCCATATCAAGTGAAACCACATTGTTGGTGGATGTTGAAGGATTAGTATTTCCAGATTGGTTAATATTCTGTCTCTTAGAATCAAGTTGTAATTTTCGAAAAATACGGCAATCGCGGGCAAGGTTACTTTTGACTTCAACCATAGAAAAAATTTATTAAATAATAATAGTCTTATACCCAAAAAAATAACCAAATTATTACTTTCTAGTAACATAAAATATGTAATGAAAATTATAAAAGATACCACTTGAGATGTTAGACAGAGGAGTTTGTTGCACTTGACCTTAACAAAATAGAAAAATGAAATCTTATTATTAAATCTGATTATTAATAGGCATGTGAAGTTGAAACGGTAAAGAAACATATAAAAACAATGAGTGATGTAACAAAATTTTACCTGGTGTACACAAATTGAAAGTAGATTGGACCAACGAACTTTGATGAATATAATTGTGTGAAGGTCCAATGGACTCACTGTTAAATTGTACGCTTGGTGGTACATTTTCTATTCCATTATTATGATTATTGACCTTGCCTCTCTTGGCATCTAGTTGTAACTTCCTAAATTTACGACACTCGGCCGCATTTTTAATTTTTTGTTCATTGGAGATAACTGTGAAGAAAAATAAATTGTTTGCATGATATTATGTATACGATTGATAAAGATGAAAAATATGTTTACCGTTAGAGATATTAGATAACGGTGTTCGTTTATCATTTGAGGTGCTAGACAGTCTTTTACGTCCCATTTCACCTAAATAATAATGAAGTACAACTAAATTATAAACGAACATAACATAGAAATAATGAATGATTATCTAGAATTTTGTTTCGTTGTAAAAAAATATATATAATCACGATGTTAAGTAGTAAAAAATGAACTGATAGAAGAAAAGAATGACATAGAACGAACTTGTACAAAAGAAGACTGAAGCGCGCATGAAACAGCAAACAGGAATTCTCTTGAATGTTTGATTGTTGTGTAAGCTTTGTTATGTTCTTTTGATTGAGTTTAGACTATTTTATATAGATAATAGTGGTTTATATAGAGCATATATAGTAAATGTATAATTAAAACTTATAATAAATATTTTTAATGAATTACCATAATTACAAAATGCTAATAATTTGAATTTGAATATTTTCGTGAAAATGGTGTTTCAATTTTCCGAAAATACTAAATTTCGAAATTTGTATTTTTGCTTAATTTGGTTGTAAGTAGCATAAATATATTTAAATGAACCAAATAAATTTTGAAAAGTATATACATTTTTAATTTATAATTTAAAAGTGAATAAAGTTTGTACTTTTAATGTAATAAATTCATTTGATTTAGTTACCATTTTGTAAAAATAAATCATAAATACATATTTGTTAATTTAAAAATTCATAATACTAACTTTAATTTTTTTATTTTTTGATATTGTCTGATTAATATTAAGCAAGTGTCTAATTAACATAAAAAATGCTTTTCACATTGTATTGTACAACCATTCAAATCTCGAATTATAAAGTATCAACAATAATGTTAAATCCTAAAAACATATTGAAGCATGTAGAATTTTTACCAAACTACAAAAAAAACATCAAATGTCAACACACATTTTATTTAGATGAAAATTGTCTCAGAACCAAACCAAAGATAAATGAAAAGAAAATGTCAACACACATCAAATAAAAATCCTTACAATAAAAAAATGTTCATAAAACGATTCATTGATCCTATTTTTCAACCTTAGGAATCAAAAGTGGGTTGTCAAGTGATTTGTTAACGTAGTTCTTCTTCTCAGTCTTAAGGACTTTAGTTGTTGATTCACTTGCATCATCTTCCGTTTCATAAACTTTGTCCAGGCTACGCTTTACTTCAGCTTCATCACGAATCAAACTAACTCTAGAAGATGATTCTGGAGTAGTGTTGTCTCCAACAGAATCCTACAATATTAAAAGGAATGTCGAAATTGTTAGAACAAACTACATTAAAATCTAATCTGAATACACGATTGACTAACTCAACTACTAACCTTCACAGACACTGCATTTTGTGTTGAAGATTCACCTAGATCAATGTTTTCAAGGACAGGTTGATCGATCTAGAATACAATAAAATGTAATAATGAAAAGATTAAGGTAAAGCGTTTAAACAATAAGTAAATAACAACTAAAATTAATTAAGAATGATTCATAAGACCTATTATAACTAAATTTTTAAATGATAATCATAACCTGAATGTCCAAGAACCTTTCTTCAAGAGAAGCTACAATTTCGGAATCATTTGTAAGCTTACGTATACCATAACCATCAAGATGCTTATCAATGTTGAACTTCCCTACTTTAATTTTGAAAGCAAACTTCTTCTCTTCAAAATCATAAAACTCAACAGGAGTTATTTTCTCTTCGGTAGATACCTAGATCATAAATGATATAAGTAATACGAAGTAGAATAACATGTATTGATTAAGATTGAAAAAAATAACTTACCTGTTTGGTTTTCTCAAGAAGCTGCATCGCTGACATGCCCAACATTTTTTTCGCTTCTCGATCAAACAATGTAAGCGATGTTATTCCAGTACAATCCTGCACCCTTATTGGAATTCTAAAGCTACAACAACAACAATAAAAAAACAGCGCTATTCAAAAACTTTAAAAATAAAAACATCAACCCTAAAACATAAGCTCCAAAAAAAATAATATCATACATTTATAATTTATGTATAACAAATAAAATTCTTACACTGGATCAGCAGACACAATCTGTTTTGGACAACTTTTATTCGTGCAAACCAACACTTGTTTAAATGAAGTTACGTCCTTCATCTCTTCATCATCAGGTAAACTCAAAGTTGGCTCAACCTTGTGATTACAGAACTCGCACCCAAGGTAATACCAATCTTCATTCGGATCCACACCCTTGACTGTTCCAACAACAATTACTTGTTTGTTAACCTGCATAACAAAAAGTAATCAGTTCACAAATACTGAGGTAATGTATTTTAAAAATATAAGTAATTAATACACGCACCTCAGTTATCAATGGAAGCTCACGAATACAAGTGAAAGGTGTTTTATTCAAAAATTCATCAGACATATTCATGCTACCAGACGATCCCAGAGAACGTTGAGCAGAAGAGGATTCGTTGGAAATAAACTTTGCAATATAACTGTAATTCGAAAAAAATTCTTTATTTATAAACCTTTAAACAAATGAAAACATATAAATAAAAGACAAAAAAAGATAAGTATGCTACCTTTTCTTGAAAGAGCGAATGTCTTCAATGTCTTCATTAATAAAGAGGCGAGTGATAAAAAATCCATTTTGAACACTTACATTGCCTTTGTAAAAAAATAAATTAAAACAGCTAAAACAAATACCGGTATAGAAAAATATGTATTCGGAAATCTAAAAAAAGTAAAATATAACAAACCTTTATAATTGCTAAAGCTACCAAATTGAATAATAAGGACTACATGAACTTCATCTTCATTCTGCTTGATGTATTCAAACATCTGATCACTATACTCTTCCCACAAAGAACAGCTCATTTTAATGCCACTACATATAAACATAATGTATGTTAAAAAAGGAAATTATAAACAGTTTTATACCAACATATTCATAGTAGATATGAAATACATACTCTAGATCGATCAACACAAGGTTCATCTTGCTTTTCAAACCAGCTTTAGTTTCTGTTGGTTCTGGTGGAGTCCATTCTTCAACATAGCCAATGAAATCTTAAAAAAAAGTTAAACAGTTTATTCGAATACATAATGATGCTACAAAAAGTATTAAAATACATTTTTTACTGTAATTAAAACAAACCGATTCTTTGTTCTGCAGACAGGTTTCCACTTTTAATTGACTCAAAAGATGAAAAATTAAAACCGTATTGGCTTCCATCAAACCTACTACACTTTGTAATATTGGTTTCAAAAGTAAAAGAGAGCATGTCATCTTTAGCAAAATGTTTAGTAGATTTGTTTTCAGCAAGTTGAGAGTTATAAATGTAATAAGTTTCGTTTTCACGTAAGAATTTTTCATGCTTCTTCATATATCTACTCCATACAATTGCTTGCATCTTCGAACCCTGTTTAAAAGTTCAAAAAAACGAAGTTAACAAAAAACAGAAAGTAAAATAAAACGTAGTTAAAAAAAATAAAAACCGAATATGTTAAAAACATAACCTGTTCATCCATCAGAACCATATCAAGAGAAAGAATTTCCCCTGGCATCTTTCGATTTGCTCTCTTCCAAAGCCTAAGCACCTTAACTTTGATCGTGTATTTAGTCATGCGCCAAGTGATGTCATTCAAAAAAGTGATGTTGTTTGGATCCATAATGCTGCAAGTTTGTTGACAATGTAGGTATTAGATAAGCTTTAATTTTTGAAACATAACACATGAATTCCTAATTACAAACAGTAGTGATACAGATACCTGACAAAGTGAGGAAGATTTGATTGATCGAAACCTTAATCAACGATGAAAAATCTATTATGTATTTATAGTGTAAGTGTTAAATGTAATAATAAATGTTTACTTAGTTATTTTTAGTAAAGATTAGTGAATAATTAAGTAAATTTATAATTAATGAAAATGATTTTACATTTAAGTGTTTCCATGATTATATATAATTTCGTTTAATGTTTTTTAAATAAAAATCTTGCTATTTAAACTGTTACATGTTTCCATTTTTAAGTTAGAAGTTTAAATTTCTTAATTTTCAAACCGATAGGTATTTAAAAAAATTATATATTATGAAAAATTTTGTACACTAAGACATTTAAGAAAATTTGAACAGTCTACTTTATTGTTAAGTGACATAGTAAAACATTGATTTTAAAACGGTTAAAAACCAACAGATTAAATTTTCATTTAAAATGATTTTAAATGCTTTAATGTTGATTATGTTAAAACCGGTTTTAGTTATTAAAGGGTGGTTTATAATACTTAAAAAACAAAGTAATTACATTTATGTTGATTGTAAGTTACCACTAATACTTTTCAATTGACCTTGTTAACAATGTTTGATAAGAGTTATTGTTATTAATATCAAGGTAATTAATACCAATGACAATTCATAAATTTAAAGGTTGTCTAATCGATGTTTTACATTTTAAAAAGTTAATCATCCAAAACCTAAAACTTTGTTAAATTTAAAAATTTAATGTTTATAACAACCTTTTTTAAAAAATAATTTACCAACCAATGTTTTAAAACTTCATTGTTTTTTTTTTTTTTGAGAAAATGTAAAACATTATTATTAACATTCAACGAACTGTTTACTAACATATTTCAAGCACTGCTAACTTACTTGCTATACAACCCAAAAAAATGAAAATATCCGACTACTAACCATACATCATAAAAAGTGATTGTAACTACGCTATATTACTATAAGTTGAAACATGTAAAACATAGTTACAACTAATTTGCAGTGAAATTTTGAATATTAGAATACTACCAGGAACATCATATTAAGTATCATATCAACTGTTTCAACAAACCATATCATAATAGTACTGTTTAAAACACAAAACAACCCAAAAAACACACAGTTGACTAAATCAGTAAATAGTGCAAAATGTATGTGACCACTAAACGTTCGCCATATTCAAAAAACTACCACCACTAAGGTGCAAAAAGTTACGGCCCAAAAATGTTATGTTCACCAAACAACTGCAAAAACTAACAGAACTAATTACCAGCAAGTCTAACTACTTTAGAGAGCTTTAACAGACCTCGTTTCCGGAAAAAAAAGGAAATGCATTTGATCACCTGCCTGAAGATCCTTATCAGCAACAAAGGTTGACATACCTTTGATGTAGTAAAGCTTACTTGACCTCGAACTTTCTACACCAACAGAAACTCCCCAAGTGTAACCTTCACCATCTTTAATCGTCAAACCCCTCTGCCTGTTCATACCATTTTCTGTTGCCCAATCAGGCTGCATACGCTAAAAATTGACAAATAATTTGCAAATTTAATAACAAACTAACATATGACTAAATATGATTATAATATACGGTTTGTATAATATAGGAAACTTACAAAATGATTGTCAACGGTGAAAACAACAGGAACACCCAAATCATCACAATAACCTACATCCTCGCTAGCAGCAGATTGATCATCCTCATCATCCATAGCATCTCCTTCACTCACCTCTTCGCCATCATCATCAGAAACAACAATGATATCATTATCATGGTCTTCATCATCCTCAGAATTGTCATCGTCCTCCCACAAAGAGGGAGGAAGTGTAAGCTTGCCTTTCTTAAAAAATGTCAAGTCATATGTTTTCTGTTTGTTTAACAAAGTCAAAAAATCAAAATTTTATACGATAATGAAAATAATTCATAGAGTTAATACTTGATGTAGATTAGCCAAAATAATACGACAAATATTTACAAATTGAGAAACAAACCTCATTGTAAATCTCAAACACAATCAGATGATCTTTGGTTATCTCAAAAATCTCCCTCATATAAGGCCATCCTTGAGTTATGTAAGTAGCAGCACCATCGTTTTCTAGCTGGATTTGGAAAACATGACCTGAAGACAACATTGTTTAAGATTATTTTTAATCATTCAAAAAGAGATTAACCAAAGAATCGGAAATAAAGTCTTTATTTCAATTAATAATTACTATACAATATGAATGATAAACCATTATAACCTATATAATCAATACAGTTTTATATTATTTGTTAATAAATATCAAATTAAATGAGGAATGATCGGGTTTGGAAAACATGACCTGGAAATGAGCTGACTATGATTGGTTCCAACGGAAGGGTCATGTTGTATAATCCATGCATAACAAAGCAACTGATATGCTGATAAGTTGCAACAAATGGAATGAAACTTTAATACATATTACTATATCATCAGTGTGTTATATAATGTAGTTAAATGAGAGTACATAACACATACCAGACGTTCATCATCAGTTTGAGGGTCATCAAGACTGCAGTAGAAAAATCTACCAGGTGCAGCTATAGCATCTTGATGAAAAGTAATCATATTGAAAGCGTTGATCGCCGATTCGTATTCAAAAACAAAGTTGCAAACAGATGGGTAATTTAATGTAGTCATCAGGTGCTTCCATCCATCACAAATAAACCACTTCCCAGCTATCTGCATGACCTTAACACGAAATCTTTTTTCATCCAGTGTATGAATCGCACAATCACCTGTTGGATACTTATACTTTTCAACCCAATCTGTGTACTCCTGAGGTAAAGCCTACATATAAGAAAGAATTTGATATTATATGAATGTAATAAATCAAATATTATTGCATAAGAAAGATTGTAAGATTGATTACCAAGGAAAGACGATCATTGGCTTCTGACCGTACCCAAAAACCGTAAGTCATTATCACACAACCAGTTAGCAATCTGTATTAGAAAAAAAGTTTTCAGGGCTAACAATTTTACTAAATGCAAAATATAAATGCTAAAATATAAATGCAAAATCATTCTCAGTTGAACGCTTAAATAGTAACAAACCATTCAACTATTTGTTAAACCATAAGTGGAGACCTAAAACATAAAGAATCGATCAAAAACTAAATCACAAGAATCCTTTCTTTGATATCCTTAAAACATGTATTGAAACGTAATCATAAACCTAAAACATTCAAACTTAATACAAACCTAAAACATAAATTCTTATCATTCTCAGTTGAACGCTTAAATATTAACAAACCATTCAACTATTTGTTAAACCATAAGTGGAGATCATAAACCTAAACAATAGATCAAAAACTAAATGATAAGAATCCTTTCTTAGCTATCCTTAAAACATCAATTGAAACGTAATCATAAACCTAAAACATTCAACCTTAATACAAACCTAAAGCATAAATGGAGAATGATTTTCAGTTGAACGCTTAAATAGTAACAAACCATTAAAGTATTTCTTAAACACTAATTCCAGACCTAAAAAATAAATAATCGATCAAAAAACTAAAGCATAAGAATCCTTTCTTAGCTATACCTAAAACATCAATTCAAAAGTAATCATAAACCTAAAACATTCAACCTTAATACAAACCTAAAGCATAAATGGAGAATGATTCTCAGTTGAACGCTTAAATAGTAACAAACCATTAAAGTATTTCTTAAACACTAATTCCAGACCTAAAAAATAAATAATCGATCAAAAAACTAAAGCATAAGAATCCTTTCTTAGCTATACCTAAAACATCAATTGAAAAGTAATCATAAACCTAAAACATTCAAGCTTAATAGAAACCTAAAACATAAATGGAGAATCATTCTCAGTTGAACGCTTAAATAGTAACAAACCATTAAAGTATTTCTTAAACCCTAAAATGATACCTAAAACATAAACCACTAATCAAAAACTAAATCATAAAAATCCATTCTAAGCTTTATATAAAACATCAATCGAATCATAAACCTAAAACATTCAATCTAAATAGAAACCTAAAACATATTTTCCATAATAATCATCAGTGGAACCGTAATCAGTCTAAATAAATAATAATCAATCAAAATTTTATCTTAACGCTTAAAGTGTAAAATCCCCTAAATCGAATGGTCGGACATAAACCCTAAAAAAATCAACGCAAAATCAAAGATATTAACATCAATGAATGACTGAAGAATAATAAACAAAAAACGAAGAACAATCGTAACAACAAAACACATTAACAGTAATCGAAATAAAAGAAAATATACAAAATAACTTCATCGATGATCTGCGATAATAATCAAAGATAGAAGAACATCGATCTATTCAAAAGAAGAATCGAATGGAGGTTACCTTGGATTGGAGATGATCGATATGTTTGAATCGCCAAGATTAGGGTTTAGGTTATGGAAGCGGCGATGTTGATTGTGTGTTGATGCTATGTCCGTGTGTTTTTTTTGAGTTTATATAATTTCGGGAATTTTGATTTAAAAAAAACGAAAATTTTATAAATTCTCTCAATGTGCCATGTGGCATCACCAATGGAGGAGAGATAATGGCTAGGGGGGGTAAATGAATGACATGTGTCCAAAATTGCTCTAAAATATTATATGTATAGATAGATTATTATTATTATTGTTATTATTATTATTATTATTATTATTATTATTATTATTATTCGTTTACTTCTTTTATTATTTTTGTTTTCAATATTTTAGGCATGCTCATAATTAATATAAAAGATAATGAAATTGTAGGGTACAGTGTTATATATTTTGGCACTGTGTTATATGTTGTTGCTCATTGTGTCATATTTCATGATCTATTGTGTTTTTTGTATCTTTCTCACCCTTCTCATTTTTGTTACACTGTGTAAAATAACTTGACTCTACCAATATAAGCTAAACTAATATTAGGATAATATAGCACAACTAATAGGATCAATTAATGTATTAATTGGAGAGTTGACATTATTTATGTAGAGACTTTGAATCTTATTAAATGTGTAATTAAAAGGATAATTAGTATGTTTAATTTCTTACCATTATTAATCAAAACTCATAATTTGAAATTTTGTATAATTGGAATTTAAGTATTTTGAATTTTGAAATTCGAAATTTAACTTATTACCAATATAAATTACACTAAATTTAGGAAATAAGTAATCCACAACACCATCTGTATTTATGATAAAATGAATTAACAAACCACTTAATCAACATCACTAGATTATACCCTGGGAACGTCCCGGGGTTGAGAAATCTAATATGACATGTTAATTTACATATGAAATAGAATGATTCGCTTTACAGTTACATGCAAGAAAGCTTCGGGTAGCACCTAACCTAAATAATTAAAAATGTATCTCCAATGTTAACGCCTAATCTTAAACAATGTATAACTCTAATATTAATATCTAACCTAAAACGATATATAACTCGAATGCTAACGCATGTTGAAAATAGAATTCATATTTACTGATTTAAACATAATTAGTGACTTGCATATACATGATTAATGATTTACCTTAACACTTTGTGTTTTTTTTCCTGTATGAACAAAACCCACAAAATATAGTCGTTTTTTTTCTCTGTGTTTTATATAGCACTATGGTACTCGCTGGAAAGATAATAAAACGTTCGTCAATTTGGTGTAATTTTTTTCTTTAAAAAATCTCGTATATAAAAGATATTAACGTTTAAAAGTTATGGGAGGAAACATAGGAGAGAAAAGTCAAATTTTATTTTTAAATATTTTTTTTCCTAAAATATTTCAATGCCACATGGATGACACATGGCACACTCAAGGAGGAGAATGCCTCTTTGAGTGTCATGTCATTAAAATGGCTTTAGTTTATTATATGTATAGATTACAAAATATAATGTACGCCTAAATTGCCTGCTCAAGAATTTGAAACAGCATAGCTAATCACAATTCTAAACTAACAAATAAAATATATTGTAGCTTAACCATTACGTACTGGCCAAAATCATGACAATAATTGTGGTTCACATGATCAACTTACTAAATTAAAATTACTTGCATTACTGCACTTTTTACAATTCAGCTCAACAACTATTTGTTTATTACTTATATGTGAAACATATTTGAATATTGTATTACTTAAAAAAGATTAGATTGACATACGCTTTCTTTCACTAAAGGTAATGGACCTTCGAATCAAATGCTAACATTAAAATCTATTAGACCGCTAAAAAAATACACCTTTCGCACATGAGTGTGTTTGTATGTAAACCAAGTGAAATTCAGAACCCGTTTGTAGAAGATTTAGTACCGTTGATTCCGATCTTGATTTGCCTAAACAACACACAAAACAAACACGTAATTGGAAAATTAGACCATGTTGGATCATTATCTTAAGTAAAAAGAGGATAATCTGAAACAATATCATTAAATTAGTAAAGTTAGCGTAACCATGATGATTGTTGAAGATAAGAAGTGTAATTGAAAATATGAAAGACGTGTTGGTGAGTAAACAACCGGTGAATGAGAACCCTAGAAACGCAATCGGATAAAAATGGCCACATGTCTAAGGTGGATAAAAATTCATAATCAAGAAAGGACATAGATGGTAACCCGCTTTTGAGATTTTTTTCCAGTTGAGATAAACTGAACATGAGTGATCTGGCCACTTACAGTGATTGACTTCCAGGTGGCGACTATAAAAGGACCGCATTAGAAACTGTTCACTCTTCAATTTCAATTGGTTAATACACAATGAATAGATGGTTTCAGTGATGATGGGGATTTCAGCAAAAATGATTGCTGGTTTAGGACTACGGTTTTCAGCTCTGTTCTCTCCTTAAAATAATCTGGATCAATATATAAATCAAATAGATTAAACAAAAAATTTAAAAATAAAATGTAGCATTGAAATAATGTTATACCTCTACTGAATCAAAAAATGGCAGGGGAGCTTTTTCTCCATGAACACTAATAACTCAGAGACCATTTTGCATAACTTGACTTTGCAATATAAGTTGTTATAAAAAAGTAAGGTTAGCCATTTCAAAACCATAAGAGACCATTTTGCATACATGTAATTGTATTCTCAGGTATAACCTGATCAATTATCACACAAAAAGTATCAGAGAAGTTAATATATATTTAAAACTTATACTTGAAGTCGGCCACAAAATTTGCTCACAGTCACCATTAAATGAATAAATGATAATAATTTACCTCATAGAACAAAATAATACTTGAAAGGCTACAAGTTAGAAGACCAAACAATTAAAACCACATATAAAAACAACAGTAAAATCGAAAGGATTATGAATGTGAAATGCTTATTTAGACCCCAATAAATGCCGCCTCATTTTTAGTAACAATATTATCAGCATTATTTTTTGAGTCAAAATTTAAATTTTTTTTAATACCTTCCAAATTTAACGGACATGCCGTTTTTGCCTCAACCGGATTACGACCACCATGCACGGTGGTCTTAAAAGATTCCGGCCACCCCTCTAAATCTTTTAGAGCCGAGACCTGTGCCGGGGTACTTTGTTCTTGTTCCGTAAACGAATCATTCACATATGATTGTTGTGATATATCTTCCTCCATTTTTTGTCATTTGTCGAACCCGATTCCAATATAACATCATCATTCACTTCATCGATCACTACCTTGGGTTCCTCCACAGTTTGAGTATCCATCTTCTCCTCCAACGGACTAACAATATTAACCGAACTCTGTCCAGATTCAGCGAGCATATTCGAACTCGTCCCGGGATATATGAGATTTCCTTGTTTAAAAAACAAACCAGATTCGGATTATGCTTTGCAAGACTATCCGGGAACTTTTCATTCAACTCCCTAATCCATTGCGGCATATTAAGGGTACTAAGATCGACAACATCAACTTTGTCATTGTTCTTCGCAGTTGAGCCCGGTATCGAAGAAGATGATGACGAATTTCCAAGTTTTGATGGAGGCTTTTTCTTGATTGAGGCGATAATGAGAAGAATGTACAGCAAGTTGACATCCATAACATCTCTTTTACCTAGATATCCACAAGAAACATAATAAAACTCAAACTTTAAATCAAATATTGGGTATCTAGGAAATATAAATCAAAACAATTTCATCAGACAATCAAAACTCACCTACCAAAAATCAAAAATCGAAATCAAAATGAACCCATCACATATTGAATTAAAATCAAAACAAAACATTAGAAATCGGAAACAAAAAATGAAACAACGGACTTCATAATCGAGTAGACATACATGATTAGTTGTAATGAATGATTCAATGTAATACCAAATATTTAAATGTCTCTGAAACAAAACAGTGTATAAGAAAGTCCTATAAAGAAATTAAAAGAAAAACAATAATTTCCGTACCAGATTTTGAGATTTAGATCAGTAATTCATATCAAGCAGTGTAAAAAACTTCAATCCTAAAGCAAAAACATTAATTGCCAAGAAAAGATGGAGACATAATGATATCAGAAAGAAACATAGACGAAATTAAAAGAATCATAGGAGTGGCGATAGATGAACAATGATTGTGTTACATGAGAATCGAAAGATGATACCTTGAAGAAGAAGGAGATGAGACAATGGAGAATGATTGGTGATTGTTTTAGGGTTTAGAAGATGAAAGATAATGATCGATTATGAGGATGATATTGTTTAGGAAAGTTATTAAAACCTTGACCCATTTTGACCATAAAAATAATTAATGATTTTTTAAAAATAAAAATTTTTATAAATTACAAGGTTGTGCCATGTGACACAATATGGGAATGAGAGATAATTGAGGGTGCAATATGGGAGTGTCATGTGTCATAATTTAGTTTGTTTTATTAGATGTATAGAAGATTCCTTGACCGAATCCAACTTCGCTTGAATCCATAATCTTATTATTGCGATTCAAATGATAAATTTGCAAAATCCAATTTTCTTTTTTACCCAAACCAATACATGAAAATTAAATAAATTCCTTAAATTGTAGCCTTTGAAATAACCCTCAATGAACACCATTGAATCAAAATAGAATTTTCAAATTCTGGAAATCGAGTCACACCTTATAATCATATTCAATTGCCATATGCTATTTTGAATAAAAAATTACCAACAGATCATATACATGACCTTAGGTCCAGTGTACCCCCTTCCATGGAGAAAAATTACACATGTACAAACACATTTTTTTACATCAATATCGGACTTAAACCAAGTCATATGGGTGACAATACCCTTACATATATAAAGATGTCCAGTAAACTAAACCACTTCGTATGGTCTTGACACCATACAAAGGCATGCTAATTAACCAGTGATTACCTGGGTAGAAACTCCTGTAATCGCCAATAATCGGTTGCAACTACACTATTACACCCTTTAGTTGTCTACCAAACATTACATTTTTTTGAACGGCACCAAACATTATATAAAACTAACCGAAATCAAAACCTGAAAATTTATACCATTTCGCGACATCAATGGCCGGGACCTTAGATCTTTTTAACATCCACCAAAAGGTCACTTCTTTAATATCTTCCACCACCTTAGATCACTACAAAAAAAATGTCATTTAATGGCACACACTCTTAATGACATCTAATTTTTGTGCCACTAATATAGAGCTTTAGTGGCACTTTACATGTGCTACATTTGTTTATCCATAGTTTTGGGTAAGACTAACATACATATGAACCTTAACGTGAGAAGCGTAGGAATCATTCTCAGCTCTTAGATTATAGG
Organism: Ambrosia artemisiifolia; assembly: GCA_032199755.1. Classification (NCBI taxonomy): domain Eukaryota; kingdom Viridiplantae; phylum Streptophyta; class Magnoliopsida; order Asterales; family Asteraceae; genus Ambrosia; species Ambrosia artemisiifolia. The sequence continues at coordinate 55,742,276 of CM063513.1, read as the reverse complement.
CAGTGGCATGATGGTAATTAACAATCCTAATCATAGTCAGAAGTGTCTAAACAGGGGTAAATTAGGAAAAAACGTTAAAAAATTTCAAATTGAAACAACAGACCTAATTCGAACCTTGATTTTTTGTCGTTTCAGTTCGATTAAACATTCAGAATGATTAAACAATCAAACTAACAAAAAACATTTGATTACAATGAACGAAAACGAAAAAAAATAGAAAAACAGAAATTTACACTGGGAAGATTAATCATACGAAAAACATAATTGTACAATTATGAATAAACGCTCGTAATAGTTGTCAAATACCTTGATTTTGTTTCAATAAGTATGATTAAACATAAAAATTAGGTTAAAAATAAGTTGAAGACGAAGTTGGTGAAAACAAGAGCTTTTAAACGTACTTACAAAAATTTAAACGCACGCACACCAATATTAAACGCATCTTTGAATTCACTTCCTTTTGAAAACAAACGCACATTGTTGTAAATCATACTTATTAAAGCACCTTTTAAAAAATTTAAACGCACATTTGAAAAATTAGAATGCACCTTTAAAAGCATGTATATAAACATAACCATGTTCATTCCTAAGCACAACCATGCTTGTAAATAAGCACAACCATGCTTGTGAATAAGCACGATCATGCCACACCATGCCACAATCAAGCATAAGCATAACCATAACCATGCTCATTCCTAATCACAACCATGCTTGTAAATAAGCACGATCATGCTTGGATTTTGTCCAGACATTAATAGACGCACTTGTATAATTCTTAAACGCACTTAAAAAAACAATGCCACCAGATACTTATTTACATAAACGCACGTTGAAAACACGTGATTCACTATAAACGCACACTATGTCTCTTCTTCTTCATCATACCATTACTAAACACTAAAAAAAACAGAGCACGTTATGTGTCTTCTTCTTCATTCCAATGCGACGGTTACTGGAGTTAGTTTTGCGTCTGGAGGTGCTGGTATCTTGAACGAAATAGATGAACTATTTGTAAGATTACACGTTTTGTATCTTAATTGAATTATAAAATTTTGCTTTGTTTTTGTTGCTGTTTTCGTTTCATGTTTTGGCTCAATTGAATCGATCGTGAATCGAAATAAGTTAATCGATCGTGAACGCATCTAGAGGTGCATTTTGGTGATTTTGATCCGATGATGGTAAGCTTTTTTGACGAGAAATTAGGGCAAAGTCTATAATACCCTTTTAATCAACCAGGATTGAGTTAGTTAGAGTTAACTAGGGTTTACACGTGTCAAGTTGTGGTGGCTTCATACACTTCCTATGTTAAGGTATATATGTACGCTATACTTTCTCCATAGTTTTAGTGGCATTTTATCATTTATGCCATAAAATTAAGCTTGTAGTGGCACACGCACTTAGTGTCATTTAACTTTGTGCCACTAATATAGGATTTTAGTGGCATTTTGTGTGTGCTACATTTGCTTGACCCATAGTTTTAATGGCATATATCACAAAATTAATCTTTTAATGACACTTTAAGTGTGCCACTTTTACGCAACATACCCATTTATGACATTTACTTATATGTCGCTAAATATATCCAACGTTTTTTCACTAAAAAATAAAGAAATTATATTTTTTCTACTCACAAAAAGTTTACTGACTTAAACTTAAAATTATGAATTTAAAATTAAAGGTAAATACGTATATATATATATATGTTTAAAAAAAATCTTCTCGTGTTTGTTTAATAACACCCAACACCAATATATATATATTTTAATGAAGTTATAAAACCGAGCACAACTATATATAAGAAAAAAATTAACATAATCACTTGAAAAAAAATTGACCAAATTTTATACCCAAAATTTCATTTCCCACTAGAGGGAAATCATCTTTGTTTCCCACCAATTTTTTATTCCCAAATTTTTATACCCAAAAATTTGATTAAAACTTCATTTCCCTCCAATTCATTTGTGATGTTTTTATATATCACTAGTACAAAAGTAAATATTTTGGGCGGATAAAAATAAATTTTGGGCATTCAAACACTCAAAACAATGTTTAACATGGTTTTTTGGATTACTACCCGCATAAAAAAACATACATTCCAAAAACCAACCCATGTTTTGGGCGGTTTTAGTGTTGAATCCCAAAATACATTTTCATTTTCGTTTGCCCACTTCCCTTACTAAAACTTCCCTCCTTTCTAAACCTAAATCATCTAAACTCTCTCAATCCCTTCATTTTCGTCTCCCACTTCACCACAATCACCAAAGTTATGACGGTGACCTTGACTGTTGAATCCTAAATCATTTTCGTATCCCACTTCACCCTCCTTTCTAACCCTAAATCATCTACGGCCCCTTCAATCCGACATCCCTCCAAAGTTAGTTTCCTGACTCCCAAAATCTACAAGGTATCTACCCCTTTCTCCCCCCCTCTCTCTCACTTGGTGAAATTGATTCAGAATTCTTAGGTTAGAACGTTGCAATTTGTAGGGTTTTTTTTTGTTTGTTAATCTGTTTGTAGGGATTCATTTTTAGGGTGTTTTACAATTTGAGTTCTTGATGATGATTCATTTTGTTGATTCTATAGAACGTTTTTTTTAGGGTGTTGTACAATTTGAGTGTTAACCTATTTGTAGGGATTCATTTTGCAATTTGTAGAACGTTTTTTAGGGTATTTTACAATTTCAGTTCTTGATGATGATTCACTTTGTTGATTCTGTTCGTTTTTGTTCAACAATCGACTTATTCTGTTTGTTTACTGGAACAATGTCTATGTGTTTGGTAAAAAACAGAGGTTGGAACAATGCCTGTGTCCAAAGAATTAAATCAAAATGTATAACATACAACTGAAATTTGACTGCTGAATTTTTTAAAATTTGACTGATTTTTTGTTTAGTTAGTTTGGATCGACTGCTGAATTTTTAATTCTGATAGAATGTTTTGAATCGATGTTGGTGGTGGTTAATCTGTATTGAGGGAAAACCCATCACCATGGAATTACTGTGAATAGCTTAAATTTATGTAACAGTTAATGAGTATGGCAGATGATGATATATTGATGCAATTTAGGTTTTGGTTATGTTTATATAAGGTTTCGTTTATGACATTTGTTGTTCTCATCAAATCTCACGTGTTTGTTAAAGACTTACTAGACGATCACAATCATTAAAGCTTGCTTGCAGCTATCTTTTGGTTTATCTTCACAAAATACTGCATGTTTTACCCTCAAGGTGTTGTGGAATTATACCTTTATAATTGGTTTATTGTTGTCAGTCTGATATGTTTTCTGTTTCTTTACTGGAATAATGTCTGTGTCCAAATAATTAAATCAAAATGTACAACATACAACTGAATCACCCGACTAGAAGTTTTATTTTCAATGCGCAAAAGCACATAATCTTATTCACAATGCATGTAATAGAAAGCTAACATTTTAAGAAATGTAAAAGTTGATAGATTGAAACTTGCACATAATGCAGATCATTGGATATGCTATCAAGTAGTTTTTTGCTCATCTCTTTTAGATCATCTCTTTTAGGTATTAGTTTTCTGCTCGTCCCTTTTAGGTATTTGTGTGTATATGTATAGGAACTTAGATTGTTTTAGGTATTTATTAGTCCCTACTTGTTTAGATTGTTTGTATTTGTGTGTATATGTGTAGGAATTTTGTTGTGTTAAAAACTGTTGGTGCTGCAACTGTACATAATTATTTGGTGCATTATGTAAATTACATAAAGACTGGAAATGAACATTTAAATTTTAGAGCTGCAGTTTAATATAACCCAAAAGTATAGTTGTAGCTTTTGAAGTCATGGACATATATTGGATGTATCATGCGCTGAGATCAAGTCAAACTTTTGTTAACGGGGTGCAAAGCTTCTTGACTTTTGCATTTGAGAGAACATCTGTCAGTGGGTGGAAAATAACGTGTCCATGTTCTAAGTATTTAAATATGATGTATCAGAGTACCAGTGAAACATGAAAATTGCTGAAAATATTTGACCTCATAGGGTCACTTTTGAAAATATACCTTCATGTGTCCTTTTTGTTTAAGGATTTATTATTCCTTTCGGTATGTTTTAAGTAAATAATAATAATATATAAATTAAAGTAACGATTCACTTCTGATCAAAGTCAAGTTTTCTATTACTATTGTTATAATATAATTATTATATTTTAATGTTCAATGGTCCTGGAAACATGAAGAGTAAAGCAAGGAAAAATGTGTATTGCATTGTTCTATGGTCAAGATGAGTAAAATGCTAGAAAATTTCATTTGTGTTTCTGTTTAGACTAGAGGCTGGATAATTAAAAAGGTTATTTAATACCTGTGAGTTCTAGATTTCAATACATCTGGTTGAAGATTTGATTATACTTGTTTGATGTTTTTTAGCTATTTTAGGTGATCCCAAGAAGGGCAGAGGTCATATCAGAAAGATGAAATATGGAAATTGAATAATAATGAAAGTATATGTGTCACATTTGACGAGTTTGGACATCCAGTTGGGGATGAAGGTAAAGAACTCGGTCAGTACCTTGAGAAACTTGTAAGGATGGGTGCAAATGTTTTAATTGAATATTCTCATTTAAGAAAAGTCCCCATGCAAAATAAAGAGGACATGTATTCACTTGTTAAGGTATATATATCTTTTAGTTTACTTTATATGTATCAACTCATTAAGGTAAGATGAATATACGCAAATATATAAGTAATTTTTTTATGTAGTCCAAGTTACCTTTCATCCGGTTGAAACAAGGCAGGTTAAGAAATGGATATTCTTTAGCATGGGAAAAAAATTGGAGAACGTGGAAAGGAAAGTTGAATTCACAAGGTTATGATCCAAGCCTTACTATTGATGAAATTGTGACACGACAATCTGATAATGACGGAAGAGTTAATCCGGGTCATTTTAAAGAACTTGTTACTCGTTGATTCACTCCGAAATTTCAGGTAAAAAAGATATGTAGATTTCATTTTTTATACAATATATATAATTTCGAAACTAGATAATCATGTGTCAAATTACCATTTACTATAGAATACATGTGCTAAAGGAAGATTGAGTCGTTCGAAGATGAAGGAGCCTCATGTAACCGGGACAAAGTCGTTTGCTAGACTTGCTCATGAAATGGTATTATTCTAGTTGTTTTAACATATAATAGTAACTAGGATTTTTACCCGCGCGCGTTGCGGCGCGCCGGGTGATTCTTGCTTCATCTTGAACTTTTTCTTTATTCGGTTAAGTTGCGCAAAAAAATTATCTAAACCCAAACGTGTTTATTATGAAAAAAGCTATGTAAATGAGAAAATAAATAAAACACCTTCTAGCACATCTCGAACTTGAGACCTCAAGTAAGATAAATGCAACTCAAACCACTCCATCACCAAGCCAAGTTGTGATATTATTTGAAACCATTTGCATTTAATGTTAATAAACATGCTCTAAATGAAAAAAATATATATAAAATTGCCACCTCCACAACCCCACTTCATATGATAAATTACCAACACGCCCTTGTAGTCAATGTATTGTAATGAAAAAAAGAAACAAATTGCCAAAGGCAAGACTCGAACTAACAACTTCCTGCTTAGGAAGTGAACATGAAACCACTGCACTATCATACATACTTGTGTCTAAACACGGAATCAATTGTATTTATCATCAAATAACATTGAAAAACTAAAAAAAAATATAAAACAGCCACCGCCCCTCTCAACCAATGAGAGGGGCATGGGACTATTCACCAAACTCCTAATTAATACATACTAAATATTTGGTTTTTAATTATTTATTAACCATCAAATATAAATTATAGGCATGAAGAATGATGGTGTGTACCCAACAAGTGGGGAAATTTATATAAAAACAAGGACTCGTTAATATGGAAGTATTGTAGATGATGAAGCTGCCGGCGTTGTGCTAATGTATTTTTACATATTAAAGTGTTCCTATTTATCATGTATGTGTTTACTTTTATTTTTTTTGTTAAAAAACTTACGTCTATTATTATGTATTTAGAATTCACTAAAAGCTATCGCAAGTGATTCTACAAGCACACCCGGAGACCAAGATGACTTTGAAATTGACAAGTATTCGAAAGTCAAAGGCCCGCAGAAAAGAGGGTACATTCGTTTAATTGGAAGGGTGCCAACCGCGAGAAGTAATGGTGATTTACAAATTTTCAATGAGCAAAAGAGTGCTAAACAACAACTAGAGACTGCTACACAAACTATAAGTCAACTACAAAGTGCTTTTAATGTCATGGCGAACATTATCCAAGAGCACATGCCCAATGCAGACTTGTTTACGCTTCTTAGCAATATGAACATAGAGGTACAAGTTAATCAATAGTGTTTCTTTTGCTTGTTGTTAGTACAATTTCTTTTTATTAATAGTGTTATTTTTGTTGGCATTTTTTTAGGTCCCTCGTCTTGGTTCTAGTAACGTATTATCTTCAAGTGACGTCGGTGAAAGAGTTGACAAAAGTTGAATCTTTGGTTTAATAGAAATGAGAAGAATCAAGAATGTTTTGGGAGGGAGTTAACAAACCGAAAGATCGTTTTGGCTTCTTTTTTGTGAACACTTGATATTTTTGAAACTTCTTATGTGTTTGTTTGGGATATATTTTGGATCGATATTATAATTTTACATGTTTTCATTTTTAGTTTTATTTTATATCGTATATCAATTATGATATCATGATTTACGGGTAGAAATAGTTTTTTGTTGACATAAAACTTAGGCAAGAATAACTTTTCAAATTATGACACAAGCCGTATGTCACATAAAAAAGTGTCACTAAAAGTAATGTTGATATTTTGTAGTTAATGCTGTGGCGCACAAAAGTGTCACTAAGGAGTAAAGACCCTTGTAGAAAATGTGTGGCACACAAAAAAAAAGTGTCACTCAAAGTTTTAGTGGCACTGTTTGTAGTGACTTTTTTTTGTATGCCACACGTTTATGCATAGACTTTCAGCGACACTTTTTTAGCATTTTGTGGCACTTTGTGTATGCCAATGTATGACATTTTATTTGTAGTTGATGTACTTGTGTCTCGCCCTTTGAAATCTTCTCATTTCTTCTATGCCAAATCTTCCATATCACCATCAAAAAAATTGCATCTATAACTTCTTTCTTTTTATCCCTGCAATTTATCGATCAGCAGTGATCCAACAATTGGGGAATTGATTCGTACCGTGACGATATCTTCAACCATGAGCACATGTTCCACCACACCGTTCTAGCCCAAAGACAACCTGCAAATAAATGGTTAGTAGATTCCGTTTCCACTCTACACAACCCGCCTCCCGTAGGTACACCTCTAAATGCAAGAGCCTCTGATGTCGGGATCTTGTTACTAGTGACTCTCCAAACAAAACATTTAACTTTTGATATCGCGATCTTACTCCACCTAAACATATACTCTCTCCGTCCCAATTTAAATGTCCTTCTTTCCTTTTTTGTTTGTCCCAAATTAAATATCACTTTTCATAAATGGAAATGTAATTTCCAGTTTTGCCCATAAAAGACAAAACACAATCACTACTTTTGAGGATTTAATTGTCATTTTACCACATACAAACAAAAAATTTCTTAAAATGTGTGTTTTTAGACATGAGATATTTAAATTGAGACGGAGGGAGTATAACATATTTTCCAACTACTCGTGCTCGGTTAGAGTCGACCTTACCAACTTGAGTGAAAGCTCATATAACTTACCCGCTGAAGCCCAATTCCAAGCATCCTTGACTTTATCAATCATGTGAATGAGTAGTAAGTCATAATATTTTATTTATTTCATTTAATTTAAAGAGTTAATGGCATGTGATATGAATATTTAATCACTAACATTCTCTTGGTTTTTTTATTCATTTAAAGAGTTCTTATAGGGGTGTCAATCGGGTCTGGTTGATAGGTTGGCGGGTTTATGGGTTGCGGGTTGACGGGTTGATGGGTTGAAATGTGCAATCCGAACCCTACCCATATTATTATTCGTGTTGGATCAGTGGCCTCTTTATATCAGTTTAGAACACTTATGTGTTTGCAGTTATATCAAAGTTATTTGCACAACGGAATAGTAACTGTTCTAAAGTATCACTTTTAACAGGAGTTATTACTCCCCCTTTACTAGGCAGTTAATGAGAATCAATAAGCAATTGAAAGTATAAAGCAATAAGCACAAGTTATGATTCTCAGATGTGAAATGGATAATAAGTTTAAAAGCCTTGAAGGATTTTCAATTAAAATCGAAGTAAATCACATGTCTAAAATAGATGACTAAACTCATCTATTTATAGAAAAAGTTACAAGTCTGTTGTACGAAGTAATCTAAGATATTTAGCTAAGATATTATACTTAGGATAATGCTTACAATAGGCTGTAGCATTGAAACTTGATCCAAGACTTTAACAAAACATTATAATACTAAACTACTGAAGTCTAAGTCGGTTCTGAAGATTAGATCAGCAAACAACTGATGAGTAGACAAACTACTGATGAGTAGTTTTGTCTTCAGTAGTTCTGAAGTGAAGTGTCTGGTTAGACCTCAGAACTACTGATCAGTTTCTTCTTCAGTACTTTGTTCTTCTCTTCTTCAGTACTTGTGTTTTTCTCTTCAGCAGTTTCTTCTATACTTAGCAGAATTATGATTTGGACTAAGGTTATCAAAAGTGGTTTCTTCAATCCTCTTTGTCCCAACAATCTCTCCCTGGATTGATGAAGCCAAAACCTTATCCAATCTTTATTTCTCTTCATTCTTTCTCTCTTCTAATATCCTCCCGACTTCTGTTGTCATCTTGGTAGTAAGAGTATCTTTTTGTTGCTTTGTTAGAGATCCTTGTTCAAGTTCAAGATGTTGAATGGTGAGAAGGTCTTTAGTTGACAGTATGCTCAACTCCTTTGAATTCTTGTAGACCTTGCTTGAACGATCTCTTCTGGTCACCAACACTGAGTTGGAAGCAGTGAATGACCATTTGACAATATTTACCTTAGACCTGTCAAAGTTTGAGGCATAGGAAATCAAGCTAGTTCCCTGGGTTTGTCCTGAAGAAGATTGGGGTATGTCTTCTATTTCAGTGACCTTCAGGTGAGAATCTCTGCTAGCTTAAAGATCAACACCACCTTGGATAGCAAAGTTGGGTAGGTGATGTGTTGTAACAACCTTGGTATGAGATTTGTCTTTGATAGACTGTTGTATTTGATAAGCATATGTAGCAGGATCTCTAAATTGGGTTAGCAGAGGCTTTTCTTCAATATCAAAATCACCATGTACTAACTGACTTCCTTCTAACAACACCATCTTGAAATCAGTCTTTACATTTTCCTCTGCCTTCTTCTTTGTTGTAGCAGGTCTTTGTAATGCACCAGATGATCTTCTCATGACTAAAGTTTGTTGAACTTCAGGAGTTTTAAATCTATCTGGATTTGCAGCTTTGCTGGCCTTGAACTTTTTGTAAGTGTCATATAGTGTTTCTTCTTTCCATCTTGAAACTGAGGCCCTTGAACCAAAGTCATTTGCTACAAGTTCATCAATTATTTCTGCTCTCTTAGCTTTTCTCTCCTTCTCAGTTGCCAACTTATCAGCTATAAGTTGAGCTCTTCTTGTTAATTCTTCTGTGGAGAGTCTGTTCAAAGAAGGTTGTTTAGCTTTTGAGTTCTTGGTAATCATTTGAATCAGCTGTGCTCTTTTGTCTTCTTCAGCAGCAGCTTCAAGTGCTCTCTCTTCAGCTTCTAACTCATCAAGTTTTTCTTGATACTTGATAAGTTTTTCTTCATAGCTCAGATCATCCCTTGCTTCCAGGCTATTCCATACTTTATCTTCCTTAGCCTTCTTTTGAGCCTCTTTCAAACTCTTCTCTAAGTATTCTTTGGATACTGAGATTGGAGAAGGGTTTAAAACAGTTGTTGTAGTATGCACAGGCTTTGGAATTGAAGTTGGTTCTTGTTCAGTTGCCTTGGAAGACTGTCCTTGATCAGTCTTGGAAGTTGAAACTTCTGAAAGGTTTATTGTAGTAGTTCTTGTCACAACTACTGAAGGATTGTCTTCAGCAGTTTGAATAATGTCTTCAGGAGTTTTTTCAGTTTGCCTTGGTGATGGTCTGAACTGTTGAAGGATCTCTTTTCCAGGTCTTTGAGTTGTCTTTTCAGCATCAAGAGATTCTTCAACTGTTGGTTCCTTAGTCTTCTCCCCCTTTTTGGCTTCATCCACTTCTGGAAGCTTCAAAATTTGAGAAGTTGCAGCAGATAATGTTGCAAGCTGTCTTTGGTTGTCATCCATTTTCTTGTTCAGCTCTGCAAGTTTTGTGTTTATCAACTCAAATTGAGTGTTGGTCTTCAACTCCCAAGCAGTTGTGAATGTTTTGAGTTGATCAGCTATAGCACCCTTCATCATCTGGTACAGGGGACCATCTGGGTTGCATAGTTGGTTCAGATCTATGCTTGAAAGCCCAGAGAATTGGGTTGGCTGTTTTTGTGAAAGGGGTGTTTTTGGGTGATCTTCAGAGTGTACTGAAGATGCCACTTTAGGGGAATCAGGGTTTAAGTGGTCTTTAACCTGATCCTTTGTGACCAGCTCTTTGAGCTTAGAGACATTAGATTCAGGATCTTTAACATCAGCCGTCAATTCATTGTGTGGAGTTTGTGAATCATCATCCAAACTAATGGAATCATCTGAATCCCTGATAGTGTCCTTAATGAGGGCAGCATCAGTTAAATCATGAGCTAGCTCCAAACTAGTCTTCTCATGAACCTCTTTTTCTTGGAACTGAGGATTTCCTACTTCAGGCAATAAGCCTTCATCAGTAGTTGCCAAATTTGAGGTCTTAGCTATGTTACTATTGTCCTCAGGTTCACCACTGGCTGATAAGTGAGTAGTAGCAGCCTCAAAAGTACCTAGAGTTTCTAAGTTTGGGCTTAGATACTCTAGTTCATCCTCATCTCTCTGGTTTGGGCTAATAAGGTCCACATCCATGTCAACTTCTGAAGGCATCTCCCCTGTTTGATGTGTTGCTTGGGGAGTGACATGTGTTGGATGGGATCCTTTTAGACCTAAAAGAAGTTGGGCAATTTCTATGGTTGTGTGGGAGGTTTAGGTTTAGTAGTTGGTAAGGGTTCTGGTTCAGTAGTTTGAAAGGATTGGTCAGTAGTTACAGTCTTTTTCTTTGAAAAATGACTGTAACTGGTTTTCTTTTGGGTGGTGGAGATGGAGTGGTCTGAGAGGATGTTTCAGCCACTACCTTTTCAAGTGCAGATTGCCATCAGTAGTTTCAGGGATCTCCACTTCCTGAACTACCTTTTCTTTGGGTTGGTTGGTTTTTGTTTTTGATGTTTTGGCTTTTTGGTTTTCTTTGTTTTGGGTTTTGAGGATGTGGGTTCCTCAGGGATTGGTTCTTGTTCCCTTTGGTCATATTTTGACAAAAGTGCCGGTTTGTTATGCCTTGAGAATACTTGTGAAGTCAATGGATTTAAAGTTTTTGACTCCCCTACAAGTATTCCCTCACCAAGTTCTTTGATTATGCATTGCATAACAAATATTGGGTACAGTAAAAACTTTTTCTTATCATTTTGGTGATGTAACACCAACTCATTGAAAAATAATGAAGATGCCTTAAAAGATGTTTCATTTATTATTGAATGAAAGATAGGTTGAAAAGTTTAAGGCATCTGATCATATGATCCAGTTTTAGGACTTAAACATATGATAATATAATGAAATAGCAGTTTATATTGTGGATCAAAAAATTTCTTATAAACTGTTGCTTGTGCTAAAGTACCTTGATAACCACACCCAGTCATGGTTGGATGAATATCAGTAGTGGGAATATGCTCAGGAGCATCAAAATCATTAAGGCCAAGCCTTATTACCAGTGACTCTTGTGTGATTGCCATGTGTTTCCCTTGAATTGTTGAGTTGAGGGAAATCACTTTATTATTCACTGTCACCGCCTCTGCATTTGCCCAGAACTCATTAAGAGTTTCTACATGAATAGTAAAATCAATGGTGAAAGCTTGATAATACTGGGTTTTAACGACCAAATCAATGATTTCATCGTATTGGGACTAGGCTTCATCTTTCTCGAAGTAGCCTCTTTGATTATGTCCCTGTTTTAGAACAAGAGCCATAGATTCTTTGATCGAACAGTAAATTTAGGTTAGAGAGGGGGTTTCGGTTTTGCTTTGAGAGAGAAAGAGGGAATTTTGCTTTTTGAATGGATAAGTTTTTGAAAAAGGTATTTATCAGAAGTTTTTAACCGACTAGGTCAAACTTCTGATGAGTGAAATGTCAATTTTACCCTTTTTAATGAAACTACTGATGAAGCAGGTTTCTTCATCAGTGGTTTTAGTCATCTCTTCAGTAGTTTGAAACAGCTGATGAGATTGACTTTCAAAACACTTGAATAACTTCTGATTATCATCAGTAGTTACTTCTTTTATAAAATTTCCCATTTTGATGTTTTTCAAATTTATCAATAGTTTCTCTCTCTTTGAGTTGTTCATCAGAGGTTTTGTGACAGATAAGTATGTACGTGAAATAAAATATGTGCAGAACTTAAAAAGTGAAAACACTTACAGACTTTCTTCCAAATTTAACATCCCAAGCATGGATACTAACCTCTGAAATGTTGTTGAGTCAAGGGGTTTGGTGAAAACATCAGCTATTTGATTAGCAGTTGTGACATGTTTCACCTCAATCTTTCCTTTTTCATAGCAACTCTTATGAAATGATACCTGATTTCAATATGTTTAGTCTTTGAGAACTGGACGGGATTTTGAATGATGCTAATGGCAGATTTACTGTCTACTAAGAGTGGAGTCTTGGTCTCTTTGATTCCATAATCAAGAAGTTGATATTGGAGCCATTGTATCTGTGATGTACAGCTTGCAGCAACAATGTATTCAGCTTCAGCTGTTGAAGTTGCCACAGATGTTTGTTTCTTTGATTTCCAGGACACCAGACAGTTTCCCAAGTATTGACAACCACCAGATGTTGATTTTTTTGACATTTTGCACCCTGCATAGTCACTATCTGAAAAAGCTGTTAACTTGGTATTGCTTGAAGCAGGATACCAAATTCCTAAGGTAGGAGTTCCTTTCAGATATCTGAAGATTCTTTTGACTGCAATTAGGTGTGATTCTCTTGGTGCAGATTGGTATCTAGCACAGACACAAGTTGAGAACATAATATCTGGTCTAGAAGTAGTTAAATATAAAAGAGAACCTATCATACATCTATACATGGTTTGATCAATCTGTTTTCCTTGATCATCTGGTTCAACTTGTGTGGTTGGTGTCATGGGAGTGGAACATGATTTACAGTCTTGTAAAGAAAATTTGTTTAATAATTCTTTAACATATTTTGATTGATGTATAAATGTTTCATTTGATTGTTGCTTGATTTGCAGTCCCAAAAAGTACTGCAATTCTCCCATAGTACTCATTTCAAATTTTGATTGCATGAGTTTCTTAAAGTCTTCACACAGTTTTGAATTTGTTGAACAAAAAATGATATCATCAACATAAATTTGAACAAGTAAGACTTGATTTCCAACATGTTTTATGAAAAGAGTTTTATCAATGGAGCCCCTTGTGAAGTGATTCTTAAGTAAAAAGTTGGAAAGTGTTTCATACCAGGCTCTTGGAGCCTGTTTTAGCCCATAAAGAGCTTTGTCAAGTCTGTATACCCAATCAGGATGAGAAGGATCCTCAAACCCTGGAGGTTGATAGACATACACTTCCTCTTTTATTTTTCCATACAAAAATGCACTTTTGACGTCCATTTGATAAACTTTTATGTTGTTGGAAATTGCATAAGCTAAAAATAACCTGATAGCTACAAGTCTTGCAACTGGTGCAAAGGTTTCATCATAGTCAATCCCTTCTTCTTGAGAATAGCCTTGTACCACCAATCTTGCCTTGTTCTTGATGATCATACCAGCTTCATCTGATTTATTTCTGAAGACCCATCTTGTACCAATTGGTTGCTTGTTTGGGGGTAAGGGACAGATTTCCCAAACCTGTTGCTTCTTGAATTGAAGCAGTTCTTCTTGCATTGCTTGCACCCAATTGTTATCTTTGAGGGCTTCTTGATATTTCTTTGGTTCCAACTGAGAAATAAATGCTGAGAAAAAGCAAAAGTTGGAGAGCTGGTTTCTAGTAAGCACCCCTGATGCAATATCACCCATGATTTGTTCCAATGGATGATCCTTGTGTTCAATCAATTGTTGTAGACCTGTACTTGAGGATGGCTCTGGTATTTCTTCAAATAAACCACTGAGATTGATAATATCTGGTTCAGCTGTTGTTTGAGGTTCAGGAGTTTTTGGTTCAGCTGAATCAGTAGTTTCAAGTTGTTCATCACTAGTTCTTGAAGTAGAAGCTTTTGAAACTTCTGAAGGTTTAAAAGTTTATCTGCTGACTGTGTTTGGAATCCATGGTGTAGGACTATCATCTTCAAATCCTTGAAAACCATTTTGAGGAGGTTTGGATGATTCAACAGTCTTTTCAGTTCCGAAATGAAAGTTGTCAAGGTCAAATAGTTCAGCAGGATTTGCTGGAATAAGAGTGTGTTTTGATTCATTGAACTTGACATTCAGTGTTTCTTCAACTATCTTGGTTCTTGAATTAAAGACTTTGTAAGCTTTTATCATTGGAGAGTAACCAAGAAAGTAACCTGTATCATGTAACATCCGGCAAAAATCGATGTGATTCCGTACGTAATTAGTATATGTAATTAACGGTTTAAATGTATATTTAAATTAATTGGATTAATTTAGCCGTAGAGAATAGCAAATTCCCCATAAGATGCATAGGAATGCACATGTTTAATTTTGAGGCACGATGAAATCGCGTGCGAATAAACTAGTCCGGAACGGACGTTGTTGATTACCCGGTAAAAATTAAATAAACGAAAAGGATCCCGGATACCCAGGATATAAAATAAAGGGTATTTTCACAAAATATAGTGTGTTTTGGAACTCCAGAACCATAAACAAAAACTTTACATACAAATCTCCCGGTAACGAATAAAGTGCGCGTACCGCACCCGGTGCGCGTATAACTTATAATTTCACCCGGCAAGAGCCTAAATAACCAATCAACACTTAAACTAGGCTATGTTTAAGGGTTATTAGAGGCATTTTTAAAGTCCGAATAACGCGCAATTAAAGTCCGAAAAATAACCGAACGGCACCCGAACGTAAAAGAATTAAAGTTAACAAAATAATTAACAAATATTTTGTCCAAATGGACCCCACCCCATGACCCAAGGACCGGCCAAAAACCCCTCCCATGCTCAATCTTCTTTTGCACCTAATAAGTTACCTTTTGTACTAATAATCTCAAATGGGTATGGTGTAGATTGAGTGTGAGTTTATAATATTGTACTAGACTAATACAAACCATTCCAATTCCTTTCCAACTCTCGGCCAACCATCCCTAAACAAATCTACATGGATTTTTTTTAGTACAAGTAAACCATGTTTTAAGGGATCATGATCTAAGGTAGGTTATATGTAGGACCATTGTGTCCTTGGAAAATACATGCAAACCTTCCTTTTTCCTTTGAAACCTTCGGCCATTTCCACACAAAAGAGATCATCCAAGATCACCTAAATCTAGTTAGTACATACACCTCCATTTTATATATGATAAAAATCTAGTGAAAGATCCTATTAGATCTTGAAGGATATGATATGAGTTGTAATATAACACAAGGTTGAGCACTTGATCACACACTCATTTCTTTCTTTCCTCTTGGCCGTAAGTCTCTCCACACACACACACACGCACACACTTTTCTTCAAGTCTAAACTCTTACAAATCACTTCCAAACATCCATCCATCAAAACCCCATTGTGTGTTTCAAGAGCTTGGAGCTTAACCACTTGGAAGAACACACTAAACCCCTCTCAACTCCAAGGTTTTTGTCTTCCCTAGCCTTGTGCTAGTAGTAAGCTTCTTAACCTTGCTTTGATCATTAATATTCATGTTACGTGTTCTTAGAAGCAAGTTGTACATGAAGGGTTAAATGTGGTTTTGAAACATAAGCTTTAATAAATTTTACATGAGTAAAATGGATGATTAAAGACATGTAAATGGATCATGGATTTGATGATAATAATGTAGTGTTTCTTAAAAATTATAAAATCTACACATACACCATGTAGGATGATGATTTGAATATGATTAGTGAAAGAAACTTGAATATGTTAAAAGATGGTTTTAAGCATCATAAAATGACCATCTAAAGTATAATATAAGATGGAATATGTTAGGAAATCATAAATGTAGAAATTACAAAATTAAAGTCTACTCACTTAGATGAGTGAAATTTGGATATGATGGACAAATACATTAAACACACATACTAGTAGCCTTATTTATGGAATATAAGACTATTAAAAGTGGTATGATGTAAAAATAAACTAACATGACAAAGACGATCAAATAAAGCTTACTAGTTTAGTAGAAAATTGTCATGTTTGAAAGATTAAGAAGAAAATGTAAGTCTTGGAAGTTAAAGGACTATTTTAGTAACTTTAAAAGTTGAGGGACATAAAATGATATTTTTAGAAACTTGTATCTAAAAATATAACTATGGAAAGTTTAGTGTCAAAAGTGTAAAATGGTAACTTTCCAAGGTGGATTTGGTAAATACTAGCAAATATTCATATGTATCTTGTATAAAAATGTATTTTTATAAAATGGAGTTTTATAAAAATATAGCTTTTCTAACATGTGGAAACATATAAAAACAAAGGTTTTTATAAAAATGTTAGATAAAATAAAAGCTTGGTGGAAAGTTATATAAAAATGAACACTTTTATATAAATGGGAATATAAAAGTGTTGGAGCATTTTTATACATAAGTTACCAAGTCTTGTGTTAAAAATACAAGGGTATTTATAAAACTTCCAAGTAATATGTGTAGGAAATTAAAGAGGTGAATAACTTTCCTAGAATACACATATCGGGAAACTTGGGAAAAATTAACTATATATATATATATATATATATATATATATATATATATAAGTTAAGAAATCGGACTTGGACGTGTTAGCAAACTAAGACGTAAAAGCGGACAAACAAGAAAAATATCATTACGTCGGGATAAGTAAAAATATATTTTAAGGAGTTAAAATATATATATAACTTGGGTGAAAAATTACATAACACTTTCCTAAGTGTTGGAAAAATATTCGTGGGAGAAAATATAACGTATGGACTTAACGAGGAAAATACATATATATATATATACATATATTCGGCTCGACGAAATTTTAGTATATTTACTTAATGGGAAAGTAAATATGCGGGAAGGAAAACCGAGACGAGTAAATAATATATATATATGTATACCGAATCGACGAGATCCTAGTATATTTACTTAATGGGAAAGTAAATATACGGTGTGGTGAGTCGAGTCGGGCGTTAAAAATATTATCGAACGACAAGACCTTAGTATATTTATTTAAATGGGAAAATAAATATGCGGTAAAGTGAGTCGTGTCGAGCGGTAAAGGTATTATATCGAACGACGAGATCTTAAGTATAATTATTTAATGGGAAAATAATTATACGTTAAGTGAAGTTTAGTCGAGAATAATATTATACAAGTTAATTAATATTCATCAAAGTATAAATGTAACTTGTAACAAGGGTAATCCATCACCAACGGACCTAGGACATATGTTTAATTAAACGGGGAATTATACGTAAATGGTGGTGTTGGGAGTTGGGTGTACAACTTGCCGGAAAAACACACGCTATAGGCTTAGTGACTTACACGCACTAGGACGTTCGTAGGTGTTGACCACGGACTTGCTATTCTCTACTATTTGATTGCACGCTATACTTCAGGTGAGTTTCACGGCCCCATTTTACTGTTTTAATTGGGGGAAAGATATGTTTTGTCAAATGTTGTCACATGGTGAAATGGTTTTCAAAGATTAAAATGTGATAAGTGGTGTGATGAGTACTTGAGCAGTGATCGCCACTCGGGGTTGAGTCCTCTCTTCTGTAACCATTAATTCAGGTAAATGAAACCGAAGGAATATTTGGATAGTACTATTGGTGCCTGACGAGGCCCACCCTTAATCGATAGCGTCGATTATGCATCGGCGTATGCCAGGGGTGCACGTATTCTGAAATTAAGTCGTTGGGTTCCGAGAAACGACTTGGAGCGGGGCATTATTATTAGTCTTGGTTTGGTTATGGGGCTCAAGGGATTGCTCATCATTTGTAGGAGCTAGCTACTCCTTACAAAGGCCACAAGTTGTGCAGGTTTCGCACATGGTTGTAAAATGAAATGTCGAATCGGCAAGATCCTAGTATATTTATTTCAATGGGAAAATAAATATATGGTAAAGTGATCCGAGTCGAGGGTTGAAAATGGAATATCGATCGACAAGATCCTAGTATAATTAATTAATGGGAAATTAATTATACGGTAAAGTGAGTCGAGTCGATGGTTGTGAAAATGTTGTTATTACGAAACAAAACCTGTGAACTCACCAATATTTTATATATTGACGTCTTTTTAAACATATCTTTCAGGTAACTAAGTGCTGAATAGATATGGGCTAGTGCGGTGGAATTCGGGATGTCGGATACTTGTCGGGGTTTCATAAATTGTTACCAAAGGGTTGGAACAAACGGGAATACCCCACATTGAAACTTAAAGTTCGTCATTTTATGTAATATTGGGAATGTGATTCTCTGTTTCGACATCTTAATTAATTGACTCTTTTCTAATTAAATATAGTTTGTGTTAATCTTGACTTTGATATGCTTTCGAGCGTTGCGCCACGTGTTTCCGCCATTGGCGTGGTGTGACAGAAGTGGTATCAGAGCCAAGGTTATAGCGAACTAGCATTTTTGAAAAATCTAGACTATAACCGGTTTCGGCTCGAAAATGAAGTTTTCAATAACTAAAACACAACAAAATTATTTTTAGAAAAGAAAGAAATTTGTACATGGGATGTACAAGGGAAATTCCGACCGACTAGCCATGTGTGTCAATATATGAAGTATTAGAAAATACGGATAGGAATGTTTATGTTCTGTGGGAATCCGATTTTCTAAGGATTAGTTAATACATATACGTAGTACGAATATTTTGCCAGTAAGGATGTCGTGTCACGCTTCACCTTAGTCCACACTCTTGCATCGATCACCAGTACCAGCAAGTGGGAAGGATGTCGTTGTCTACGAGGAGCTCACTCGCTTACCTGTAGACGGGAGGATCGGAAGGACTAATCTCTATCGCACTAATGGATGTCGCCGCGTGGTTTATGATGTGGAGGCTAAACTATTCCAAGTCATTTGTTATGAAATCTTTGTTTTTGGATCAGGAAGCTCGGAACTAGCGGGCAACAAGATTACCTGGCAACGCAAGTTATCATTACGGGTGCACACGTAATAATAATTTGGGGTGCACGGTAACCTTGGTGGGCGCTAGGGCCGAGGTTGGTGATCACTCCTTGTCCTGTTGTTCTTGTTCTTTAGATTCAGTCCTAGTTTTTAGTTGGCCAACGAATTAAAAGGGAGGACTCATTGATGTCCCTAGAATTCGATCCTAGCTAACCCAATAATACCTTTAAAGTACGATGCGTGGAAGGTTATACACGGAACCCAGTGAAGACCTAGGGTGCGTCCCTGCAAGACTAGTGCGTTTTGAGAACGGGACCCTGTGTGGATCAGATATGAAACTCGTGGCCTGTGTGCTGCTGTGTTATCATGGTGAATAAGTCATGTTCAATTTAACATATGCCCAAGTTGTCTTCAAGGGTCGAGTATTTTCTTCTCCTTTTGAAGGACAGAATCGAAGTTGTTGAATTAGGAAGCTTGATCATTGTTATCTTGAAGGCTCGATAGCCCTCATCGGAATCGACAGTGTTGGTTGTCCCCATACGGTCGTGGACTGGTTGAGAAATCAGCATGCCATATTGCACATCCGCGAGTCATAGGTCTTTGCTAAATTTCGATGGTGTCGAAAATTTCGGCCACAAATCACGACCGCGGCATCGTTTGGCAGTGTTATGATGACGGCGTGTAGTGGAACAGCAAGCCACAATTGACGTTGGTTATGAATTCACTCGGAAGTGCATACGATTAACTCATGGGAAACCACTGCTCGATGTATTGAGTGTTCAAGTATGGTTCAACACCCTTTGCAATAGCTTTGGATCGTGTTCCGTAATTAGGCCACAAGACGCTTCTTGCTGACATTGAAATCCCCCTCGAAAATTAAAATGACGGACTACTGGAAGTGGTCACGTTATTCCAATAAATTAAACTTACCTATGGGACGGCAATTCCATTGCTCTTGTTGCAATAACGTTCGTCA
Organism: Ambrosia artemisiifolia; assembly: GCA_032199755.1. NCBI lineage: Eukaryota > Viridiplantae > Streptophyta > Magnoliopsida > Asterales > Asteraceae > Ambrosia > Ambrosia artemisiifolia. The sequence goes on along the minus strand of CM063513.1, from coordinate 55,721,931 downwards.
CCCTTGTCACGACGACGAGACTGGCCATCTATTTGTTGCGGCAATTGACGCGAAGTGTTTTCCATCAATGCCCATAGATATGGAGACGTTGCGTCCCCTCGTCACGGAAGTTTATAAACTAAGGTTGCGAGATTCATTCGTTATGGACAATGTGACCTGTCTAATCTTTTGTCGTATTTCGATACTCTCACTGCGTGGCCTATCAAGAAGAAAGTTCACTGACCTCGCTTAGGTGGCGGAGAGGCATTTCAGAGGATGACTAACGATGCTAGGACCAAAATAATATTCAAGAGGACTCTAATGAGAAGGATGACTCGGCTGGTTTGCCAGAGTCGGTATCATTTTCATTTTATCGTGGTGTATCGATAAATCATGTTCCTTCTACCTCTACTTGCTACTCTTGTGGTGACCGCTATCTTTGATACTGAAAAGGATGTAGGTTGGTTTCTAGGTCCTATGGATACTAGTTACCACACATATAATAATTACGACAAGTCTAAGGCTCCGGCCGAGCCTGATGTCGCTGCGGCTGTTATTGATCTATGGCACAAGTAGATCCCGATGTTTTTGCTAAGTGTGTAGCTTTTGCTGAGTCTGCTGTTGCCAGTGTTTCTGTGGCACTTATCGGGCTTGACACCGTTGTTTCCATGTCTGTTGTTGAGTTTATTGTTTTCGTTGTCTCTATAGTCCATGTTGGGCTTGATGTTGTTTCTATAGCTCTTCTCGGGATGATGTTGTCGATGTATTTAAGGCTCCTGCAGAGGTGAAGGTCGTTAACAAGGACGTCTCGATGACCGTTGCCAAGCTGCTATGACCATGTCTGTATCTCTGTGGAGTTCGTTGTTGTTAATTCCATTTTCTTTGAGGCTTTCATTGACTCCCTCATTATCTTTCCTTTGGCTCCTGCCAAGACTAATATTGACGATAGTTCTCAGGCTTGGGTTGAGTCTGTCAATGCTGCAGTTGCCACTATTCGAATGACTTATATTGAGCCTACGATCATTCTCCCTAAGAACAAAATTGGTCTGACAGTCTGCTAAATTATGTGGAACCCATCGTTTCCATTCCTGTTACGACTACGGATACCTTGGTTGACTCAATCGTTCCTACCATTGAGCCTATGGAGGATAGGTTTAAGGTCGAAGGCATGGATACAAATCCCGCCCCCACAAGTGAGCTGAGATGCACTGGGATGCGTGCTCGCCATAACGGAGCTTTCTGTTGATGTGGACTGGGGAATTTTCCATATTGAGGGTCATATTGTCGTGTGCACTCATGCTGCTATGTTACCCCCAGCCATTGTGCATGCTTGCAGTTGCCTTATTTTGCTGATTGCGTATCCATGTGGTTGCGCTGCATTGTCGATGATGCATTGTTGCTTACTGCTCCTGCAGTAAGTAGCCTTGCTGTCGTGTTTCTCTGTGTCATGCGGTTCCTATGCGGTGTTCTCTAGTTGAGGTGCTTCGTGGATGTGTTGCTGTCATTACCGTGTTGCTTCTACTGTTGGGTTGCTCAGAGGGCGTATTGCTACAGCTGTAGGATTTACTTGATGATGTGATTACTTGTCGTTTCCTCGCTCTGGTTCCCTCGGGACAGAGACATCACCTAAACCCCTCGTTGCTTTCATTATTCTGTCTGTTTGATTGTGTAGTGCCGACATCGAATATGTGGGATTTCGGGTGTCCAACGGACTTTCTGGAAGTCATACTAAGACACTCTAGTCTGAGTGTTAGCCCATGTATTCTTTTGAGACTCGTGATTGTTTGGGTAATTGACCGAATCATGTGTCGACCTTTGATATACTCACGTATTTTATGAGCGTTACATCTTCAGAATCTAAGGCATCAGTGACGCCTTAACCGTTTGCACGCATTTTGGTCGACTAACCACACTCAATCATGTCGGAAAGAAACCCCATGATCCACATATGACGAGGCGAGGCTCGTCTTTGTGATAAGGGATTTCGAATACATCTCGAACCTGAAGGTATCGAGTAATTTCGAGCGATATTATGACCCATACCCTTGGGACTAGTAAGAGTTGAAGGACTCAATACATTATTTCTCATCCCAGTGGGTTTGTTTGACGAAATACGTGCCGGCGTGTCACACTGAAGAGTATGGAAATACCATGGTGGACCGACCCATGGCGCGTGCATTGGTGGAGTCCCTGATACATGATCTCGGAGGTTTTGTGAAACCCTAAATCCAGAAGGGCGTATAGCATTGTCTACTCTATAAGGGAGCTACCCTATCATTATGAGAGGGTCGATCAGCTCAGCCCTTCGATTAATATTGTTATTCCCCTGATGGTGGATTTGTCTTGTCTTGGTGTCGTTGCGTAGGTTCTTGGGATAGGGGAACCCTTTCGATAGTGGTGTTCCCAGTTGTCCTTAGGAAGCATTGCTCGCGTTAGAGCAAAATCCCTTGTCTTAGACAGCCACTGTTGGGGGCATCATAGTAATGTGAGCTACCAGTCAGGGCGTATGGTACCTGACTAATCAGGATGAGCTTGAAGGCTTACGTATCGCGCCCATATATGTGACTAACTGGGTCATCGAATGGGATGCCTTATGGGAAGGCTCAGGACTATCGCTTGTGATGCAATCTCAGTCGTCGTTTGTTTTTAAGTAACGACTTGGGCGCGTGAAGCCGTCAGGCCAAATGTGAAATCTATGTCAAACGCATGCATCTATGACTCGATTTCGCCATTTACCTTGAAAGATTCCGAAGGGATGGAACCTTCGACGAGTAAGGATTCCGGTTTCAAGACTCCTTTCACTCAGATCTCTGCCAAGGATCTAAAAGTCAATTTAAGGGCGTGTGGCCTGGATTATCCAGAATTGACTTACTAGGTTGCTAATATCGATAGGACACCAGTGCCCATGAGGCACATATAACGGAACAGGTACTAGATACCCTATTTTTGGGTAGCTACCGGTGTTCTGTATACCGTGTCGGTGGAGACCAGCATGTCGAGATACGGTCGAGATCCTATCCCTTGTTTATTGCGGCAACCACATCGTGATAATTTATATGCATCATTTTCGTGTCGACCAATGTGACAGAGTGATGTGAGCCTCTAGTCCCATGTGTTTAAGTCGGCTTTTAATTCGCGGGGATTGTGGAATCGTACGGACTGGGTGTTATATATACATTGCTTACTGTCAGGGAGCTGAGGGGAGAAGGCGACAAAGAAACTTTGACCTCCATCAGTCCCTACTAGACGCCCTAGTACCATTAACCACAATTGCTCGGGTGGGAGGTATCAAATCAGCACCTATAGGATCCTACGGAAATTAAGTCCCATTTTTAATGTGGTTGTTCGGTCGACAAGAACCTAGTGTATTTATCTTAATGGGGAGATAAATATACGGTAAAGTGAGTCAAGCCGAAGGATAAATAAAATGGAATACCCGACGAGGTTTCCAAGTGGACTTTTATGATCATTATGTGGTGCGGTAAGATCACCTGTTTGACATTACCATACCACCCGAGGGGTCCCGTGGTCGGGATGTGACCTGAGCGATGATTGATTGCTGTTGCGAACCCTCTTATTTTTTTTATACTCATCCGTAGCTCCAAGATGGGGCATGTGGATAGCTACCTGTACTCTTGGAGAGTCGTGGCTAGACACTGGATTGCCGACTTCTTTATATCGGATTGTAGTAGTCACTCAATCTCAAGTTTGACAAACTATGTACCCTAGCCTGGGATACTCGATTTGAGATGGGTATGGCTTGTCATTTACGGAAAAATTGAATGTACTTGACGGGATTGTTCCGTGTTGTCACGATTGATGTCCGTGGCACATCGAGTTCGTGTGCTTCATCGCCAGAATTTCCTATGTGATAAGAATTATCATCCCAGCGTTCGGGGTGTACTGCTCAAAGCCCTTTGGAGGGCATACATGTACATCTCTAGTACGTCGAATGACAAGCGGAGATAGGCACATAATCTGGTTTGAGTTTTTCAAGAGATGGCCAATAAATCTTGCAGATTAGAAACCGTTCGGATCAGATGCGAACCTATTAAGAAGCCATACAGACAAAGCGTAGGCCTTAAGAACTTCGAACTGATAATAGGTTTACACTGAGAGTCATACTCTGGGAGAGTGTTGGTAAGCATAGAAATTATAGTAGGCCAAATTCTTGATACTCCAGTGGCACGGAGGTATCGATCAAAATTGGTCTAGTGGCGATTAAGCTCGAATTATCGCAAGAGCTTAAATGGGGCTCTTGATGAATCCCGCAAGTCTGGCATGAGGAAGCATTGTCAATTTCCTCGACCGACGGAAGTTCGGTTGACTTTAAGCTCTACTATTTCGGGAAACCGATAAATGTATCAAAGTGGGATGCCCAAGAGCTTAGCCATAGTTGGACGGTGATACTGTGATCGTTAGAGCACTAAGCGGGAACCTAGCATGAACCTGGGTTCACTTAGGGAAGAGGAGATCTCGTGAAGCGCAAACAACCCACCCTGTTCAAGGATATTATTGTAATGGACAACTTGAACTGAATTCCGGGACGGAATTCTCTTAACGGGGGGAGAATGTAACATCCGGCAAAAATCGATGTGATTCCGTACGTAATTAGTATATGTAATTAACGGTTTAAATGTATATTTAAATTAATTGGATTAATTTAGCCGTAGAGAATAGCAAATTCCCCATAAGATGCATAGGAATGCACATGTTTAATTTTGAGGCACGATGAAATCGCGTGCGAATAAACTAGTCCGGAACGGACGTTGTTGATTACCCGGTAAAAATTAAATAAACGAAAAGGATCCCGGATACCCAGGATATAAAATAAAGGGTATTTTCACAAAATATAGTGTGTTTTGGAACTCCAGAACCATAAACAAAAACTTTACATACAAATCTCCCGGTAACGAATAAAGTGCGCGTACCGCACCCGGTGCGCGTATAACTTATAATTTCACCCGGCAAGAGCCTAAATAACCAATCAACACTTAAACTAGGCTATGTTTAAGGGTTATTAGAGGCATTTTTAAAGTCCGAATAACGCGCAATTAAAGTCCGAAAAATAACCGAACGGCACCCGAACGTAAAAGAATTAAAGTTAACAAAATAATTAACAAATATTTTGTCCAAATGGACCCCACCCCATGACCCAAGGACCGGCCAAAAACCCCTCCCATGCTCAATCTTCTTTTGCACCTAATAAGTTACCTTTTGTACTAATAATCTCAAATGGGTATGGTGTAGATTGAGTGTGAGTTTATAATATTGTACTAGACTAATACAAACCATTCCAATTCCTTTCCAACTCTCGGCCAACCATCCCTAAACAAATCTACATGGATTTTTTTTAGTACAAGTAAACCATGTTTTAAGGGATCATGATCTAAGGTAGGTTATATGTAGGACCATTGTGTCCTTGGAAAATACATGCAAACCTTCCTTTTTCCTTTGAAACCTTCGGCCATTTCCACACAAAAGAGATCATCCAAGATCACCTAAATCTAGTTAGTACATACACCTCCATTTTATATATGATAAAAATCTAGTGAAAGATCCTATTAGATCTTGAAGGATATGATATGAGTTGTAATATAACACAAGGTTGAGCACTTGATCACACACTCATTTCTTTCTTTCCTCTTGGCCGTAAGTCTCTCCACACACACACACACGCACACACTTTTCTTCAAGTCTAAACTCTTACAAATCACTTCCAAACATCCATCCATCAAAACCCCATTGTGTGTTTCAAGAGCTTGGAGCTTAACCACTTGGAAGAACACACTAAACCCCTCTCAACTCCAAGGTTTTTGTCTTCCCTAGCCTTGTGCTAGTAGTAAGCTTCTTAACCTTGCTTTGATCATTAATATTCATGTTACGTGTTCTTAGAAGCAAGTTGTACATGAAGGGTTAAATGTGGTTTTGAAACATAAGCTTTAATAAATTTTACATGAGTAAAATGGATGATTAAAGACATGTAAATGGATCATGGATTTGATGATAATAATGTAGTGTTTCTTAAAAATTATAAAATCTACACATACACCATGTAGGATGATGATTTGAATATGATTAGTGAAAGAAACTTGAATATGTTAAAAGATGGTTTTAAGCATCATAAAATGACCATCTAAAGTATAATATAAGATGGAATATGTTAGGAAATCATAAATGTAGAAATTACAAAATTAAAGTCTACTCACTTAGATGAGTGAAATTTGGATATGATGGACAAATACATTAAACACACATACTAGTAGCCTTATTTATGGAATATAAGACTATTAAAAGTGGTATGATGTAAAAATAAACTAACATGACAAAGACGATCAAATAAAGCTTACTAGTTTAGTAGAAAATTGTCATGTTTGAAAGATTAAGAAGAAAATGTAAGTCTTGGAAGTTAAAGGACTATTTTAGTAACTTTAAAAGTTGAGGGACATAAAATGATATTTTTAGAAACTTGTATCTAAAAATATAACTATGGAAAGTTTAGTGTCAAAAGTGTAAAATGGTAACTTTCCAAGGTGGATTTGGTAAATACTAGCAAATATTCATATGTATCTTGTATAAAAATGTATTTTTATAAAATGGAGTTTTATAAAAATATAGCTTTTCTAACATGTGGAAACATATAAAAACAAAGGTTTTTATAAAAATGTTAGATAAAATAAAAGCTTGGTGGAAAGTTATATAAAAATGAACACTTTTATATAAATGGGAATATAAAAGTGTTGGAGCATTTTTATACATAAGTTACCAAGTCTTGTGTTAAAAATACAAGGGTATTTATAAAACTTCCAAGTAATATGTGTAGGAAATTAAAGAGGTGAATAACTTTCCTAGAATACACATATCGGGAAACTTGGGAAAAATTAACTATATATATATATATATATATAAGTTAAGAAATCGGACTTGGACGTGTTAGCAAACTAAGACGTAAAAGCGGACAAACAAGAAAAATATCATTACGTCGGGATAAGTAAAAATATATTTTAAGGAGTTAAAATATATATATAACTTGGGTGAAAAATTACATAACACTTTCCTAAGTGTTGGAAAAATATTCGTGGGAGAAAATATAACGTATGGACTTAACGAGGAAAATACATATATATATATATATACATATATTCGGCTCGACGAAATTTTAGTATATTTACTTAATGGGAAAGTAAATATGCGGGAAGGAAAACCGAGACGAGTAAATAATATATATATATATATGTATACCGAATCGACGAGATCCTAGTATATTTACTTAATGGGAAAGTAAATATACGGTGTGGTGAGTCGAGTCGGGCGTTAAAAATATTATCGAACGACAAGACCTTAGTATATTTATTTAAATGGGAAAATAAATATGCGGTAAAGTGAGTCGTGTCGAGCGGTAAAGGTATTATATCGAACGACGAGATCTTAAGTATAATTATTTAATGGGAAAATAATTATACGTTAAGTGAAGTTTAGTCGAGAATAATATTATACAAGTTAATTAATATTCATCAAAGTATAAATGTAACTTGTAACAAGGGTAATCCATCACCAACGGACCTAGGACATATGTTTAATTAAACGGGGAATTATACGTAAATGGTGGTGTTGGGAGTTGGGTGTACAACTTGCCGGAAAAACACACGCTATAGGCTTAGTGACTTACACGCACTAGGACGTTCGTAGGTGTTGACCACGGACTTGCTATTCTCTACTATTTGATTGCACGCTATACTTCAGGTGAGTTTCACGGCCCCATTTTACTGTTTTAATTGGGGGAAAGATATGTTTTGTCAAATGTTGTCACATGGTGAAATGGTTTTCAAAGATTAAAATGTGATAAGTGGTGTGATGAGTACTTGAGCAGTGATCGCCACTCGGGGTTGAGTCCTCTCTTCTGTAACCATTAATTCAGGTAAATGAAACCGAAGGAATATTTGGATAGTACTATTGGTGCCTGACGAGGCCCACCCTTAATCGATAGCGTCGATTATGCATCGGCGTATGCCAGGGGTGCACGTATTCTGAAATTAAGTCGTTGGGTTCCGAGAAACGACTTGGAGCGGGGCATTATTATTAGTCTTGGTTTGGTTATGGGGCTCAAGGGATTGCTCATCATTTGTAGGAGCTAGCTACTCCTTACAAAGGCCACAAGTTGTGCAGGTTTCGCACATGGTTGTAAAATGAAATGTCGAATCGGCAAGATCCTAGTATATTTATTTCAATGGGAAAATAAATATATGGTAAAGTGATCCGAGTCGAGGGTTGAAAATGGAATATCGATCGACAAGATCCTAGTATAATTAATTAATGGGAAATTAATTATACGGTAAAGTGAGTCAAGTCGATGGTTGTGAAAATGTTGTTATTACGAAACAAAACCTGTGAACTCACCAATATTTTATATATTGACGTCTTTTTAAACATATCTTTCAGGTAACTAAGTGCTGAATAGATATGGGCTAGTGCGGTGGAATTCGGGATGTCGGATACTTGTCGGGGTTTCATAAATTGTTACCAAAGGGTTGGAACAAACGGGAATACCCCACATTGAAACTTAAAGTTCGTCATTTTATGTAATATTGGGAATGTGATTCTCTGTTTCGACATCTTAATTAATTGACTCTTTTCTAATTAAATATAGTTTGTGTTAATCTTGACTTTGATATGCTTTCGAGCGTTGCGCCACGTGTTTCCGCCATTGGCGTGGTGTGACATATCATCTTTAGCAGCAAATTTTGAGATAGAGTCTTTGATGTTGAGGATAAAACATTGACATCCAAAAGCCCTGAAGAAGAAGATAATGGGCTTTATGCCATGAAGAATTTCATAGGCAGTCTTGGTATGTCTCTTGTTGATAAGAACTCTATTCTGAACATAACAAGCTGTGTTGACTGTTTCAGCCCAAAAGTACAAAGGTAGGCCTGAATCAGCTAACATTGTTCTGGCTGCTTCTATTAAAGTTCTGTTCTTCCTTTCTACCACACCATTTTGTTCAGGAGTTCTGGGAATGCTGAATTGTCTAACAATCCCTTTAGACAAACAGAATTCATCCAGAGTTTTGTTCCTGAACTTTGTCCCATTGTCACTCCTGATGACTTTGACAGAGAGAGAATATTGCTTCTCTACTTGTAGAATGAAGAACTGGATTATTTTAGCTGCCTCATCCTTGGAATATAAGAAGAAGACCCATGTGAATCTTGAGTAGTCATCAATGATGACCAAGCAGTACTTCTTCTTACCAAGGCTCATAATTTTGACTGGTCCAAATAAGTCCATATGGAGTAGTTGAAGACATGCAGTTGTTTTTTATTCTTCAATAGACTTATAGGAGGACTTATGCTGTTTACCTTTAAGACAGGAAACACAATGCTCTTTACACTGGTATTCCTTCAAAGGTAGACCTCTGACCAAGCCCATTTTTGTGACTTTATTGATGGTTTTAAAGTTCACATGGCCAAGTCTCCTGTGCCAGAGATCATTTTCTGAAGTTGATGCCTTTGAGAAGAAACACGCAGTGTTGTTCAATACTTTGTCTTTTTCAATGTCCACTGCATAGACATTGCCACATCTTTTAGCAATCAACAAAGTATGATCTGCAATGATCTTCTCTATCAATTTCTGGCCTTCTGGTGATATGATCTTGCATGCTGTCTTTGTGAAAAAGGAAGAATATCCTTTATCACACATTTGTGAGACACTCAGCAAGTTGTACTCAAGGTTTTCAACTAGATTGACCTTGTCAAACTGCATTTTGCCTGAGGATACATTGCCATATCCTAGCACATATCCCTTTGCATTGTTCCCAAAGGACACAGATCCTTCTCTTTGATTGATAAAATTGTTTATCAGGTATCTGCATCCAGTCATGTGCATTGAGCCTCCACTATCAACATACCAAATGCTATTCAAACCTCTGGAGACCCTCTGCACAAAATAGAAAATTAGTTAGATTTGGCAACCCAAGCCAGTTTGGCTTTGGGTTTGCTTTTGAGAACAGGTGCAGCTTGTTGAGGACCAATTTTTGAAATCCATGTCTTTTTGGCAATGGATTTTTCATTAAGAACAATGGTGGTATCTTTTTGGTGACCACCATCAACTTTGGTCATCAGAAGTTTAACCAAATTTATCAAATCTTTAACTTCAGTAGTTTGTGAAACTACTGATGAGTTAGGAATAACTTCTGAAGATGAACTTTGAGAAAAAGACCTTTGTTGAGATAAAATCTTTTTCTAGGAAAGGTTTTTACTTGGTTTCTGTTTGTTGGGAAAGAAAGTGTTTTCAAAATCTTGTTTTATTTGTTTTTCCACAACCAGTTGTTGATTTTTCTTATTGAACTGATTTCCCTTTCTATATTTACAAAGTTCAGTTATGTGGTTAAACAGACCACATATTTCACATGCTTTTGCCTTCTCTTTCCTTTTAGATACAACAAGAGAGTTGGAAGGCAATTTACTGACAATATCAGTATTTTGCGATAGGTCATCAGTAGTTTTCAGGGTCTCAACTCCTGATGTAGATGAAACTACTGATGGCTTATTGTCAGTGGTTTTAACCTCTGCAGTACTTTCATTTTTGAGAAAGTTCTGATGGTAGGATGTGCATTCCTCCATATCAGAAGTTTGAATCAATTTCTTCCCATCATTATCAGTTTTGTGGGTGAAATCTGTTGGTGATTCAGTGTGGGTATACCCTATGCCAAACTTAACATTTGTTGCAGTTTGTTTGTTAAGCAGCATTTGGTACCCTTTACAAGACTCAACCCATTTTTCACAATCAACCTTAGTGTCATCAAGCTCTTTTCTGACATTACCTAGGTTGTCTATCATGTTTTTAATTTGTGCCTGAGTTTCAATGGATTTATCAGTTAATTTAGAAATTTCTTTATTTTTCAAAGCAATTTTTCTTTCTAAATCACACTTCATTTGAGTATATTTTCTCTCCATATCATTTGATTTGTCTTGTAAATGCACATTGGTCTCTCTTATTAAAGCAAAAGATTCTTTGCAAGATTATGAGCAAAGCTTTAAAAGAGATTGTTGTGATACCTGAGTTAGTGCAGAATTTGAGGAGTATCCCTCAAAAGCCATTAAGGCAAAGTTCTTTCTGCCATTGTCAGGTTCTCCCCAGTTGACATCATAGACTTTGTTGTCTGCATCCTGACTGCATTCAGATGTGTCAAACGGAAGACTGCTCCAGTCAACATACCTTGATGTAAATAAACTTTGTTGTTGAGGGGGTTGTTGAGCTTGTGCAGGTTGTTGAGAAGTTGGAAAAGGAGGCATTTGCTGCTGTTGGTGAGCAGGCATTTGAACATATTGTACTTGTGGCATATATTGGACTTGTGGAGCTTGTGCCTGTACAAAATGAGCACTCCCTTGAGTTCCATTATTCCTATTATAAGTGGGGTTAAATTGATTTCCATACATGGGTTGGTTATAGCTAGAGCTTCTACACTCTCTAGCAAAGTGTCCCAACTTCTGACACTTATGACATCTTAGTTTAGATTTGTCAAAACCAACTTTTGTAGAGTTGTTTAATCCTGGAAATTTCCTTCCTGACCTTTTGTAAAAAATTTTAGTTTTAATGCTTAACAAGGCCAGTTGGTGTAAAATATCCATTTCTTCTAAGTCATCACTGCTAAAATATTTTAAGTCATCCATGATAAAAACACATGTTATCAGTAGTTTGACTTAGGTCTTCATTGTCATAAGCTGGGAAAGATCCATCTAATGAGATTCCAGCAGTTATGTCAATGTGATCAAAAGATCCAAAATTATTAGAACAAGATGGTGAGTCATGTCCTAATAAGGCTGTGCTAACTGGAGTATAGTTATCAGCAGTTTTACTAGATTCTTGTAACTTTTTCTTTTGATTGATCTCTCTTTCAAAAGTTAGTAATTTTCCATGTAACCTTGTTAGGTTCAGGGTGTTAAAATCTGAACTTGATCTGAGGACTATTGAATAAGTTTCCCATTTTGAAGGCAAAGACCTTAAAAATCTATGTAACATAGATGCATTTGAATAGGTCTGATTGTTAATTTTTAACTCAGAGATGAGTGATGAAAATCTTTCAAATTGTTGAGTTAATGTTTCACCATCTATGTGAGTAAAAGTTTCATATTGTTGGGCTAGGATTTCTCTAGTGTTGGCTATCACCTCTTCAGTTCCTGCAAACTGTTCTTTTAGGCAATCCCACAACTCTTTGGCACTTTCACAATGTAAAAGTCCAGCATAAATTTCATTTGAGAGAGCCATAACCAACATAGAAAAAGCTTTTGCATCTAGCTCAAATTTTTGGAAATCTTCTTCAGTGTAGTCTTTTGGATCTTTTGGTCTTTCTGTCTTACCTTCTGGATCTGTAACTACTGGTTTGTGAGGTCCAAACATTACAGACCTCCAACAACCAGTGTTGGTCTGAGATATTGTATGTGCCAACTTTTTTCGCCAGATGTTATATTCATTTCTGACTAGCATAGGAGGTTTATTGGCAGATCCAGCATTGTAAGAGTCCATTTTTAAGAAGTTTGGATTTGTCAATACTTCTTTAAAGTGATGGATGAAAAAGTGAACCTTTTAATCCTTTATTGGATATCAATCAGAGCCTGTGTCTGATTCTCAATTTGTTAGATTGATATTTGATCAGATAAACCAATCGCTCTGATACAAATTGTTGGATCAGTGGCCTCTTTATATCAGTTTAGAACACTTATGTGTTTGCAGTTATATCAAAGTTATTTGCATAGCAGAATAGTAAATGTTCTAAAGTATCACTTTTAACAGGAGTTATTACTCCCCCTTTACTAGGCAGTTAATGAGAATCAATAAGCAATTGAAAGTATAAAGCAATAAGCACAAGTTATGATTCTTAGATGTGAAATGGATAATAAGTTTAAAAGCATTGAAGGATTTTCAATTAAAATCAAAGTAAATCACATGTCTAAAATAGATGAATAAACTCATCTATTTATAGAAAAAGTTACAAGTCTGTTGTACGAAGTAATCTAAGATATTTAGCTAAGATATTATACTTAGGATAATGCTTACAACATGCTGTAGCATTGAAACTTAATCCAAGACTTTAACAAAACATTATAATACTAAACTACTGAAGTCTAAGTTGGTTCTGAAGATTAGATCAGCAAACAACTGATGAGTAGACAAACTACTGATGAGTAGTTTTGTCTTCAGTAGTTCTGAAGTGAAGTGTCTGGTTAGACTCAGAACTACTGATCAGTTTCTTCTTCAGTACTTTGTTCTTCTCTTCTTCAGTACTTGTGTTTTCTTCTTCAGCGGTTTCTTCTATACTTAGCAGAATTATGATTTGGACTAAGGTTATCAAAAGTGGTTTCTTCAATCCTCTTTGTCCCAACAATTCGTGTCAAATATTTCAACCCTAATCCGACCCACATAAAATCTGGGTCAACCCGAAGACAACCCGTTTAACCCATATTTTTAAATGAGTAATATATGTTCATGAGTTATAAGCGGGTTGTTGAGTTGTAAGCGGGTTATCAATAAAATATTTAATAGTGACTGTATAAGTGTGACAAATAAATAATATAGTGTACCAAAAATAACACATTTATAACTAACCATGTATATAGAAATCGAAAAAGAAATTGCCTCTCAAAGTGGGAGCTGGTTGAACTGAGATTCAGAGGTGTTTTGAGGCTGAAATGAGGGAATGGTCCATCCTGCCAAGGTGGGGAGTCCAAGAAATCTTTGTAAGGTAAAGTCAAACCTTAAAACTGTAAAGATGTATATCGACTTTTTTTTGTAATTACTGATCTACTTTTCAGGTAGGTATTTGTTTTGAATATGTTTTGGTGTATAGTTTTATCACAATATCTTTATTTTTCAGAAAACAAGAATGATAAAGCTGTTTGCAAAACAAAACAAGTGGCTCTGTATGTACAGGACTGCAAGGCTGTACAACTTACAATATAAGAGGTAATACATCGATAACTGCATATATAAGCACATAAACCTAACCCAATATGAAATAGATAACAACCTCTTCATTATCTTTTTATTTAACTCTTTATGATGCTATTAATTTCATAACCTATGTTCTTACTGAGTAAATAAAAGAGGGTATCCCGATTTAAGAGAAAATACTAATAAGCAAGGCCCTTAAAAATTAAGAAAAAAGCCATAAAAATTAAGAAAAAAGCCATAAGATGATAACCTGGGACATCCTCATTGACCCTTACTTTGTTATTAAGCAAGTTATAACTTAACTGACTATTTTTTAGGTTATAACTTAACTAAATTTGAAAACAAATGCTTATTCATAGATAAAGAACATACCTTAAAATGATAACCTTAATTTGTTTCTCCATGTGCAAAATATCTTCTTCGGATACAATCATATTGGGAGCGACGAACAGATAATATTGTTGTAAGAGGTTCCCTAATCAATAAGGAAGAAACTTATAAACCATTTTCAGCATATCATATTTGATCACAAAAGTTTACACGCAAATAATATTAAAAATTAAAGATTACAAAGTCAAATATTCTACCAACCGGGGTTTGGCCAGTGAGGTGATCTATGCGTGGTTCAGTGGCTAGAGCAAGTGCACCGAGGCGGTTCTTTTCTATTCGGATAGTTTGATTCACAGGTCTAGTCCGAGAGCTTGAAGTGTTGTACACTTGCATCCAATATCTAGCAATCCTCACATGATAACCTGAAAGAAAGGATAAAATAACAATATATGAAACTTCACTTTAGTCTCACCAAAGACAACACCACAGGTTAGTTGGCAATATTTTCAAAGTGACAAAATGAATTTGCAGTTGGTTGATCTTTAGAAATAATATTTCCAATCAACCATTTTATAGGTTCACAAGTCTTGTAATGAAATCAATCGCCATAGAAATTCACAGGTTGGATCAGTTTCACAAGCCAACATCGTTATGTTTTAGACATATATTTTGCACCCCAACGCTTGTTTTACGTTGCGCCCTGAAAGGCGCTTTTTCAACCCATATGAACCAATCCCGTTTTAACGAATGAGACAGAAGATAATGACATAACTAATTAGCGCATGGATCTAATTTTAAATGGGTTAACCAATAAGAACTAACAGCAATTACACACACCAGCTTAAACTTTAAAAGGAAGTTTCAATCTGAAATTTTTAACGGTGTAAAATTGTTGGTTGTTTTTTTAGTTTCTTTGTAACACCATTCATGGACTGCACAATATATCGTTTTAAAAGGTGTTGACTTTTACTAAAGATGCGATTTCAACCCACATACTAACGGGTTGTGATTTGAGTTATTCTTTCTCTTTGAACGGATCAAGCAAGTAAATGGGTAAAAAGACACCAACATTGTCTTTAGTGCATAAAACACAATTAATCATATAACTCACTATTTAATTTATATAAAAGAAATTGTTTAAGTAGAAAAAAGAATCTTGGTGTCCAAATGCGAACCCATGTTGACTCCACTGACCGTTCTATGTCTATGAGGATGAATTTGGTGTTCTATGGTGGCTCCTTTGTCCAAACCCCAGGTCACTACTACACTTGTCTGCTATCTAATATCAAGAACCTAGTGTTCTATGGTGGATCCTTTTATAGGCCCTGTACCAGAAATTTGAAATCAATTAATAGTTTCTAATATAAATCCATTTGTAAATTTTAGCAAAAAAAAAAGGTAAATTCATAACTTTATCATACAAAAAAACCTTTTTACTTGCATGAGGTTGAACTCTTTTGGGTCAGGACAATCAATCGTCATTTAATGAGATCCTACCATATTTGCAGTTTTGTAGACTGTTTTGCAGATGACAAGTGCTTTCATCTTTCTTCGACACCTACACAAAAACAAAACAAAAGGAAACAGCTTATTAAAACATACATCTTAGTTAAACTATATCTATTACGTTGTATGTATGTATTCCTACTTAATAAAAAAAGAGGATCTGATCATTGGTCACTAACCACATTAATGTGGTAAAAAAATAATCACTTAAGCCATTACTTTTGAGTCAGAACCAGAACCTGATGCAAACCACAAGAAGATTGCTAATATTACTTCCATTGACATAATTATAACTTTAAGTGATCATGCTTGCTAGATAGTTGGTTTTGAAATACATCTAATGTATACATTAATATAAAAATTATAGCCAAAATTTTGATCTTAAAAGATAAAAAAAAACACAAACAATAGTTCAGTTGGATTTTGAATTTGAAGTTTATAGTACCGAACCGTAAACATTTGTACGGATAAAACTAAATATATCGCAAATGAATATCATATGTTCCCTGCCGTACTTGAAAGAGCATGTTAGACCTTCATTGATTTTTTTATGCATACCTCTATGTCAACCAATAGGTAATGGGTTTCGTTTTCCCTAAAAGCTGGAAACCACTTGCGTAGAATGCTTATCTCAACGGGTGGTGCAACTCCGTTAGGTCTGAGCATAAGAAAACAATAATATTACACCGTATTTTTCATGTTTGAGACCCATATCTTTACTACTATTGATAATTAGCCACTTGATGAAAATGTCAGCCAAAGTATATTAGAATTTTAGTAATAAGGTTATTTAAATTTTACCATATCTAAAGCATTAATTATTTATAAATTAAGGGGAAAAAGAAGAAAGTAACATTGGCGGGTCACAACTGAACATAACCCAACCCACCCATTTTCAAGTAATGAACTACAAAGATGAATGAACTTTTAAACGGTTATTAGATAAGTGGTTAACCTTCACAAGCATTCGAATGGACAAGTATTAGCTGCAATCAGGTTGTTGATGTAGTAATAACACAATGCGAAGGCAGGTTCTTGTTTTATCAGGCTGTTAAAGTAGTAACTTTACAGCATCTGGGGTGCAATGAACACCATTAATTACTCTTCCCTCACTAATTTCTATCAAGTGCCGTTTGTGTAATGGCTCATTAAGTGTTGTTTAGAACCTTATGATTAGAGAAAACAACTACAAAATAAACCAAATAGAATCTTACCCCTTGCATAAACCAGATGAAGGGTGAGAAATTTTTAGTGCAAATTCATCAGAAAGCATCACGACCATTTAAAATCCGTGCACCCAAACTAAACAGATGTATATAACTGCAATTATACAGTCATTTGTCACAATAATCAGCCTCATGGCATCATCAAGCTATCCTGCAGTAAACAACCCAGGTTTCAGTTGACCGGGATTTATCCTATCCTGGAGATAAAGATAGCAACTTCACGTAAGTAGCATCTAAAACACAACCCACTAAGAAGAATGAATGAACAATTAACGGTACCCAACTCTTCATATAATCATAAAAAGAGATAAGACCGATTTAGTTTTAGTCTCTTCTGCTGAACAAATGTACATATAAAACAATCAGCTCACTGAACAACAAACGCACACGAAAACCAATCGCGCCACAACTAACTAACAAACGCAAAACAAACCCTTTCGGCTTGTTAAAAGCAAGATAGACCTTTGGAGGCAGTTTCTTGGGAAGCTGGTTACCATTTACATAAATCAAATCCTTATGCAAATATTATTAAGAAATGGGAATCACAAAACACATAATAAAAATACAAAACAAAAAGAGCTAAAATATCACCCACTAAACTCACCTGAGGATTGTTGCATACAGATCCACCAACAGTCATACAACCATCAAAGATGAGCTTCTTACACCTCCTTCTAGAAGTCACTAAAAACAAAAAAAAAAATCACAAAACTTATTAAAAATTTAAACATAACAATCAAAATTTTGAATTGCAAAATAAAAATTGTTGAACAGTCTGATCAAAATCTTTAAAATTCTGGTTGTATAACCTTCTGGCAGGTCGTTCCAACTGGTCAAATACTTGTTTTATGCAAACCCACTTTAACCAAATTTGCTAGTGTATCGTCAACAAGAGGTTATCCTCCGGAAACCACCATTAAGATAAATACTCAACTGAGATGGTCCTAAATGAAGACACGAATTATAAAATGAGCTCCTTGCACAAGAATGTATCAGTAGAAGAGAGGGGTTCTTTGCTAGAAGCGTATGAAGAACTTACCTAGGTGAACTTCAATCCTCCATATTTGAAATTAAAAAGAAACATACACAGCCAAACAAACAAAACAGAAGGAGGGTCGTCGAAGATCAAACCATGAAATCAGAAAGTGTGGTACTCTAGATCCAAAGATCGCTTGTATTCAAGTTGAAACCCTACATCCAGGAAGATGAAATCAATAGACGACTATGAACCATGAAATTAGAAAGTTGAAATAAAAGCAGGAATATTACATACCGATGATGATGATGCAGATCTTGAAAGTTGAAATCAAAGATCCAAAGATCGCTTGTGTTCTTGAATCGATTGAGAGCATGAGAGAGAGAAATGAGAGAGAGGGGGCGGATGGGGGCGGACGAAGCAAATGTGGAATCTGTAGAAACCCTAAATGATAGATATTACCAGTGTTTTTTTTATGGGATGGATCTGTGCATTGATGGCTTATAAAATTTGCTGTAAAATGTTGTACTTAAAGATTGGCAAATGATCATTGTTGCCCCTCCTATATGCTTATTAATATAGTATAGATATATAGGGAAAGGGTAAAACGAGAACCGTCCTTTCGTGAAAGAACACCGGAAACCATTTGTGGCCATTGATCTTTGATGATCTAATGGTTAGGATTGAGCCACATATTTTGTTTGTCTTTATCCATCCATTTGTTATTTTTATTATAAAAAGAGGTATTAAAATATTAATGAGGGTAGTATGGTCTTCTTCCACCACTCTCTCTCTCCTCCTTTTTTCCTTCCCCACATGGCCCACCTGACACATCCCTCTCAAAGTCAAAATCAACTTTTTCTCTCCCACTCCCTCTCTCCTCCTTTTACAGCGGATCATTGAAATATATTTCATTTTTAAAACATCCAAATATATTTCATAATCCATTTTACATCTGTGTATAAAATTACAATTACAAACATATCAAACACATTTACATCAGTGTAAAAAGACAAAAAAAAAGACCAAATTTGCACCGAAATCATCATGTAAAACGACAACCACTCGTTCTTTATTTTCTTAATCTCCATCATCAGCTTTGAACACATAGCCAAACTATCAAAACCACAAAAAACACAACTTTTACATCTTATTCAAAAAAAAATTTATTTATTTTTAACAGGAATCTAGTTTACCCCTATGAAAAAATTTGTGTAAAAATTACAAAATTTCTAAAAACATATATGTAAAGTCTAATTTACACATATGAAAAAATATTGTATAAAAAATTACAATTAACTGGGGGCAAACATTTTACATCAGCGTAAAAAAACAATTTAATGGCACAATAAACATGTGTAAAAATAAACACATGTTACTAAAATTAAACAAGGATACAAATATATGTGAGGTTACACCAGACTAAGACCCCTAAAACAACACAAACATTAATGTAAAGAACATACAAAAAACACCAGTGTAAAATAACATATAACATAACACTGTCAACCATACCCCCTACCAACGACCTTATATCAAAAAAATTATTTTGATACAACTTTGTTTATGTAAAAGTATTTACATACTCACATATCGATGTAAATAAAAGCAGTTTTTTTTCATCTATGTAAAAAACCAGTTTAATTCACACACTCCTAGTATTTAACATCAAAAACAACATCATCATCGTCTTCTTATATGAAAAAAAACCCTATTATTTTACAACAAAAATAAACCATTTCTTTTACGCCAGTGTACACCCCCCCCCCACACACACACATTAGCAACATCGTTTGCGCCAGTTTACATCGGTGTAGACACACAGTTACGTCAGTGTAAAAATACCCCATTAACATTAATAAAAGAAATTATTTTTGGTAACTCGGGTGTACAAATATTCCATAAGCAAAGTTCTATATATGTCGTATTGGTTTAACCATTCAATATTGAATGGTTAAACCAATCCGAAAGATAATATGGTAACTTGGGTGTACAAATTGTTAGTGTAAATACTTTTACATAAGCAAAGTTGTATCAAATTTGATACAAAAGAATACTTTTACATAAGCATTTCGAAAGATAATATGTTAGTGTAAATACTTTTACATATGGTAACTTGGTAAATACTTTTACATAAGCAAATTTGATACAACTTTGCTTATCAATATTGAATGGTTAAACCATTCCGAAAGATAATATGGTAACTTGGGTGTAAAAAAATTCCCACTAACAACCTTACACCAATGTAAACAACAAAAATCACACTCCAAAGCAAAACATCATACAAGCAGTATTCTGTGATACCAACAAATCTGTAACACTAGTGTCTCCTTCAAAACAAAATAATAAAAATAATAATATTAATATTAATAATAGATGGAATGTATATTTCAGGCATGTTTGTAAACACTTAAACATCATTTGCTACAACTATCAAAATCTCACCCATGTGGTTTTAACTATCAAGCATTTAAAAAAACCACGTGATGTTTGGTAAGTTCATGTTTATAAGATGAAAAGAGTTTAGGCTAGATAATTAAATGTACTATTTAATATGAAAAACAACCTTACACTGTAAATGACCACCAATGTTTAGTCTAAACCCGTAAGATGCATTAGTGTAACCCATGAGATAATACACAAAAACAACATGTGTTTACATTTATGTAAGGTTTATTCATTTACATTAGTGTAAACCCACAAAGATGCATTAGTGTAACCCATAAGATAGCACACAAAATAACTTGCTCTTGTGTTTTACATTTATGTAATATTTATTCATTTACATTAGTGTAAACTCAAAAAATACTCTAACCATTAAATCAATATCAGAAACGCCAAACTGAAGCTCCTTCACAACTTTTAAATCCTCATTTGTTTACTACATACTGATACCCAGAACCATATGGTTTCACATTTAAAAAAACCCCATGAGTTTAAAACAATAAAGATACACTTCCAAGCTTCTTCTAACAGGAACAAATATTTTTTTTTTCCAAAATAAGAAACTTTTTTTTTTATCATCATCCATATTTTCATCTAACTCCACTAAACCAAAAAAAAAACTATAAACAAATTCTCACATAAAGTCATGATTTATATGGTCAGATCTGTTCCACTATCTCTTTCTATAAACAATAATAATAATAATAATAATAATCATAATAATAATGATAATAATAATAATACCTGATCTAGATCCACACCCACCACCATCCCCATCTTCGTCACCTACCACCATCACCATCTTCGTTCCCCCTACAACCATCGCCACCGCCTTCCTACCGTCACAAGATCTATAACACCTGGATCTGGGTTTCTATGTCGCCCCCTTCATTCTTCCACCACCAGATATGGGACGAATCTAGGATGACCTTCTGTTGTTCTTCTTGTTGTTGTTGTTGTTATTATTATTATTATTATTATTATTATTATTATTATTATTATTATTATTATTATTATTATCGTTAATCTTGAGATGCTTGAATAGGGATTGAGAAGAGAGAGATATGACATAAAAATCTGATTGTGTGAGAAGAGAGAGAAAAGAGACTTATATATGGAGGGGGAAGAGAGAGAGAGTAAGGGTGGGTGTGGGTAGTGTGGGGTGGGGTTATTGATTAATAATATTTAATGTACAATTACCATACTACCCCTCTCCTAATACAAACAAAGCATGACATGTGGCACCACCCTATTGGTTCAGATGAGTTCTTTAGTTCTTTCACCAAGGGTTGGTTTTCAATGGAACCTAATCCTATATATATATATATAGTGATAATCATATTTTGTTCTCCATGTGATGATGACATAATTGTATTGGATAAATATGTCGCTCCAAACCAACTCTTTTTTATTGTTGGCATAAAATGTAGGATGAATATATATGATGTTGATTTATAAGTGTAATCCATGTCTTCTGTATTGTATATCTGCTTGCTTTTTGTCTTGTGTTACAATGAAATTATGCCGTTAACTAAAAACATGATGTTTATTCAATCAAAATATCAATGGGCCATAAGCCATTATTACAAAGCAGGAACGTAAATTAAATTTAAAGATAACAAATGCGTAGTTGTGCCGCATTCCAAGTGCGTGGTATGGGTGTACCATCCAAGCGTTCAAGGGCATACGCACCCTTTCCCAGCACCTCTTGGGGGCCTCTTGCTGCTTTTTATCTCCTTTGGTGACTTGATTCTTTTCAGCTATTAGTGCTTCCTCAACTGCCTTTTCTTTTCCTTCATTAGCAATCAACACTCCCTTCAAACCCGCACTCTCTTGCATTCCTCCTTTTGGCACTCCCACTGATGATCCTTCCACAGAGTTTACACCATTTGCGGATTTGGTGCATATCGTTGCCATCAATGCTTTGTTAACATCTGCTTTAGCTGCAACAGCTTCCTTCCCCCAGCCAAAGTCTTCAACCACCAGTGCCTTCTGTTCAATTGGAGTCATTAAAGCCAGATTCTTTAGAGAGCTGCTTGGAGTAACTTTTGACACTGTCTGATTCATCTCTCTCTTGGTTATGTCCATTTCAAATGACCTCAGTGTGTTGATGAGATCAGCTAGAGTGGATTGTGGATTTAAGTATTCCTTCCTAATCAGCATGCATTGAAGGCTCCATTCCTTAGGAAGAGAATCAAGCAGTTTCTTGATGGAGTTTCGGTTGTTGACAGGAATTCCAGCTTTCTTCATCTTTGTTAACAGGCTCATGAACCTGTCAATGTGTGACGACAAGCTTTCTCCTCGAACACTCCCAAACATATCATATTCTTTCTGAATCATGTCTTGCTTGTTCTGTCTCATCTCAGCATTTCCCTCGTAGTACTCACTCAATGCGAACCACAGATCATGCGCAGATCCGTACTCTTCAAACATGTTGTACACATCATTAGACAAAGCCATGGTGAGAGCACCATAGGCTTTGTGATCTCGTTGCATCAACTGCTTGTCAAGGTCTGTGTAGGTAGTAGGATTAGTGTTAAACACCTCTCCTGCTTCAGTGGTCCTCACTGGAATGTGAGGTCCAAGTTGCACAGACGTCCATTGAGTAAAGTCATTGACATAGTAGAAAGCCTTCATTCGGTTTTTCCAAGTACCATAATCTTCAGCACCCATTAACTTGGGAATTCGGGTTATTGTTCCTATTTCCAGTTCAGCTTGGGTTATAGGATTAACTTGGTATGAGTTGTTGTTGTTACCAGCCATTGATTTAGATTGATTTTTTATAAGTCTGATTAATTGATTTTAATGGTTACAGTCCAGAAATAAGTCCAAAGTCCTTAATTATGAAAGATCAGTCCTTAAGTGCGCAAATAAGTGCGCAAATAAGTGCACAAATAAGTGCGCAAATAAGTGCACAAATAAGTGCGCAAATGTGGTAAGTGCACAGGAACAAGTGAGCAGCAACCTGAAACAATGGTTCAACAGCGATGTCAAGATTTTGATCTCCTGATAAGTGCGCAGCCTTGAAGTACACAGATTTGCTAAGTGCGCAGGTCAGTCAGGGCTGAGCAAGACAAGTGCTCAGTCTTTGACTGATCAGTTTGCGTACTTATTTAAGTACACAGACACTTAAACTCTAGTTTAAGATTTTAAGTGCGCAGAAACCCTAGCCAAGTACTCAAAACAGCACCCTTTCAGCAAGTACGCAAACCAACTAGTGATTTCTGATAAGTGCGCAGAAACCCTAGTTGTGTTCCTGGAGACAAAGTTAACTTTTAAGCTTTTGAAGATTTAAGTGCTCAAACCAAGAAACAAGTGCGCAAACTTATGAGATAAATGCGCACCTATAATCTGGAAATAAGTGCACAACTTGAAAAACAAGTATGCAGCTTATGAGCTAAGTACTCAAAATATGAAGTAAGTGCTCAAAATATGAAATAAGTACTCAAAATATGAAATAAGTACTCAAACTATGAAATAAGTACTCAGAATCAGGAAATAAGTGCGCAATTAAGTGCGCAAATACGTCTGATAATGCACAATACACAACAGAATCCTATCCAAGCCTTTTTCAATCGATCTGAAATGCTCGGATGATGTTTCTACTAAAGATAACCAACTTTTAACACCTTTGAAACACAACAATAAGAGAAATCTGAGGCAAATGGAGATGAAAAACCTTTTTTTTTGATAAAAACACAAAAATTTATAAAAACATAAAGAAAAACTAACAAAATGAGGGTTTTGGTATCTAAATCAGATACAATCTAGAGCACAGAGGCTCTGATACCAAATTGTAGTCCCAAAATACTAGATCTTTCAAGTGCACATGATTGTTATCACTTAGAAACACCTATTTATTAGGTGTTTTAAGTGATTAATCTTCACAAACAAAGAAACTAGATAAAACTAGTAAAACCGACACACAAGATAAAGAAATTCAAGCTTTCCATTAATGATAAACATCAAAGCACCATGGATTACATACACTAAGTTCGCAGATTTGATCTTGTGTTCTAAGATAACCAAAAACCCTAACCTTAGAGATGCACACAAGCTTCCTTTATATAGGTAGGAGCTGATGGGCTTGCGCACTTAGTCAAGTACTCAAACCTGAGCACTTAGTCAAGTGCGCAAATCTGAGCTCTTAGTCAAGTGCTCAAACCTGAGCACTTAGTCAAGTACTCAAACCTGAGCACTTACTCAAGTGCGCAAATCTGAGCACCTAGTCAAGTGCTCAAACCTGAGTACTTAGTTAAGTGCGCAAATCACTAGGGTTTACATAAAACTATGGTTTAATTACACAATCAGTCCTCTAACATTCAAACTACACAAGAAGCTACCAAAAGTCTTTGTTCTGGTAACTGTGGTCTCAACTGAACCCAACAGTATTTCTCCAATTGTCTTTTGTAGTTAGCCTCTCGAATGGAAGCCATGTCCCGACGCTCTTCTAGCAAATCTAGGTTCATCTTTAAGTCTTTATCATTGTCTTTGTGGTGAGCTAGACGTACCCTTGGAGATGGGCATCTAACTTCTGCGGGTATCACTGCTTCTGTGCCATATGTGAGGCTGAACGGTGTTTCTCCATTGCTATTTTTTGACAGTGTGCGATGAGCCCACAAAACATGAGGGAGCTCATCCACCCAATCGGTGCGTTTTGTGCCGAGTCTGGCCTTTATGCCCTTGACGATGCTCCGGTTCGCACGTTCAACCTGTTCATTTCCTTGAGGATGTGCTACGGAGGTAAACACTTGCTTGACGCTCATGGAGGTTAGCCATTCTTGCAGATTCTGGTATGCGAACTGTGTGCCATTATCACTTACTATTTCGAGTGGCAAGCCAAACCTGCAAATGATGAACTCCCATATAAATTTCTTTATGTTGCGTCCATCAATTGAGGCCAAAGCTTTGGCCTCTACCCACTTTGTAAAGTAGTTAATTGCCACTACCAAGCATTTGACATTGCCGGGAGCTGCGGGGATGGGTCCCACCAGGTCAATGGCCCACTTTTGGAATGGCCAGGCCGCCGTGACCGGTACCAGATTGTTCTTTGGTCGGAGGGTTCCCGAGGCATGACGTTGACAGGCATCGCATTTGCGCAATTCTAACACAACGTCCATGTGTATGCCAGGCCAATAATACCCCGCATTCATGAATTTGGCCACCACCATTCTTGGACCAGCGTGTAGTCCACATGAACCCTCGTGGATATCCTTGATGAGGTATGTGGCTTCTGCGGAGTCTACACAGCGTAATAATGGTCTGATAAATAAGTGCCTTGTTCTGAAGCTTGCGGGCCTCAGCCTTGTTGTTTGGGAGAATGCCCTTGGTTAAATAGGCCATGATCGGAGTTAGGTGTGAGCAGATTTGGCTCGGACCGAAAAAACACCGAGTCCCGACCCGAAAATACAAGAAAACTGACCCGAATATGATATTTAAGTTCTGTTATCAGTCCAGTTAATTAGCTCCAGTCGGTTCTCGGGTCGGTTCGGTCCAAGACCACAATGAAACCGAGACAAAACCGATGGACTGAAATACATTCCTAAATTAACTAACTGGTAGTTTTTTTAGGCGCCAAATCATGGGCCTAAACCTAATACAATGGACAGCTCTACACATACTCTAATATAAACCCACCTATATTCAGTCGATTGTTTTAAAAAAATCATATATACATCAGATTGTTTAGTTTACATAGCTTTATACATCAGATCATATATACATCAAATTTAAATCTGTTGCTGCAGAATTTGAATTAAAATAGTTGCTGCAGAATTTTAAATTAAAATACTTGCTGCAGTATTTAAAACAGTTTTTCATGAGCGCATTCTTGTTAATGGTACAGAAAATAGATTACAACTTTAACTGTGAAGATATTTCTTGTCTTCTTGGTGTTGTAGAAGGTTTTAAGGATGCAAAATTGGATATATGTTGCTTATATTTTTGTTAGATTTGGAACTAACAGAACACTAATTGGTAGATGACATTTTTTTCTGTACAATATCAGAGAATTTTTAATACACAGGGTCGCCTTATTGTGTACTAAATGGTATTTTAGTATTTCATAAGATCTATTAGCAATTCTAGCCGATAACCAAACACTTAAAATGTTTTGTCTTAACTCTCATCTCCCAAAGTTTTTATTTTGTACCTTTAACAAGAATGCGCTCATGAAAACAACCCATAGTGTGGTAGTGAGTAGTTACTGTTAGTGTTTTACTCTCATGATATACATTGATATAGATTTAGGGATAGGTTTATTTATGAGTTAACTAGCTTAAAAAGAGTTCTCAAAGAATATGGTGTGGTAGAATAATGGTGTGGTAGTATACAAAACAAAGATACCAATACTTTTACCCATACTGCAGAATTTTAGTTAACAATGTATATTATCACAACCCATATTGACCCATTTAAATTAAGAATGTATAGCTCACTTTCTTACTTTGTTTCTACGTAACATCTATGAACAATCTTTTGGTTTTCTAATTTCTTTCTTACAAATGTTTTAGTTATTCACTTAGGAATTCTATCAAACACTTGGTGTGCAAACATATTATACATACCAATCAAACACAATCAACCCAACTAATTAGCAAACAATTTATCATAACTCAAAACATCAACAATTAATCAGCATACAACATCAAAAATTATATCTAAACGCAAATTATCAGCATATAAAATTACAAAGTTCAAAAAAGAAATTTTACCTGAGACAAGTTATCGAGTTCCTGAAGCATATAGTATTTCACCAAGTTATCCACCACTAAAACAACTTAATTGTAACAAATCGTTGGTTTTTTTTTCTGTTGAGATGATGTTGCATATCGGGTTCGGGTCTTGTATCTTGGACCGAAGGAACCGGTTGTGAATGGACAGATGACCGAACCTATTATTAGGGTTTGATTTTGGTTCTTGATTTATGTACATATCGGGTATCGGGTCGGGTCGGGTTTGGTTGGGTCGAGTCGGGTTTGGACCATTGCTCACCCCTAATCGGAGTTATCCATGATGTCTTCCCGGTTTGGATTACATTCACTTGCCTATGGGGCACGAATGGATGTTCCAATACTTATACCCGTACGTCCTTGGCCAAGTGATCAAAAACTGTTGAGGCCATTTTACTCAATGCCTCTGCTGGCTTGTTTTGGCTGCGCTTGATGTGATTAACTTTGTAGTACTCAAAGCTACGCATGAGATCCTTGGTGTGCTCCAAGTATAAGATCATTGAGGGTTCCCTTGCTTCATAGGAACCGTTGATATGGTTGGTTACTAACATGGAATCCACATAGGCTTCGTCGTGTTGTGCCCCTATCTTTTTAGCGATGCGCAGTCCTGCCAACAGAGCTTCATATTCCGCCTCATTGTTAGTAGTCGGAAAATCAAGTCGGATAGCATAGGTGAAATCCTTGCCATTAGGAGTTATCAGGCGTAATCCTGCTCCAACCCCGTTATCTTTGCATGCACCGTCTGTGAACAATTCCCACTTTTGTAACGTGTCTGGTGCGGAGCTGGGTGAGATCTCTTGCTGGCATTCGGCAATCTTGTCTGCGGGGACTTCGGTGACGAAGTCTGCAAGGATTTGCCGCTTGAAAGATGGCCTTGTCTTGTATGTTATTGAGTGTTCGCCCAACTCAATAGCCCATTTTGCCAGTCGTCCTGAAAGTTCAGGCTTGCGCAGAATGTCATTAATTCGGAAATTCGTTAAGGCATTGATAGGATGACCCTAGAAGTATCTGCGAAGTCTTCTCGAAGCATGCACCAACGCTAGCACAAGCTTCTCCATTGTGGAGTACCGGGTTTCCGCATCGAGCAACGTCCGACTAACATAATAGATTGGGGTTCGTACACCCTTCCTGTCAACCATTAAAACTGCGCCTACCGCCCTATCTGTGACGGACAAGCAAAGAGTCAATGACTCCTCCGGCAGTGGTGCTGTGAGCGTGGGCAAGTTACTCAAACATTCTTTCATTTCCTTGATGGCCTTTTCCGCTTCCATAGTCCACTTAAAGTTGGATTTCTTTAGGCAATTCTTCAGAGTATCCACAAAAGGGAAAGACTTGGAAGCGTAGTTTGAGAGGAAACAATTCAAGGCTACAAGACGTCCCATTAATGTTTGTACTTCCTTTACCAAGGACGGAGACGGAATTCATTCGATTGCCTAAACCTTCTCTGGGTTCGCGCGGAACCCATCTTTAGTGACAATAACACCCAAGAATTTTCCTTCTTCCATTCCAAAAAAACACTTGCTAGGGTTAAGCTTCATCCGAACGTTGCGGAGCTGATCGAAAGTCTTTTGAATGTCTTCTAACATTCGATCTTCCTCTCTGTTTTTGATGACTAGGTCGTCGACATAGACCTCAAGATTGACTCCGATTTGTTTGACGAACGCGATGTCCATCAAACGTTGATACGTGGCTCCTGCGTTTTTGAGATCGAATGGTGCTAGAGAGTCAACCTTTAGATCGATCTCGGGCAGTGGGTAACAATCTTTCGGGCAGGCCTTGTTTAAAACTTTGTAGTCCACACACATACGCCAGCTGCCATTCGACTTTCCCACCATGTTTGGATTAGCCACCCATGTTTGATACCGTGTCTTGTGCAGAATACCTGGATTTAACAGTCCAGTCACTTGCTCGTTCATGGCCTTTGCTTTCTCCGTTTCCATGTCGCGCTTCTTTTGGACAATTGGTTCAACTCTTTTGTAAACATTAAGCTTGTGTTCCGCGATGTGGCGCGGGACGCCCACCATGTCTGCTGGTTGAAAGGCGAACACATCTATGTTCTTGATGAGGAGTTGCTTCAAGTTAGTGCGAATGGTGTCGCAGATTACTAGGCCAATGACAACCGTCTGATCCGCGAATTTAGGGTTAATAACCCATTTTTCCGGATCAGTACGGACAGTTGGTTTCAGCATTTTTGCAGGCTTTTGCGCATCCGTTGCGTGGCAATTTTTGTTTATATGTATGAATGCCACACCGCTTCGGGTAGGAAAGCCCACCATTTGGTGTAGTGTTGATGCGTTGCAGTTGAACTTTGCAAGGCCTTCCCGTCCTAGTAAGACGTCATGTGATGAGTTAACGGGTAGGACCATGAAGTCACAGATTTCAGTTCTTGAGAGTCTCCCGTCCGTCAATGTGAACGGGAGTGTAAGCATGCCTAGCGGGATAATCACTTCATGCATGAAACCTGAGATAGGTTCCGTAACTAGAATGAGCTTTGTTTTACCATCTTCGTCCAGCTGATTGAAACATTGTTGGTACATGATGTCCGTACTGTTGCCATTGTCCAGAAACATATACTGTGTGCGGTAATGTCCGATGACCCCAGTGATGATTACTGGAGCTGTAGAAGAAGCTCCTCCCTTGACTCGTGGCATAATAACATCTGCCTCTTTCCAAGAATCATCATGCACATCATTGAACGCTCTCTTGTTTTGATACCCACGATGAGTCATGTTACAATGATGACGCGGGGTGTGGTGGACGTGGTGCGTGTTAAGATTGCGGATCTTTTTCTAAGAGGGTTCGCCTCCTTCAGTATGATCTCTTTGCTTCTTCCGCACATTCTTGACCAAGTGAGCCAACTGACCGGATTTGATTGCGTTCTCTATTTCCATCTTCAAGCTGTTAACAATTATCCGTCAGGTGACCGTAGTCTTCATGATATTCACAATACTTTGTCATATCCACATTTCTTCTGTCACAACTCAGCTCTCTAGGCTTTGGGAACTGGACTTGTTCAGTTTTTAGGACTTCAGAAGGCGTTTTTGACAATGGAGTCCAATCATAATTCTTCTTCGGGTGTACCTTCAAATCACGCGAGTGCTTGTTATTCAGATAATTGTGTACATCATGTGAGGAAGAGTACTTGCCTTCATCTGTTGTGCCCGAAATTCTTGACCAGACGGACTGCTTTCCTTTCCCCTTGCTGCTTGGGCCTGCGTTATGATTGTTGTTGTGATGGAAATTCTTTGCACGCGTAAAGGAGCGTTTCGAGGACGCGTGCACTTTTGTGGCTTCAATGACCTCATCCCAATCATCAAGCACACCTTCTTTCCCAGCAAGACATCTCACGAGATCGTCATTTCTAACTCCATGTATGAACGCTGCCCTGGTGAGTTCTTCTCCTAACCCTAGTTGAAGGGCTTCCTTGTTTAACGAACTATGTAGTCCTCCAACGCTTCGTTGTCATTCCGTGTGCATAACAAGATATGCGCCTTGTCTTTCTTGTGCTTTCCGAGGTGCGAGAAGTGGTTCTTGAATTTCTTGATTAAGTTGTCAAAGTCGACCAAGCTTCCCACGAGCAAGCTTTCATACCAAACTTTGGCTGCGCCTGTGAGGGTTTGGACAAACAGGTGACACCAAGCTTGGACAGGCCACGACTTAGAACTTCCCGCGCAGTCAAAAGCATGTAAGTGATCATCTGGGTCACGTAACCCGTCATACTTCCCAATAGTGCTTGGGAGTTTGCATTCATGAGGCATCGGAGCCAATGCAATGCACGGGCAGAACTTAGATCTTTCTGCGAACAATTTGGGGCGATAAGGCTTACACAAGTCATCGTGTGGACATGCATGATTGCTGGCAACTGACTTAGAACGTTGCTTGCGGTTGGATTCATACTGAACTTCGTTTTCAGATTCATAGCCGTCATGTTCCTCGTCCAGGTTGACGTGGTCCCGAACGTGAGTATTTCTACATGATCTCCACCACATATCGCCTGGCGTGGCCCTGTTTGAGGACGACCATTATTATTCTCAGGAACTGTGTCCTGAGAATCCTCTAAAGTGCCATAACTTAAGGCCTTCCAAGTATCCAGTTTAGCCTTTTCCATGACCATCTTTTGGTACTCTGCTATTGTCTTGGCATTCTCTCGGACTAGCTATTCTTCTGGATCTAGCAGGAGTTGGTCATTCTGTTTCTTCTTAGCAGCCGTTGCCCCGCCTCTAGACGAGAAAACTGGAATGGGCTGGCTGGTTGCTTCTGGTTCACATTCTTCGTCACAGTGGTCGACATGACGACGTCGACGTTGTCCTGAATTGTGGCTTCAGCATTAACAGTGTTGTTATTTGTCTCAGTTGCCGGATCCATGAGTACTAGTTTGAAAGATGAAAGAACGATGGTGATGGCCCAATGAAGAAACAAATAGTCTAACCTCCTTTAAGGGATGAATAGACTATGGTTTCCACAAGATTGATCCTTCACTAGCAGCTTTATGGATGGAACTGACCTCCAAATACAAATAAAGTATGGGTAGGGAGACGACTACACAAGGTAGTAGTTTATGACAAAAACGGGGTGAATGAGGATACTATCAATGATAGCTTTTTGGGTTAGCAAAAAGTGTCCTCTCTATTAGGGATGTGATCCCTTATATAGAGGCGGACGTATGCCACCATTACCCAAAACCCTAATCGTAATGGGCCAGGCCCGAATTAGGGTTGTCTCCACTACCCTAGGCTATATTAGTAAAGTAGTTAAGGAAATCTATAAATAAGGAAACATGGAACGATTACCGCTTTTACCGCTCCGCGCGCGGGCATTACTCCGTGATTGTAGGAAGGTTGTTACCGCTTTACTTGGCGTGGAAGTTTCCTTGGTTGCGCGGATAGCCCTTCCGCGTGATCCATGGTCCGAGTTTGGGTGCAACCAATTAGTAGTTTAGTACCCAATCCCATCAATGTATATATACGTGTGCTTAGACTTGGACGAGATGTGGGGCACTGGGCCCAACACAGCCCACACCCCTCCTATACAAGGGGGTATATGGAAGGCGGTTTCAGTACCCCCGAGTAGGGGTGTTCATTGTCCGGTTATTTCGGTTTTTTGATTTGAACCTTCAACTATACCGTTAGTAATGGTTTTTTATTTTCGTAAACCAAAACCAAACTATAGAACTCTTAAACTGGACCAAACAAACCCATTACTAACGGTTTGGTTCTGATTTGGTATAATGATTTGGAGTCGTGAGATCTTCAGGTTGTTACCATGTTCTTCGATTGACGAGAAGGCTATTAGCCTATGAAATGCTTTGCTTTTTGACGTAAGAATGTCAAATTGGGTGTTTTTAGATCGGAAACTTTTGATTGTTGGAATGTGAAAATGGAGGCCCTACGTAGTGAGATAGTGAGATTTTCGAATGCGGAATTCGGCTAAGCCCACTTATGATGTCCAAAAATTTAATTATAATTAAAACAAATATAATTTTAATTATGTATTAATACATACATGTATGTATATATACATGCATGTATATATATATATATATATCATATAAATATCTAAAAAACTGAATAAAATTTTTTTACGGACCGGTCTGATTTTATACGGCTGGTTTTTGATATAAACCGTAAATCAACCGTTCCACGATTTAAAATATTTAAACTGGCCGACCGGAACACCCCTACCCTGAAGGCCCAACTTCTGTATATCCAACTATGATAGAATTACTTTAATTCATAGAAAGTAACCTTAAATATAAATGGTTAAAAGGTTACTTTTAACCAGTGTTGTAAGAGTAAGTCGTTAGGCGCTAGTTAGTGGGTGAGATACCGACTAACGATTAATCAACAGGGTTTAATTGGTGATTAATCGATTGGGATTTTATAAGTATTTTTTAATTTTATATATACACACACATATCTTTTATATAGTTTTTTTAACTGAACATGTTTTAACCCTTTCCTCGACTCATATCTTTAGGTATATAGGATTAAATCGTCAGAATTTACAGGCTTTGTGACTGAAATTTACAAATTTTGATCGGAATTTAACTGGAATCACTAGACAGCCACCGACGCCACCGACTAGTGATTAATCGGTGTTTACACAGTGAACCTCCGACTAGCGATTAATCGAAGGGTAGAACGCTTTTAACCATCAAGAGATACCTACTTAATAAATCACCACCAAACAACCTCTAAGTTTAACTTTCAGAACATTCAAGAACCGGTAATCAAATTTTATTTTTAACTAGTAAATTACGCGCCGCGCTAAGCGCGGCGTAGAAACATAACCGGCGCCGATTCGTGAAAAGCTACAGATTTTTCCGATGAAAAGCGAAGTTACAACAATGATATTGCGAGGGTCTGCTAATCGAATAACCCAACGTAGAGAGTCGTATTGTTCCGTCGTTATGCCGGTCCGCGTTGCACCGAGCAAAGCATCTAAACCGCTTGAAAAAAATGATTTACTAATAAAAGTAAAGCGATGGCATTTTCGTAATTACGTCGAAGTTAAAGGCTTTTTATTTTGGTTTTAATAATAAAATTACTATGATGACACTTTCGTAATTAATTCGAAACTGAACGACTTTTATTTCGCGTTTAGCGATGTTACTATTGCTAAGGATGTTAATTGTTATATATAATTATGGCTACCGACATAGAATAATAGTTCAATACCTTAATGTTCAAATATGAAAAACTTAATCTTATCACCTACAAAAGCACAAATTATTACTTCTTTCTATTGTCTTTCTATTGGGAAGAGCATAACGCTCTTTTAACCTTTTCCACTTTCCTCTTTATATATTCTTTACTTATTTTTTTATATTTAATTTGGTTTCATATTATATCATCTCATTTTAAAAAAGTATATATTCATTTTTTACTTCCAGAAAGCAATAACTTTCTTTTATCCTTCCATTCAACGCAATCTCCATAAACAAAACCACCATGTCTTTTAATATAAAAACAACTTATTTAAACCACAACCTTTTTTATACATCCTTTCATAAAACCATTCAATTTACACGTCACAAAACGACAACCACCCGAGTTTACCCAAACATCCTCGTCACCACCAAGTGGCCACACCTTACCCTCGTGACAGTCCATCGTTTACCGTACACCGACCCACACCAGATAACTCTTTTATCTTCTTTTTACACTAATGTAGTACAAGTAGACGTCTTTGGGTCCCACATAGCTGGAACCAAGTACTTTCTCCCATTTAACCCGTGCGCATTATAGCTAGCACCCGTTGTCTTATCCACCAACACCTGACCCGCATAACCCGGGTACGCACCCGACCCGAATATCCCCGTACAAGCCGAAACCGCTTCTAATGGTGCATTAGCTGGTCCTTGAAAATACCCTTGGTTAAACGGGTTCGTAACGGCACCGGCTAACACCGTTGCTAAATTAATCACCATTCCGTCTATTCCAACGTCCCCGTTAGGCGAAACTAACGGGGGCGATTGCGGGCCGTATATCGGTTGATGAAACGGCCACGCACAGTAACCCGGACACTGAGTGTCCGGGTTACCCACCCACGCGTACGCGACCCGGGTCTTCGTCGACCCGTGTGTCGCGCACCGACTCCTACAGAACCCGTCCACTCCCACCTCCTTTCCAGTTAACACAACATTAATAGAATTTTTTTGTGCCACTTTTGTCGCTAAATATTGAATATGGTAATTTTTTAAAAACTTTCCTAACGAATAGTTTTCGTCTAGAATTTGTTTTCCAACAACAGTGGCTGATGACCCGTTATGATATTTCTCGGTGGTCTTCCACCATGTTGCGACTGAAGGTAATGGCGGCGCAGCCTTTCTTGACGTTTTAACGGTGTTTAAAGATTGTAAAAAGTCAACGATTATTGATCGTTGAGTTGGTGTAAACTTACCATACCATACAATATTAACGGTAACAGGACCTTTAAGAAGAGCTCCGTTATGGTATTTTAGTACCAAAGGCTGTTGTGTGACCAACGCAGACGAAGATATTTTAAAAAACAAGAAGATTACAAAGAGAGTGGCAAGATGGTAATTAAGAGCCATTTGCAGGGTAAAGATGGGAAGTTGGGAGGTAGTGAAGAATGGGGTAATGAGGGAGGTGTATATATAGGGGAGACAGCTGTAGGGCGTGATTATGGTTTGGTGACACGTGGAAGGAGGGGATTGGTGGGAGTGGTAGATAGCCAGGCTGTAAGGTTCTGTCGACGTGGCGTGGTTGATTGTTGATGGTGACATGGCGGGTTAAAAGACTGGATGCGTGTAATGTGTATGGATGATTATGATGTACGTATCAATGTTGATTTGACTCACATCACATTTTACATTTTAGTCAAATAAATGTTATTTAAATGGGTTATGTTATGTTTGATTGGTTTTCTGTTTACTCGAATGGTATATGTGGTGTAGAAAAATAAATAAATTGTCAATATCGTGTATTTTGAAAGGTTGATAACCATTATTATAATCCTTTTTATGGGGTCTTATTTAAGTGTAAATTCATACGTCTTATATTTTTTTTTCATTATTTTTATAGGGACTTAGTTGAAACGTGGGTTTAAACCGTGCAGATTGCAAGTGGTATGTTACCCTATGAAACAATTCATAAGAAAATTTAGTGTATTTGTAACTTTTTCTCAGTAAGAGTTATCAAAATTCAAATGTTTGATAGCTCTTAGTAATTCTATTAAAGGACTACATATAAATTGGTACACTATGTGTGTTTAATTTATTGACAGCTGACGTTTTCGTCAATCATTATCCCTTTTACTCATTAAATTTTAAAAATATACTGAATGATAGTTTTATCTAGTTAGAGTATCCCTATTGGCAGGGGCGAAGCTATGTTGGGGCCAGGGGTGGCCCTGGCCCCCCCTGTTTTTTGGCGCATTACTAGAAATTTGCGATTTTCATAGGTAAATTGAGTCTGGGTTTAGTCCGGCCCCCGCCGATTTTCCATTACGGATCGAAAAAAATTGAGTTCGGCCCCCGCCGATTCCGAACCCAAGCTTCGCCACTGCCTATTGGTGACTTTTAGATAGGTTGGTTATCATTTGGCATGATAAATTTGGTTTTTTGATAAAAGGAAAAGGAAAAGAAATTAAAATGGACAACCCGTTCGTTCGTCCATGTGACCAAAAGTCATGACCAAAACAATCTCATTTTTTTTAAACTTGTCACTTGTTCAAATCTCATTGGTGTACTGTTTTAATTTTCTTTTTATTTTATTTCTGACGTACTAATTCCAATCAACAACTTTTTTTTTTTTTTTAACGGAGAAGGAGATACTTTTATTTCACATAAGAAAAACCAACGAGTACACAAACATAATTTCCTAACCAGAGGTTAGAAAGTTAGCAAAGACAAAAGAAAGAAACATACAATTGGCTAAAACTCGCCAAAAAACGTCACACGGTTTTTGACAAAGACACAGAAGCGCATCGCACAAAGGCTATGAATACTTGATAACTTTTAATCTTCGCATTGACTTCAGCCGAATATCTTTCAGCTAGGAACTCGCCCGGTTAAATGACAAACTGAGAGAAAAAAAATGTTCCTCTCAAGATTGCTACTTCCAGAACTTCTCCCTTGCAAGCTTGTTATGAATATGCATATCCTAGTAACCATGATACCAATCAGTCTCCACTCGTGAATCTCCAAGATACATTGCCCCGACTTGGCATTATGACAGATGTTGCAGCGGAATTATGATCAGATCTCCTGGTGCTTTAAACCAAAATTGCAGCCACGAACACCTCGAAACAGCAGGCTTGAACAGGGCCGCGGTGCCAAGACATGTATAATACCTTATCCTCAACTTCCAAAAGTCTCTTCAGCAGCCAAAGACCACCAGTTTCTCATCCTTCCATAGTTTGCAGCAGTGTCGAAACAGCCGATGTATTTTGGCATCCATTCCGATTTTGACCACTGGCTTTTACCATTAAAAACTCGGTTCATTCCAGACCAAAATTAAGAAGACGACCTGCAGTAAACCCGAAATCCCAAGAAACAACCCAAGAAAGAGAAAACACACACCACGAAGACGAAATAACACGAAAAGATTATGTTGCCAGGGAGGGTAGCACCAAAACACACTATTGACCCATTTGCTTGGAGACTCAACCCACGCCAAAACGCACACTTGGCGCTACCCTATCCACCCCTCCCTCCTAGCGAAACATATTCACCAAAAACTCACCCACGCCAAGAGAATTAATGAGACACATGACACCAAGAAAAATTAATGAAACACATGAGAATTGAGGTTTAATATTAGCATGAGATTTTTTGACCTGACCATGAAGCTGTCCATGTATCATGACTGCAGAGGCCATCCAGAATTTTTTTTTTTTTTTTTTTTTTTTTTTTTTGATCCTTACCCACTCACCTGGTTAGTCATAGTAACATCTAAGGGCCTTTGACTCTACCAACACTACACTGCATATTTAGGCAGTAGTTCCAAAAAAACCAAGGCCATTACCAGGACCTTTCTGATTTGATTGACATTGCTATACAAAGACCTGCCCCCCACGAAAAGAAGTATACACACTCCACGGAACGAATTGAACACGAAAAAGAATATGTGCAACCGGGGATCATAGCGCCATTCACAGTTTTGACCCATTTACCCATATACGCACACCAAACGCACACATGACGCTATCCCTTCCCACCCCCGGCTGCCATATCACCAAAAAACGCACACACGCCGAAACACACTTGTTTACCCGTTGCCTTTAATGCAGTAAATACCCTCACCCAATCCAATCAACAACTTAATTACTCAAATATATTTAAACTTAAAAAGATAACAAAGTACACCGTATTTCTTAGTTTTTTTACATCCCAGTATAAATTTTATTAAAAATGTTGTCTGTTAAAATATAGTTTTTTTTTTATAAAATAAGTATTGATAATGTAAAATTTGTATTGTTAGATTTAAAATACATAGGTTTTCTTTGTTTTGAAATAAATTAATTATTTTTATTATTGTTATTTTTTAATAAAAAAGTAACCAGTTGATACATTTATTTAATAAAAACTTAGGTTGAGTTGTGTTATGAATGTGCGTAAAAAATTAAGTAAGATTAGATTGTGTAGGTGGAAGTGAAAGATATTGTTTTTTAACGAAATATTGGGTTGGGTTGGGTCACTAATATGGATAGTCTTATACATTTACATGTATTCATAACCCTCAGTCGGTCACTCACACACTACCTTCTCAATCTACCACCTCCTTCACCACAAACTAGTCAGGCCAGAGGTTTGACCTCTTACTGATATAATTTTTTTTATCCAATCAAACATCATAATAAGTAAACACTTAGTGATGTAGAGGTTGGCAAATAGTTATAACTAGGTTTTAGCCATGCGCGCGCGTTGCGGCGCGCTAAACCGGTTAAAATACCTTGTCGCTTGTTGCGTAATGATAAGGCTTCATATTATAAGTATTAACACTATGCCTTAGATGGTTTCAAAAAGAAGTCTAGAAGAATTTGCCGCCTGTAATCGGACTCACGATGCGACAATGACGAATTTGCCCGCCGCACGTTGAGGTGGCGCACAACGGGTCGAATCGTGCAGTAACACATGAGGTGTAAAACACAATACACTACACACAATTCGGCCCCATCATGCCACCCCATTCAAGCCCATTATTCTACCCACAATTGGTAAATGACGGCGCCCCTCCCCCACCCCCAATGGCGCCACTGTCCAGGAAATAGCAGAGGGGCCGACCAAAATTTAACAAAAGGCACTCACATCTCACTCTGCTGTAGGGAAGCACCTTTTTTCTTTGTTTACTGTTCTTCAACTCTTGAACCCCCACCATTCCTTAAGTTTACCATGTGCAAACTTATAGGGGCGTTTAGTTTCAGATCCAAAGCTGCCATTCCTTGAGTTCAATTTGACAATACTAACATTGCTTTTAAAATTGAAACACCTATATGAATATAAAATCCTACCAGTAACAAATGGGAGAAAACTTTCAACTAACAGTAGCAAAAAGAAGTCTGGAAGAATTAGTAATCATGATTAAAAAACAGAGTAACTCTTAAGAATTTGTAACTAACAATTTCATGAAGGCTGAAGAAGACGATTGTTGCAAATGAAATACCTTTGTTGTTAACAATATCAAGTAATCAGGTTTGACCTTTTTCATCGGAAAACCATCGCTTCAGCTGATAAGCATCATGACAACATCACCATCAATGTCGGAACCCATGCCGGAAACGTTGTTGCTTCGCCGGAAGCCCGGAACCATTCACAACAGCCACCGGACCACCACTAATGTCATCACAGGAACCCACCTCTGTTTCCCGATCATCGAACCCAAACTATCGTCGTCACCGGCGTCTTCCCCTTCAACACCATCATTCACAACCGTCGCCGTCGTTCGTTTCCGTCATCTAAAGCCGTATCACTGTCGTTAGCACCGGAATACTTACCATCATCATCGTCTCCGGCCGGCCTTTAATTTACGTCGCTTCCTTTCTCTCGCAACTCACTCTCTCTTTCTGTCCCCAACTATCGCTGTCTCTCCCTCTATTTCTTTATCTGGAGTTCTCTCTTTCTATATCTCTCGTACGCCTCTCTCTAGATAACCAGCCTTTTTGAAATAGAATACTTTTTGAGGGTAAATTTTGTTATTAATGAAAAGTTGAAGGGTGAGTTATGAATGAAGCATCATGGTCCACCGACCATGATGTTTAATATATATATAATAGGAATAAATCAATGGAAATATATGGTATAACTTGGGAATTTGAAACCTCTAAAAACCAAAGTTTTTTAATTTATTTATTTACTTACTTTTTTTAATAACAAATGCTTTGATGATTTGATCATTCTAAATAAAATTAAAATCTCAAGTCGGATTGGAGTGATGTAGTGTTTGTTGGAAGCCGATCATTGAATCGGGATAAGTGGAAGAAGACCGTAATTATATGCCCACAAGCCCCGACGACTCTTTTAAATAAATTAAAACGTATAGCTGTTAAATTTTAAAATTTCATTTACAACTACTTTTTTTTTATCATAAGTTATAAGGTTTATTGTAGAATTTTACTATTTTTTTAATCAAAATTGTTGAACTATTATGCCTCTTTTCTTATCATAAACATCCATAATGTAACAAAATTATTAATCAGTCGATGGTGTAAGAGAAAACTAGTCAGTCATTTATTTACTTACAAATTATTGTCGTTGTTTGTCTCTTCAACTTTTATATCTTCTTTAATTTTCGAAAATTCAACCAAAATATCTTCCCCTTCACTTACCTCTTTTGTCTTCATCTAAATCAGTCGACATAATTTTTAAATTGATCAAAACAAGTTTTTTTGAATATTAATTGATCAAAACAAGTGACACGAGTGAGATAAAAATAGAAGTAAATTCTATTAACTTATTTTATTGAAGTTGTGGGTTTATAATAATTTTATTAAAGTTCAGGATATAAGTAAAGTGGTTAAGGTTAAGGAGAAAAAGAAAACATAATAGAAAAATAAATATCACAATGTAGACACACAGAAAACGGAAATGACATAAGCACCAGACTCCTTTTCAACAAAAGTTTACGTTGAAATGTAAACAAACAAAAAAAGTTTATGTCAAAACGTAACTGACTTAAATTTATACTGATACATACAACAAAGTATGCACGTAAAACTCGGGGGGGGGGGGGGGGTTAAAATGAAATTTTACAGAATTTTTAAAAAGTTAAAAAAGTATATGTGTCAATGCTAAAAGTTAAGGGGTAACATACACACACAAAAAAAAAACCCCCATATAGAAAGAAAGAAGAAAAGCTCACCAGGTTAGTGTTCCTCAACATTTCATAATATATATAGGGGAAAAATAATTTGAGAACACATATATTTTGTGCGAATCGCGAGAACGCTATCTAAAACCATTCAAATTCAAAATTTCTTTCTATACTTGTCTTTATTATTAAAATACAATATCAAAAACACAATTTACGCGTAAAAAATTAAACGTATATGAAAATAAATTGTTTTTACACATGTGTAAATTACTGTTTATACATGTGTAAACTGTCTAATTTACACAAGTGTAAAAAGTTAATTTCAGAGTGTTTTTGCAAGTTTGCAAGAAAAGATGAATTATTTGGAAAGAAAATTCATTTTTTTTAATTTTGTATTTTAATTATAACTAGGTTTGTATTAAAAAAAATTGATTTTGATTGGTTTTCTCATTTGTTGTCACGGTTCTCGCGATATTTAGCGTTCTCAATATAACCCCCCATATATATATATATAGGGAAAGGATAATGTGGAAACCCTTGTTATATGGTAAACTCTGGAAACTCTAACTTCCCAAATTTTTTTTTTGAAAAAAAATAGGGCATGTAATATACATGATTTTAAGCATTTTGAGCCAAAAAAATCAAAAAAGCGCCGAGTAGTTTTTTTTTTTAAATAAAGTTTTGACTAACACATGTTAAGCGAAACTAACACGTGTTAACCATTTGTTACCCGAAGACGGTTTTTTTATTTTTTTTAAGAAAATGGCTCGGCGCTTTTTCCATTTTTTTGGCCTAAAATGCTTAAAATCATGTATATTACATACCATAAAATTTTCATATAAAAAAGTCGGGAAGTTAGAGTTTCCACAGTTTACCATATAACAAGGGTTTCCAATATAACCTTATACTATATATATATATATAGGGGAGGGTTATCTTGAGAACGCTAAATATCGCGAGAACAGTGAGAACAAGTTAGAAACTAATCAAAATCATTTTTTTTTTCAATACAAACCTAATGATAATTAAAATATAACATTAATAAATGAATTTTCTTTCCAAATAATTTATCTTTTCTTGCAAAAACACTCTAAAATTAACTTTTTACACATGTGTAAATGAAACAGTTTACAAATGTACAAACAGTAAATTTACACATGTGTAAAAACAATTTATTTCCATATACGTTTGAAT
This sequence comes from Ambrosia artemisiifolia, assembly GCA_032199755.1. NCBI lineage: Eukaryota > Viridiplantae > Streptophyta > Magnoliopsida > Asterales > Asteraceae > Ambrosia > Ambrosia artemisiifolia. Next base: position 55,679,825 of record CM063513.1, on the reverse strand, counting down.
TTTTACGCATAAATTGTGTTTTTGGAATTGTATTTTAGTAATAAAGATAAGTGTAAAAAGAAATTTTTGATTTGAATGGTTTTAGATGGCGTTCTCGCAGTTCGCACGAAATATAGGTGTTCTCAAATTAACTTTCCCCTATATATATATATATATAATATTGTCGCTGCTTACAAAAATGCAAGGTTTGGAGACGAGATGGAACAAGTTAAGGTTTTAACTCACACAATTGCAAGACATTTGAAAATGTACAGAAAGGATTGTGTTGGTGCACAACATCATTTTCGTCATGATGATATTTGTGACTAACTAATATTGTAAGTTTTGTCTATGAAAAGCTCAGGAATTGTTTTTGACTATCTAGGTGAAGTGTTCTAAGGAGGTTACTCATTTTAATATTACTGTGACCCTTGCACGCTTATCTGTAAAGTTTTTATACTCATCAACAGTTAACACATCCAAAGCATGTTAGTGGTATTTCTTTAGGACCATTTATCTCTATTGTGGATAGAACAACACGGTATTTACTTAAAGTTGTTACAAACATGCCTCACTTAGGACTTATCATCCTCGAGTCTTATTCCATTTCCAGCATCGTGCGTAGAACGGAAGAAACCACTTTTGTTACCAGACAAGTTCACTGAATAACTGCTGAAGACAAAACTACTCATCAGTAGTTTTGTCACTCATCAGCATTTTTTGATAGAAGCTTCTAACCGACTCAAGTACTTCAGTAGTTTTGTCACTCATCACAGTTCCAATGGCTCCAATATCAACTTCTTGATTATCGAATCAAAGAGATCAAGACTCCACTTTTAGTAGACAGTAAATCTGCCATTAGCATCATTCAAAATCCTGTTCAATTTTCAAAGACTAAACATATTGAAATCAGGTATCATTTCATAAGAGATTGCTATGAAAAAGGCAAGATTGAGGTGAAACATGTAACAACAGCCAATCAAATAGCTGATGTGTTCACCAAACTCCTTGATACATCAACATTTCAGAGGTTAGTATCCATGCTTGGGATGCTAAATTTTGAGTAAAGTTTGTAAGTGTTTTCATTTTTCTGCACATATTTTACTTTCACTTACATATTTACTAATCTGTCTCAAAACCTCTGATAAACAAACAAAAAAAGAGAGAAACTACTGATGTTTTAATAACATTAAAAAGGGAAATTTTCAGAAAAAGGATAACTACTGATAATTATCAGAAGTTATAAATATGTTTTAAAAGTCATTCTCATCAGTTGTTTGAAACTACTGAAGAGAATATGGAAACTACTGATGAAGAAACTTGTTTCATCAGCAGTTTGGTTAAAAAGGGCAAATCAGACTTTTCACACTTCAGAAGTTTGACCTAGGCGGTTAAAAACTTCTGATAAATACCTTTGTCTTAGACTTATCCATTCAAAAAGCAAAATTCCTTCTTTCTCTCTCTCTCAAAGCAAAGTCAAAAACCCCCTCTCTGACCTAAAAATATTGTTCTATCAAACAACACCATGGCTCTCGTTCTTAAACAGGGACACAATCAACGAGGCTACTTTGACAAAGATTCAGCATGGTCCCAATACGACGAAATCATTGACTTAGTCATCAAATCCCAGTACAACAAAACTTTCACCATTGATCCTCCCATCCATATTCAAACTCTTAATGAGTTCTGGGCTAATGCAGAGGCGGTGACTGTGAACAACAAAGTGATTTCCCTCAAATCAACCATTCAAGGGAAACATATGGCAATCACACCTGAATCATTGGGAATAAGACTTGGCTTGAATGATGCTGAAGCTCCTGAGCATATTCCCACTGCTGATATTCACTTAACCATGACTGAGTGTGGTTACCAAGGTACTTTATCACATGCAACAGTTTTCAAAAAATATTTTGATCCAAAGTATAAACTGTTATTTCATTATATAATCATGTGTTTAAGTCCTAAAACTGGATCTTATGATCAGATGCCTTCAACTTTTCAATCAATCCTTCATTCAATTGTGAATGAAACAACTTTTAAGGCATCAACGCTTTTCTTTAATGAGTTGGTGTTGCATCACCAAAACTCCAAAAAGAAGTTTTTGTTGTACCCAAGATTCATTATGCAATGCATAATAAAAGAACTTGGAGAGGGAGTACTTGTTGGGAAGTCAACAACTTTAAATCCTTTGACTTCACAAGTATTTCTAGGCACAATAAACCGGCACTTCTGCCAGAAGATGACCTAGGGGAACAAGAAACAGTCCCCAAGGAACCAACATCTTCCAAATCCAAACCTAAAAAGGCCAAGAAACCCAAACAACAAAAACCAAAAACCACCAACCCTAAAAGAAAGGCAGTTCAGGAAGTTGAGATGCCTGAAACTGCTGATGTGCAATATGCACTTGTTAAAGATGTGACTGAAACATCCTCTCAGTCTCATCCATCTCAAACCCCCAAAAGAGCACCTATAACCATTTTATTTCAAAGGAAGAAACTCAAAAGACCATAACTACTGACCCATCCTTTGAAACTGCTGACCCTTTACCCAAAACTACTGAACCAGAATTATCTCACTCAACCATTGAAATAGCCAAACTTCTCTCTGGGCTAAAAGAAAAAGTCCCATCCAAACATGTCACTCCCCCAACAAACACATCAAACAGGGGATAAACCATCAGAAACTGACATGGATGTGGACATTACTAGCCCTATCCCAAGAGATGAGGATGAACCAAGGTGTCTAAGCCCAAAATTAGATACTTTAGGTACATTTGAGGCTGCTGCTACTCATTTATCACCCAGTGGTAGACCTGAGGACAGAAGTAACATAGCTAAGACCTCAAATGTGGCAACTACTGATGAAGGCTTTATGCCTGAAGTACGAAAACCTAAGTACCAAGACAAAGAGGTTCATGAGACAACTAGGTTGGGCCTAGCTCATGATATAACTGATGATGTTCTCATTGAGGACATCACCAGGGATTCAGATGATTCCATTAGTTTGGATGATGATTCAAACTCTCCACAACATGAATTGATGGCTACTTGTGAAGGTCCTGAATCTGATGTCTCTAAGCTCAAAGAGCTGGTCACAAAGGATCAGGTTAAAGACCACTTGAACCCTAATTCCCTTAAAGTGGCATCTTTAGTTCATACTGAAGATCACCCAAAAACACCCCATCCACATCAAAAGCCTACCCAATTCACTGGGACTTCTAGCATAGACTTGAACCACCTATGCAACCCAGCTGGTCCCCTGTACCAGATGATGAACACCCTCATTTCTGAACATCTCAAGTCATTCATAACTGCTTTGGAGTTGAAGTACAACACTCAACTTGAGATGATCAACAAACAACTTGGTGAGCTGTCAAAGAAAATAGACAACAACACAAGACAACTTGCTGAATTATCTGGTGCAACTTCTCTACCTGCAAGGCTTCCAGAAGTGGATGAAGCCAAAAAGGGGGAGAAGATTAAGGAACCAAAGGCTGTGTCTCTTGAAACCAGCAAAAAGGGAAAAGAGATACAACAAGATATAGCTGAAGAATCCCAAGGACAACTTGAAGGAACTGCTGATGAAGACTTTGAAAGTACTGAAGACAATCCTTCAGTAGTTGATACTACCATCAACCTTTCAGCAATTAACACTTCCAAGACTGAAGAAGGACAGTCTTCTAAGGCAACTAAACCTACTCCAACTCAAATTCCAATGCCTGCACCTACTCCAACAACTGTTCTAAACCCTGCTCCCATATCATTGTCAAAAGAAATTTTGGAGAAGAGTTTAAAAGCAGCACAGAAGAAGGCAAAGGAAGATGAGGTCCTGAACAACCTAGAAGCAAGGGATTATTTAAGCTTTGATGAAAAACTTGTGAAATATCAAGAAAAACTGGATGAGTTAGAAGCTATAGACAGAGCTGCTGAACAAGTTGTCGAGGAAGATAAAAGACAGCAACTAATGATATTCATCACCAAGAACAGCAAGACAAAGAAAGCTTCACTCAAAGGGCTCTCTACTGAAGAATTATCAAGAAGAGCTCAGCTTGTATCTGACAAGCTAGCTACTGAAAAAGAAAGAAAGACAAAGAGAGCTGAAATAATAGAAGAACAGGTAGCCAATGGATTTGGTTCAAAAGCTTCAGTGTCAAAATGGAGAGAAGATATATTATATGACACTTATAAAAGATTCAAGGCTGACAAGACTGCTAATCCAGAGAAGTTCAAAACTTCTGAAGTATCACAAACTTCAGTAGTTAAAAGAACTTCTGGTGCACTACAATCAACATCAAGGCCTGCTACCAAGAAGAAGCCAGAGGAAACCATGAAGAGTGATTTCAAAATGGTGTTGCTAGAAGGCAACACAGTTATTCAAGGAGACTTTGTGGTTGAAGAAAAACCTCTGCTTACACAATTCAGGGACCCTTCAACATTTGCTTACCAACTACAACAAAGCATAACAGACAAGTCACACACCAAGGTAGTTACTGAACATCATCTGCCAAACTTTGCCATACCTGATGTTGTGAGTACTGAAGATAGAAGGGATTCCCACCTGAAGGTCACTGAAGTAGAAAACATACCTCAATCAGGATCAACCCGAGATGTAGAGGATGTGATTTGACACGAAAACAGGATTATATGATCATACAAGTTACAAAACCAGGTGCGGAAACCCTAGCTTTGAACAAACTGATATAAACTCAAATCAAAACACAATCAAAGTCATTTTCAAATGTCTTCATAGATTAACTTGATGATAAACTTGATTACAATGTCAAAACAGTTAATCTAACTCACACACAGACTCTCTCAAACTCTCCTGGAACAACACCTCAAAACACACACACCTAATGACTCTCTTAAACTTACAAAATCACAAAATCTATATATAGGCACTGCACATTCGCCCATTGTGAATGGTCGAATGTGAGGTTTTTCCACATTCGCCCATTCACATGGTCGAATGTGTACTTCTGATGTAGGTCCATTCCAGATTCGTCCATTTCCTTTCTACCTTCGCCCATTTCCTTCTACATTCGCCCAATCATCCCTTCTAACACATGTTAACTATCCAATCACTAGTCGCAAAACGCATCTACAAACTCCCCCTCGACTATTGATTGGATCGTTTTCTGTCCTCGTCCATAGCTTTGTTCAACAACTTGATTCTGAGCTGTTTCTTCTGTTCTTTTGTCATCTCAGGCTCTAATCTTCTTTTCACTGGCTTTGACACGTTCGCCATCTTCACCATCTTGCCAAGTTTTCCATCCAAATTACTACCCGCATTTATGTCATATGCAAAACATACACCAACTACTTGAGTGTATTTCTTTGCCTGATCAGCATCGTTCGGCTCATGATGAATCGGATTGTAAAAGAGCATGATGATGTCTTCGAAAGTGCAATTAATCAACCACATAGGATCAAATACATGCACATGCTTGTATTTATCCTTTCCATCTCTCAACACAATCACCGCTTCTGCCTTTCTCCAATCGTAATACCAGAAAATGAAGTCGGCACTGAAATGTTGTGGCATGGGCATCAAAGGTATCTTTCTCATCACTTCAGGTGCCTTATAAATCAAGGTAACCCGTTTCAGCTTGGTTCTGGGATCAATATCCCTGTGAACTTTCCTCCGGGGATATTGTGGTTTGAATCTGTTCCATCTAGTTCTACTTTCCCAAACCAGCTTGTTTGCGCACCAACCGACATGAGTGTTATTAACTGAAGCACCTGACATTGGGAATCTGCATAAATCTCTAACCGCCCAGTACGGTAGAGTTAGCAAGTCAATGAATCTGTAGAAATACAAGATCCCAGATTCCCATTTAGCAGCTAGACACTTCAGCCTGCCTAAGTATGTCCACCCGAGAGCTCTGCCTCTGAACTTAGCATTATGAAATATGTAAAAGTTTCCTTGAGCTTCAGGCTTCGGTCGGTTCTCATCCATTAATCTTAACTTCTTCAAATAATTCTTCAATTCATCAGACTTATTTGAAGATTCTGGCTTATCAGCTCCAAATACCTTCTCCACAAACTCAGCACTTCTCTGCTTACCCTTTTTCTTTGCAGAAGTATTAGGAATCTCAGTAGAATCAGGAAACACCACATCTTCATCAGTTTGTCTAAAGTATTGTGGGTATTCCTCATGCGTTATATCTTCTATTTCCACTTCTTCAAACTCAGGGGTATCTTTATCATCAGAGTGACTTCCAATATCCTTTTCAGGAATATGTGGAACTGACTCATCAACAATAAATTCTTCAAATGTTTTCCCTACCCTCTGTGCAAGTCCATCCAAGATCTCCTTTGCCACAGATGCAGGTACTTCCCCTTCTTCTAAATCAGGATCGTTATATTCCAATTCGTATCTCATATCATCAGTTTGGAATATTTCAGCAAAACGACCTGTGAACTCAATGGTCCATTCTCTTCTTTCTAACATGTCCTTATAGACTTGTTTAGCATCATCAGACAAGGACCTCACCTTCTCATTCCAGAATACACTCTCATCCGAATCAACATTCTCACCTTTCTTCTTCGAACTCGATTCTCCAGTGTCTTTCTTCTTCTTTGAAGGTGGTCTCTTCTCAAATGTAAACTTCGATGTATCGTCTCCTCCATCATTATCATCACTGCTACTCTCATCCTCCTTCTGACTTCCAGAACCCTCAGCATCATCATCATCATCATCATTATCATCATCCTCATCATCACTCTTTTCCGATTCTTCATCCTCATCATCATCTTCCTCTTTATCAGATTCAGATGGTTCAAAATCAACCTGTTCCACTTCTTTTTCTTTGTCTTCCTCACCCTCCTTCAGCTTGGGTGCAACATTGTACAGGTTGTCTATCAGCTCACTAAGGCGTTTATTCTCAGCCTTCAACTCTTTGTTATCTTCTTTAATAGCCTTGAATCTGTTTTTATTCCTCAAACACTTTCCTTCAAGCTTTTTGTTCTTTGCTTCTAGCTTCTTCACCTTCTCATCAATTTCATCCTGATTAGACTTAGAAGCTACCACAATCTGAAGCATCTTTTCCTCATTTTGCTTGAACTTGGATATTTCTGCTTGCTGAGCCACAATCATCTTCATCATGTCATCCATCTTCTTATTCACTTGCTTCATAACTTCGTCATCCACAGTGACTTTCTTTGACTTGGACTTTGATCTAGATGGCTCAACTTCAGCTTCTTTCTCTTTCTGAGGCTTTGTGAACAAGTTAAGTACATTATCCAGTGCTACATTGAACTCATCCACTGGTAATGTTGTTGCCTCTTTAGTCTTTTGTTTCTTTGTGGCTGGTGAAGATTGTTTTGATGACGTTCCAGCTTCAGGTAATCTCTTTCCTCTCAAGAGTTGATTTAACTCTTTTTCTCTGAGTTGCTTGGTACTGGTTTTCTTAGCCATGGTTTTGTGTTTAGGCTTGGGCAAGTTAACAACTACAGTTTCACCTTCATTCAACTCATCCATGTTTACACCTAACACTTCATCTTCAGCACTAACAGCTTTCTTGCTCTTCTCAACTTCAGCAATCGATCTGTTCAATGATTCAGACTCACCAACCATAGTGGCCTTACGTTTGGTGGCCCGGACATTTTCAGCATCCGAATCCCACTGTTCTTCAACCTCTGTTTCTTCTGAGTCTACAGATTCTTCATCCACCAAACTTGTACCTTTCTTAGCAGTAGATTTCTTTCTCACAGCCTGTTGCTTTGAACTTCCCTGATCAGTCTTTCCTTTGCCCTTCCCTTTGGCTCCAGGATTGACTACTTGTCTTTTCCGCTTAGTATTAGCATCAGCGTATACTAAAGGATCATCATTATCAGAATCACTATTAGGATGCCTAGCTGTATTCTTCCCTGGATCAGTGTAATCCTCTCTAGCTAAGGCTCCAAACAACCTCCTGTAAGGTGGCTTCTCATTATCAGGCACACCTTTATATCCCTTCATTCTAACCAAGGTACGAATGTTCATGTGATCTTGCCCGATTATCTGAGTAGGATCCTTTTTCAAGTCAGGGTACTTGTGATCAAAAATCATCATCAAGAATCTTGGATAAAGCATGAACTTCTTAACCTTTAACCCTTTCAGCATCTCCAACATATGATCCAATATCATCCCAGCAACATTAAATGGTTTGTTGAGAGTCAACGCAACCATTAATGAGCTCAAACTCTTCCTCATTACATTATAGCCTCCACTAACACATCCAAACACATGTATGACGACGTGAGCAAAATACTTAAACTGCACGCTCAGTTTCCCTTTATACATCGATCCATCAGTGATAGGTCCTTTGTATTTCATCCTAAGGAAACAAGCTTTCTGCTCGGTCCACGACAATTCTCTTGGATCCTCACTAACTTCAAATTTGATCTGGAGAGCTTCTCTGATATCAGATTCAGTAATAAACATCTCCATTCCTTGAATCTTGCTCTTGATAATGGTCTGGTTATCAAAGTAATCATACTTAGCATTGTTGTAGAAATCTTCAATGATGTCTTTGTAAATAATCGTTGGAGTGGCCAAAGCATAAACTACTCTGCTTCTTTTCATGAACTTGATAATGTCAGCAAACTCCACGTTCTTCTCTACGTCACCCAGATAAGCACAACAGTTATGATTCTTCTCGAACGGCCATTTACTTCCACTTGATGATTCACCTTCCTGAACAGGTTCTGGGACTATATCTGGAACCACAGTTTCCACTGGAATCTCAACATTTTCCTGTTCCTCAGCCATCTGTATAACTGAAAACAAAAACAAACGTCAAAACACGAAATCGACACAAATTTAAAAATTTTAGGATTTTGAAATCCACATTCGCCCAAAAATTCTGGTCGAACGTAGTTTTCATTGGTCGAATGTAAGCTATGTTGGTCGAATGTGAAATGGTTTTGAGTAAAATAACACATTCGCCCGTTTTTGAAATTCATTCGCCCAAACAGTTTCACATTCGCCCGTTCGAAGACCCGAACGTGAAATGTGTTCTTCCCTAAATTTTAAAAATTTTGTAAACATGTTTTTAGCACTTTGTTTTAATTAGAGATTATGCTAAACTGGCCGACTAACACTCGTAAAGCATCAATTGCACTATAATTTCATTTTATGTCAGTTTTAATAGAAAATTAGGGTTTATGTTCAAAAATCAATCAATTATTCAATTTGAATCTGTAATAACCCTAATTTATGATTCATTCTCCCCCTAAAACTGTCATAGAATGAAATGCAATCAAAATCGAACTCAAACAAACACGCAAAAGTCCTAAAACTTAAACCCTAGGTTCGTATCTAAAAACAATGATTCCGGCTTCATTCCGTCTTCATTACCTGTGAAATTAATACTAAAATGATCAGGAGATAGCAGGGATTCAAACGCACAATCAAGAAAAACTAAAGCAACAAGGTCTGGTACTTGATAAAAATTTTGAAAAATTTGGAATGGATGGTCGAACATGATGTTGGCTATTTATAGGGATCCACATTCGCCCGTTGGTAGTGGACGAATGTGAGAAAGTTCCACATTCGCCCCAACTGAATGGTGCGAACGTACAACTGGTTCACCCGAAAGTGGATTTTGAATAAGAATCCACATTCGCCCGTTTTTACCAACCCGAATGTAGAAAATTTTCCACCTTCGACCCAATTAAGGGGCGAATGTGAAATGGAAAATTCTGAAAATTTTGCCAAAACACGAATTCGAATCCCGTTCAACATCTTTCAATCCGTTAAGCTTCCAAAACACAAATTTTCACTTTTAGAATGATACAAAGCCCAGATGGTGTTGTCAAATCTCAGAAATTGACTATCAAGCATCCCCGGTTATCAAAAATAAAGCAGAAATGCAAAAAGTTTGGATTTTTCTGAAATTTTATCAAAACACACCTAAAATCTTTTTGGATTTTGTATCTTTTTGACAATACAAGTAAATTGCAACAAAATAAAATGCATCAAAGTAAATGAAAAACAGTAAACATTTTGTGAAATCCGGTCAGAGGATCATATCAGTTTTCTGAGAAATCTGATCACATCGTTGATCTATATGTTGAATATTATCATTAGAAACAGTATGTGACACGGCAATTGCTGATATTGTGGTCCACGTAAGCTCTCATGCAGACAATTACGCAATGCTTTAAAATGATACGAGTTAGGTGTATTAGACTAACACGATGTGGTGCCCACACACACGACATACTCCCGTATCAAGTAATTGCACAAAGCTTCGTCGTAACGCGTGATTATGCCAGAGTTATCCGTAAAAGTTACAAAGTATATAGCACAGAGGTGTACAGGTCAGCAATTTAATGCAGCAGAGTAACATGTGCGTATACACTAGGTTGAGGCTGATATTAATCACTGATTTGCATCAGATGATCAATACGATGTAATAATGATCTATGATCAATTAAAACATAAAGTTCCTCAATTCAGTAACTTCCGGTTTTGGCAATTAAGCTCTTTTAGCAAATATTCTGATAAAACTAGGTCCGTAAATCAATACGACAAAAGATTATCAGAATATCCCGGATAACCATAACATAACGACCCGAAACCTCAGATTTTGGCAATCCTATCAAACGAAATTACGGTACTAAGACCATATGCCCATGAGGTGTTTAGCCACGAACGCGTAGTTCGTTATGTTTGTATCACTAATGCACGCAATATTTAGTCTACGAAGCCTATTAGCATATCACACGTAGTCAACATACGCCTCATATACTATACAATTCTTTAGCCTGTGTCAGATCCCCACTGATGTACTATCATTTCCTCTGTTTACCAGGAAATCATTTTTGATTTTCTAATTTTTAGGCTTTTTTGAATTTTATAATGTTTTTGGTTTTTCTGATAAAATGGCTCCCCCTAAAATAAAGAACATATTTTTGGGTTTTTTAAAAAAAAAAGAAACAATCCACTCGAAAGCACCAACTTCTTTGAGGATTACGATAGTAAAGAGAAATTCCCAATTAGCAAAGAGAAATTCCCAATTAGCAAAATATAAAATATAAAAACTAAAAAGCGATAAACCGAGGTGCCGATTAGTCTTGTTTTTCCTTTATATTGTTTACTTTTAAAAGATATTCAAAGCGGGATCTGTCAAAAGCTTTTGTAAACAAATCTGCACGTTGGTAGTCAGTATGAATTTTGATCATATCAATCAATTCCTTAGCGTAACAATCACGGATAAAATGATATTTGATCCGGATATGTTTCGCTTTAGAATGATTTTCAGTATTTTTAGTTAATGCAATTGCGGCTTCATTGTCGCAGTGTATAGGGGTTTTAAGAAACTGCAAACCGTAATCCACCATCTGTTGTTGAATCCAGAGTACTTGCGAACAGCAACTCGAGGCTGCAATGTACTCGGCTTCACAGGTAGATAGAGCCACGGAAGTCTGTTTCTTGCATTGCCAGGTGATTAACCTGCTCCCTAAAAACTGGCAACCGGCTGTAGTAGATTTGCTATCTTTGTCGCAGCCGCCCCAATCTGCATCACTAAAAGAGATAAAATCAAAATTATCATCATTAGGGTACCAAAGTCCTTTTGAAGGACAACCCTTCAGATATCTAAGGATACGCTTGACCGCCGTCAGATGACTTTGTTTCGGCATCGATTGATAACGGGAACAGAGACACGTTGCGTACATAATATCTGGTCGAGACGCCGTTAAATACATCAGAGATCCGATGATTGCTCTGTATGTAAATGGATCTGTCAGCTCCCCCTTAGCGTCCACTCCAATCCCGTGATTGGGTTGAATCGGGGTATCCATCGGCTTAGAGTCCTCCATCTGGAACCGGCTCAAGATGTCAGAGACATATTTCGTCTGGTGAATGAAGATCCCGTCGGGTCTTTGATCCACCTGTAAGCCTAGGAAAAACTGCATCTCCCCCATTGCGCTCATTTCGAACTTTTCCTGCATGACAGTTTCGAACTCCCTGCATAAAAGCTCGTTAGTTGAACCAAATATTATATCATCTACGTATATCTACACTAGAAGCAAATCATCTCCCGTCTTTTTCGTAAAGAGGGTGCAATCGACGAGGCCGCGCTTAAATCCTTTGGAGATGAGGTATGTACTTAGCTCTTCGTACCACTGTCTCGGAGCCTGGTGCAAGCCATATAAAGCCTTGTTTAGCACGTAGACCTTATCCCGGTGGATTGGGTCCTCAAAGCCTGGTGGCTGCCCGACAAACACCTCTTCCTTGACTTTCCCGTACAGAAATGCGCTTTTAACGTCCATTTGATAAACTTTGAATTTCTTGTATGAAGCAAACGCAAGGAACATCCGAATAGCTTCAATTCGTGCTACCGGTGCATAGATTTCATTATAATCAATCCCTTCGATTTGATGGAAACCCTGCACGACCAATCTGGCTTTGTTACGAACAATAACCCCACGATCATCCTTCTTGCACTTAAACACCCATTTGGTGCCAATCTTCTTCCTATCCGGCGGCAAATCCGTGAGCGTCCAAACTCCCAATTTCTGTTGTGTCTCATTTGGTGTAGTTATTGGTATGACTGTTCGGTTAGCATTGTTTGGTGATTGGTTTTGTGTCTGGTTTGGTGTGTTTGGTTGTCTGTTTTGGTTGTTATTAAAGTTGTTTTGACGGTTTTGGTAGTTGTTGTTGTTTTGGTAGGAAACTTGGTTTTGGTTTTGTTGTTGACGATTCTGGTAGCTGGCATTGAATGGGTTCCTATTTCCTTGTTTTGGTGGCTGGGTGCATTCTCTTTTAAAGTGACCTTTTCCTCCACAATTAAAACAAGTAACTTTCTCCTTATTAAACCCGTAGGTTGTGTTAGGAGAAGTTCCCAAATCAGTTCTACCTGTCTTCTCAATAAATTCTGTTGCTCTTCTCATTATGCTCGCAAAGGCCCATTGGATATCAATGAGTTCCATCTCTTCCTTGTCAATCTGTGCGTAGTCTTCATTGGTCAAGTTGTTATTTCCAATTTGACTAGCAACTAGTCCATTGTAGGATGAGACCATTGCAGAGACTAAAGCAATATGTTGCTGAGCAACTTCAACCGTCACATTTCCCAAGTTAGAAGTCTCCAAAACCACCGTTTGTTGAATAGGTTGGTTCATTGGTTGTTGAGATTGGCTAGCAGTGTAGAAAGCTGCTTGTTGCATTGGGGAAAATGGTGGAATGTATGAATTGTTGTATTGTTGGTGTGGTGGTGGGTTTGATGGTTGTGAAAAGGATGATGTTTGTTGATGGTAGTTAATGGTAGGTGATTCCATAACATTTGATATACATGCAACATGTGGTGCTACTAGCCCTCCTGAGCTTGATGTACTAGCTGGAACTGGAGATCCTCTAAAGTATAAGTTGGGATTCTGAGGAATCTGTGCTCTTCTAGCTTTCCTCTTCTCTTCCAATTCTTTGTTTTCCAGCTTCTCTGTGAACTCTTGAATAGACCAGTATTGATAAGCATCCTTTTCCTTCAGGACTTCCACATGCTGATCCCAGTTTGGTGGTAATGCATCTGCAAACTTATCCACCTGCTTTGCCATAGGAATCTGTATACCATAGCTAGACAATTCAGATAACAAATGATTATATCTAGGAGTTAGTTCTTTCAAAGTTTCATTTCCAATATAAGAAAAATTCTCAAACTCCTTTCTCAGTTCTTCCATCCTTAGACCTCTAGTCTTCTCATTTCCATCATGCCTTCTTTTAAGTGCTTCCCATAATTGCTTAGACGTTGTACAAGTCCCAAACTGATGCATCAGATCGTTTGTGATAGCCTGTGTCAATTGGGAAAACGCCTTCTTTTCCACAGCAAACTTCTTTTTCTCATCCTCAGCCATGCTCTCTAATGGCACTGGTTCACCTGTGTTCTCCAAAACTGGTGGTGTGTATCCTTTAGCAATCATGTTCCATGCTTCTGCACCTTCCACTCCCATGCCTTCCAAATGTATCTTAAACTTTTTCTGCCACTGATTGTATTCTTGAATCTCCATAAGCTTCGGTGGCCGATTCCCGCTACCTGAAGACAAATCATTAATCAGTGTGGAAATAGCATTTGTAGTTTGAGTGTTTACCACCGCTGCTGCTACTCCCCAGTAGTCAGATTGTGGTGCTGGAGGTGCACTTTGAGTCATGTAGTTAACCGGCTGCGAAGACTGTGTGCTCGTCTTCTGTGCTGCTACCGTCCATGGGTCCATCACCTGCTGTTGTGGTTGTGTAGTTGCTGGTGTCGGAGTAGTCGGAAAATTCCACATGATCACGAACTTCGAGAGATTCAACACTTAGAAAATTTTCCAAAAACTAACTCTAGGTTCGCCCAGAATGACTTCACCTTCGTCCCTTTCTGCTTCAGATTCGCCCAAACAGTAATACCCGAATGTAAAATCTCACCAGAAAGTAAAAACACACTAACACTTTTCTCGTTCGTCCAAAAAGTTTCAGGTTCGCCCCTGTTAGTTCCAGGTTCGTACCCCCGATCACCCGAATGTGAAAAATGTGACCCGAAAGTGAAAAATTCAACAAAAATTTTCCAGGTTCGCCCAAAACACTCTAGGTTCGCCCAAAATTTTCTCAGGTTCGCCCAAAATACTACACCTTCGACCACACAATCCTAGGTTCGCCCATTTTCTGTTTTGAAAAACGGTTACACTTTGAAAAACGGTTATTTTGATCTCTGATTTTCAAAAGTTTGTGAATTTGAATGATCTTGATCAGGTTTTGCTTCGGAGATGATTTGGAACAAGTTTAATTCTTGGAATTTTGAATTTTAACCACAAAATCAACTCTAAATCTTTCAAAAACACTCAAAAACCATTTTTAAGTAAAAACAGATGTGAATTGATCAAAATAATGTCCAAATCAGCTCTGAGTTTATCAATTTGTTGTTGTATGATCCTCTATGCTCTGATACCACTTTGTAGAGGATGTGATTTGACACGAAAACAGGATTATATGATCATACAAGTTACAAAACCAGGTGCGGAAACCCTAGCTTTGAACAAACTGATATAAACTCAAATCAAAACACAATCAAAGTCATTTTCAAATGTTTTCATAGATTAACTTGATGATAAACTTGATTACAATGTCAAAACAGTTAATCTAACTCACACACAGACTCTCTCAAACTCTCCTGGAACAACACCTCAAAACACACACACCTAATGACTCTCTTAAACTTACAAAATCACAAAATCTATATATAGGAACTGCACATTCGCCCATTGTGAATGGTCGAATGTGAGGTTTTTCCACATTCGCCCATTCACATGGTCGAATGTGTACTTCTGATGTAGGTCCATTCCAGATTCGTCCATTTCCTTTCTACCTTCGCCCATTTCCTTCTACATTCGCCCAATCATCCCTTCTAACACATGTTAACTATCCAATCACTAGTCGCAAAACGCATCTACACGAGAGACTAGCATAGTCCCCTACACTTCAGACTTTGACAGGTCTAAAGTGAACATTGTTAAATGGTCATTCACTGATACAAACTCACTGAAAGTGACAAGAAGAGATCGTTCAATTAAGGTCTACATAAACTCAAAAGAAATGAGCATACTTTCAACAAAAGACCTTCTCACTATAAAATATCTTGAACCTGAACAAGGATCTCTGACTAAGCAACAAGCTCATCAGCTTAGTATCTCCATGACTGCAGAAATCTGGAGAATATTGGAAGCTAGGAAACAACAAGGTAAATAAAGATTAGATAAGGTTTTGGCTTCATCAATCCAGGGGGAGATTGTAAGAACAAAAAGGATTGAAGAAACCACTTTTGTTACCTTAGTCTAAATCTTATTTCTGCTAATTATTCTAAGTATGAAGAACTGCTGAAGACCAAGATTAAAGTACTAAAGAAGAAGACATCAAAGTGCTGAAGAGTAATGATCAGAGTTTCTGAAGTCTAACCAGACAAGTTCACTGAAGAACTACTGAAGACAAAACTACTCATCAGTAGTTTTGTCACTCATCAGCTGTTTTGATCGAAGCTTCTAACCGACTCAAGTACTTCAGTAGTTTGTATTATATTGTTTTGTTAAAGTCTTTGAACAAGTTTCAATACTACAGCCTGTTGTAGTATTATCTTAGAGTATTATAAACATTAGATTACTTGGTCTGAATGTATGTATTCGTCTATAAATAGATGGGTTAATCCCACTATTTTAGATACTTGATTTTAACTGAAATCCTTCAAAGCTTTATAATAGAAAATCCATTTTCACATCTGAGAATCATTCACTACTTGCACTTATTGTTATATACTTTGAATTGTTTAGATTCTCATTAACTGCATATGTTAAGGGGGAGTAATAACTCCTGTTAAAAATAATACTTTAACTTGAACACTTTACTATTCCGCTGTGCATATTACTTTAATATATTTACAACACATAAGTGTTCTTGAATATCAACTGTTAAAGAGAAATACTAATCCAACAAAACAACAACAACAACAACAATAATAATAATAATAATAATTTTCAAGCATAATAATAATTAACAGGGTAAGGAAGTCACAGGAACTTATCTGATGTCTCCGGAAGCACCATCTGAACCCTAACCGTCTTCAAGTTCGCCGATCCAGCTAGATCTGGTGCATGCAGATCAGGTAAGAAGCTTGGGGCAAAAAAAGGTGAGGCAGGTAGAAAGAAAGAGAGAGAGATACAGAAGCTTGGGTCAAAAAAGAAAGCCGCGAAACACGAAATGAGTGTGATAGTGATGATGGCGTAGTGGTGTAACGAAGGGGATGGTGGTGTGACGACGACTGTGACGGGAAGGTAGCTAGGTAGAGAGAGAGAGAGAGAGAGGGAGGGGGGGAGGGAAGCTTCGGGAAGAAAGTAGAAGCAATGGCTTTTAAACCAAGACAAGATACCACCTCCAAAGCATATATTACAACCAAATAACGCTCAAAACATAGCTAAAGCTTGCAGTACAACCTACCAATGCATGAACCTCTTGCTAATTAGAAGTATATAAATTAAAATTAATATTAAAAAAATAAATTAAGTAATAAATGCAAGAGACATGGCTTTTTCATGTCTTCACACCCCACCCATGTCTCAAACAAAAAAACATGACTATTATCTTAGTTGGCATCCTATGTGGCAATGAGACATCCCATTTTGGGTGTCTCCACACCCACTAGCCTAAGGGACAACCAATAAGAATGCAATGTTCTCCATATCCCAGATGGAGCACACCGCCCCCTCCCATGTCTTCGTCTCTCATGTCTCTCTCGAGACATATGGGACGGATCATTGCTCTCCTTTCTTAATTAATTTTTTAATGAATGGACAAATGGAAGGACCATGTCTCCATCTCTCATGTCTCAAACACCGCCCATTTCCCATGTTTCATTTCTTGATATTTGCCCACACTGACAAGTTTTCCTACGTAAAGGGCTATTCTTCCGTCTCCACACCTTGCAGCTACATGAACATAGATGATATTCATTATTCATCTGAGGAGCCACGTGTTTTGATGCAAACACTTAAATAATCATCGATGATGATACTCTTCTTTTGATGAAGGACAATGACGTGGACGACATATTGCCTCGTACAAAGAGCTCAATGTTTGTGGTAGTGTAGTTAATGTATTAGGTGTCTGGATACTTTATGGGTTTTAAAAATTGTAGATGTTTTTACATGTTATGTTTCTATTATATTTGATGTGATACGCTAGTTTATATTATACAGATCTAAATTATCCAAGGTTTCGGGTTTTTAGTAATAACTATACTGATAACCAAAACAATTTGACTATAGTAGGATTACACTTTTTAGGACACTTTTAACATTCTAGATTAGTTTTGTACGCTTGTGTATTTAAGTTTGTGGTGACCACTTGAAACTACAAGGACAAACAAACATAGTAAGGAATGGTACATGACACTAGTAGGTCACGTTCTAGAACTACATTCCTATGTTGAAGGATGAATAATGTCACCGTCTACGTAAACATGCAGTAAAAGAACTCATGACGGTGTGGTTTAACATAGCGTCCCACCATATAGATAATGGAATTTAACTAAACCGTTCTTTAATTAATGTGGGGCGTTTTCATAAAAAAAACAAGCTGAAAGCTAAAAAAAGGTTTTCTGTTATTTTTTGATGGCTTCCCCAAAACAAGGGTTAACGGTCGTGAAGGGCATGGCTTGCCCTTGTTTAGCGCCTCTTTAACAAGCCAGTGTTGATGTTTGAGATGTTAACAAGGTGATGTGGTTAGGGGCGTGGTTCCACATCATCCAACAAGTGATGATATGTTTTTCATTAGTTGCCTCACTTTTTTTTGTATTAATTATATCAACTTGAAAGTGATTGTATGAGGGTTTTGTTTTTTCCTTTTTTACTAGAAAAATGTTACTTCTAGTTTATTTTACACCAATAATCCTAAATTACCTTTTACTCGGGTTTCACCTTATATCTCCTCTCCATGAGACATGTGTGTCTACTAAGTGAGCTAGCCGCACATTGTTTGGTTTGAGTTTTTAATGTCTGACACCCTACAATTTCAGGTCAAACACAAACTATTTTACCATTGTCAAACATTTATGCATTAGACTTAATTTGATTAATTAAGTGCGTCAAACAATACACGAACACTCACGTAATGATAATTCAGAGACTTATCGGATCACACACACCCTCAACGTTGGCGAAACACTCAAATGATTAATTGTGATAACTTGTGTTAATTTATTTACAATTATATGTATACGTGAACGTATATGTGAAACTACTTGCAAATACATGCCTTACTTGTTATTGTTATTTATACCCAACATCAAATAATTTGGATTAAATTATTTAGTTGCAAAAATAAATGTTTTGACTCAAAAGAAAACACATAACCCCAAACAACCCACCCAGGCCCAAACTCATAGCATACCACGGGTGCTTGGGGGAGTACGCGGCGGTACGTAAGTACCACCCAGGTTAGCCCAACATATTTTGAGCCTCCTAATCATGATTTTAACCTCTTTACACATTCTCTTAATCTAATTCACCACAAAACCACATTTTCAAACACCACAAACCCCACCCTTAATAACCACCATCTTTGAGCATTCTTGGAGCCTTAGGAGTCTCGGAGTTAGGAATCAAAGTGCTTCGAGTGTGTTACTTGTGACTTTAACATCCTAATCTATGTTTTTATGATTTAATCTTATTGTCCATGCAAACCCTAAGTATCCAAATCTGACCTAATTTTAATTATTTGTATTTGATTTGTATATGTTTTGAATGTGTTTTTAATTGCTAAAACACTATGTTGCATGTCAGATCTTATACTTTATGAGGAAGCTTTGTTGATTTAGATCCTTGAGTTTTGAGTTTTAGACTTGCACGATGCTTGAGTTTATGCTAAGGTGAAACAACAAGATTAGGATAATTATTTGGATTGAAAACGCATAGATGTTCATAACTTGTCATTTATGGAAACTTTTTTGGTTTTTGACATTATGAGCTTATACCTAGACATGTTCGTGGCAATGAAATGATAAAACCTGTATAGGAATCGTTAAATTAACATGCTAGAACCCTTGATTCGTGGAAATTGAAGGTTAGGATCATACCTTACTTTAAATGAAAACTTTTTGCATAAAATTGATCTAATTGTTTTTACATTGCCAAAACTAGGAACCTTCTTGCATGTATGTGTTATAGGATACACATAGGGCTCAGAATGAGGAATTGTTGCTAGTAGTATGGTTATGATAGTTACATGCTCGAAACATTGGACTTGTGATACAAAATTGTAAAGGATCGTTTTATGTAAAACAGTTAGAATCGATCATACAAGTCTATATTCCAGGTGCGGAAACCCTTGAACAGATACAAAGTGATAGTTTATGAATCAAACACACAGATTAAGCTTTTCAATCACCATTCTCATTAATTACTTGTTGAAATATGATTACAATTAGGTTTACAAGCAAAACAGACTGATTTAGAATAAACACAAACTCTAGAGAGCTCTAGCCTGACACACACTATTCAAATGATCAAAGTTACAATGAAAAATAACATTTAAGCTTATATAGTACTGCAGGTTCGCCCCAAGCGTTAGGTCGAATGTGGACATTTTCCACATTCGCCCTCCAATACAGTTCAAACCTGGAACTTCCTTCAGACAATTCTACCTTCGACCTTAAACTTCCACATTCGCCCCAATATATTTCCACCTTCGCCCTTTCGTCATTTCACAAAACTTGTTTATATCGCAATCCAAAGCATTAGTCGCACTATATGCATCAACAAACTCCCCCTCGACTATTGCTTGGATTGCCTTCGCGCTTCATCCATTCCTTTGTTCATCAGCTTCAGACGAAGTTGTTTTCTTTGATCTTTTGTCATTTCTGGTTCCAATTTCCTCTTCGTCGAACGCTTCGGCACTTCATTCACCTTTACACGCTCACCAAGTTTCTTCTCAAGATTGCTACTAGAATTTATATCATAAGCAAAGCAAACACCAACCACCTGTTGATATTTCTTTGCTTGATCTGCATCATTGGGGTCACTGTAGATTGGATTGTAATATAGCATGATGATGTCTTCAAAAGTACAGTTTATGAGCCACATTGGATCAAAAACATGTATCTTCTTGTAAGCATCCTTCCCATCTCTCAACACAATCACCGCTTCAGCATTTCGCCAATCATAATACCAAACAACAAAGTCTGAACTGAAATGCTTTTGTATTGGCATCAGCGGTATCTTCTTCATGACAACCGGAGATTTATATTTCAAAGTCACCTTCTTTCTTCCAGTCTTTGGATCAATAGCTTTATGAACTTTCCTTCTCGGGTACTGAGGTTTAAACATGTTCCACCTCATCCTACTTTCCCAGATAAGCTTATTAGCAAACCATCCTACCACACTGTTATTCACTGAAGCACCGGTCATTGGAAACCTACATATATCTCTCACTGCCCAGTACGATAGAGTTTGTAAATCATGGAATCTATAGTAGTATAGAATTCCCTCCTCCCACTTCACAGCAATACATTTCAGATATCTCAGATACTTCCAACCCAAAGCTCTACCTTTAAACAATTGGTTGTGATATTTGTAGAATCCTCCCTATGCTTCAGGTTTTGGTCTCTTCTCATCTGTTTCTTTCAAATTCTGTAACAAAGTCTTCAAATCATCACTTTGTTCAGAAGATGGTTGCTGATTGCTATCTCCAAACACATTCTTCGTAAACTCTTTGCTTTTCTTCTTTGCTTTATACTCAGCCTCTTTTAGATTCACTTCAGTTAGATCTGGGAAAACTTCATTACTTGTATCTCTGAAGTATTCAGGATATTCCTCGTGTGTTATATCCTCTATCTCAATCTCTTCTGTCTCAGGAGTCTGCTTATCATCAGAATGATTACCAACATCATTTTCAGGAATGTCTGGAATCATCTGTTCAGCCATGATCTCCTCCAGTGTCTTACCAACTTGCTGCGCAATACCTTCAAGTATTTCTTTAGAAACTGCAGTAGACACTTCTCCTTCTTCAAGATCTGGATCGTTGTATTCCAATTCAAACCTCATATCATCAGTTTGAAATATTTCAGAAAACTTTCCAGTAAATTCAATCGTCCAGACGATCTTATTCAGCATTTCTCTGTAAACATTCTTATCATCATCAGATAAAGATCTTATCTTCTCTGTCCAAAATATATCATCATCAGCATCCACGTTTTCTCCAGATTTCTTAGAACTAGACTGACCAGAACTGCCTTTCTTTGTCTGTCTCTCTTCAAACTTAAACTTGCTTGCATCATTATTATCATCATCATCACTATCACTATCCTCATCATCTTTCTTTTTCTCACCCTCAGCATCATCATCATCATCAGATCCATCATCTGATTCATCATTATTACCTTCATCATCAGACGAATCACCATAGTCTAACTGCTCTTCTTGTTCATCCTCCTCTCCTTCTTTCAACTTAGGAGCTTCATTGTAGAGTTTATCAAGCAGTTTACTCATTCTCTTATTATCTTTCAGCAATCTTTTATTATCAATCCTTATTCCAGTGATCAACCTCCTGTTCCTCTTACTTCTCTCATCAATTTCATTCTTCTCTTCCTCTAGCTGTTTCAATTTCTTTTCAAGTTCATCTTGATTAGCTTTAGAGGCCACAACAATCTGCAACATCTTTTCTTCATTCTTTTTGAATTTTTCTATCTGTGCTTGTTGTGCAGATATCATTTTCATCATCTCTTCCATCTGTTTGTTGACCATTTCCATGACATCATCAGAAACTGTCACTTTGGGTCTGGAAGATTCTGCTTCAGGAGTTTTCTTCTTCTTCTGGAATAAATTTAACACATTCTCCAAAGTAGCATCTAAATCAGGAACTACTTCAGGAGCTTTTGTGGTCTTTTTCTGCTTCTTGGTACTTGGTGAAGAAACTTGTGATGATGTGCCTGCATCTGGAACTTTCTTTCCTTTTAACAACATCTCAATTTCTTTCTCTCTCAACTTCTTAGTACTCTCTTTCACATCTCTCTTTGCCATCGACTTGTGCTTAGGTTTCTTCAAATTAACAACAACCGTAGAACCCTCAAAGTCTTCAGCATCAAGTCCTAGATCACCTTCAAGATCAATCGTCTCCTTCTGTAATTGTTCTTCAACAGACTTGTTTAATGATTCAGAATCTCCAGCAACAGTGGCCTTGCGCTTGGAGTTCTTTTTCAACGTTTCTGCATCCGAATCCCAACGTTCATCCTCTTCTGTTTCTTCAGAATCTACAGAAGATTCCTCATCAACCAACTGAGTACCTTTCTTATCTATACTCTTCTTCCTATTCTTCTGCTTCCTAGCAGGTCCTGCTTCACTGATCTTTGCCTTGCCTTTCCCTTTGGCTCCGGCATCTTTCACTTGTCCCTTTCTCTTTGTTGTAGCATCAGCATGAACAAGTGGATCATCAGGATCGGAATCACTATTATCATGTCTTGCTTTATTCTCTCCTAGGTCAGTGTAACCTGGATTTATCAAATGTCCACACAGATTCTTATGTGGAGGCTTCTCATCGTCAGGAATCCCTTTGTATCCCTTCATTCTTACCAATGTCCTTATATTCATATGATCCTGACCTAAGATCTTTGTAGGATCTTTCCTCAACTTTGGATACTTATGATCAAATATCATCATCAAAAATCTGGGATATAATAAAAATTTCATTGTCTTCAATCCCTTTAGTAGTTCTAACATATGATCCAGAATCATTCCAGCTATATTGAATGGTTTATTCAATGTCAAAGCAACCATCAATGAGCTTAAACTCTTCCTCATAACATCGTAACCTCCACTCACTGTTCCAAACACGTGAATTATCACATGAGCTGTAGATGCACGAAGTGCGACTAGTGATTGGATCTACAAAGTTAACATATGTTAGAAGTGCTGATGGGTTGAAAGTAGAAAATGTGGGCGAATGTAGAAGAAAGTGGGCGAAGGTAGATTGTAACTGGGCGAAGGTAGATGGAACCTGATCAGAAGAACACATTCGTACCAAGTAGTGGGCGAATGTGGAAGAAGTCCACATTCGACCATCACTACTGGGCGAATGTGCAGACACTATAAATAGAATTTGTGTGTTTTTGAGTTATAGAGAGTTTTAGTTGAAGTGTGTGTTTGTGTCAGGTTCTAGGTGTAATTGAGAAAGTGTCTATACTGAATAGATTAACTAGGAGGCCTATTGTAACAAGTTTTTATGAATGTTAATCTATGAAAAAGCTTTGAAAATGATGTTTACTGTGTTTTGATCCGAGTTTTATCAGTTTGTTCAGAACTAGGGTTTCCGCACCTGGTTTTGTTACTTGTATGATCAAATATTCCTGTTTTAGCTAAAATCTTTCAATCACAAAGTGGTATCAGAGCCATACGGATCATACAACAACAAATTTGATAAACTCAGAGCTGATTTGGACATGATTTTGATCAAAATACATCTGTTTTTGACTAAAAATGGTTTTTGAGTGTTTTTGATTGATTTAGAGTTGAATTTGTGGATAAAATCTAAAATTCCAAGAATTAAAGTTGTTCCAAATCAATTCCGAATCAAAACCTGATAAAGATCATTCAAATCCATAAACTTTTGAAAATCAGAGATCAAAATAACCGTTTTTCAAAGTGTAACCGTTTTCCAGATCTGAAATGGGCGAACTTGAACTGTAGTGGGCGAACCTGACACAGAGTGGGCGAACGTGTGAGTTTTCTGGTCGAACGTAGCTATTTTCTGGGCGAACCTGGAAATTTCTAGTTGAATTTTTCACTTTCGGGTAAGATTTTCCACATTCGATTCGTCGGGCGGGCGAAAGTGGAAACAGACTGGTCGAATCTAAGACTTTGGGGCGAAAGTGAAAAGGGTGTTAGCTGATTTTACATTCTGTTGAAGTTCTACATTCGGGTGTCATCTGTTTGGACGAAAGTAGGACAAAAGGGACGAACGTAGGATCATTGTGGGCGAACCTAGAACTGTTTTTGGAAAATTTTCTAAGTGTTGAATTTTTTCGAAGTTCGTGAACATCATGTGGAATTTTCCGACTACCCCGAGACCAGCAACGACACAACCACAACAGCAAGTGATGGACTCATGGACAGTGGCAGCACAAAAGACGAGCACACAGTCTTCGCAACCGATCAACTATATCGCGATGACTAGCTCGATGCCTCAAAGTGTGGCACCTCCAGCACCACAACCTGACTACTGGGGAGTAGCAGCAGTGGTGGTAAATACTCAAACCACAAATGCTATTTCCAGACTGATTAATGACTTATCTTCAGGTAGCGGGAATCGGCTACCGAAGCTTATGGAGATGCAAGAATACAATCAGTGGCAGAAAAAGTTCAAGATTCATTTGGAAGGCATGGGAGTGGAAGGTGCAGAGGCATGGAGTATGATTGCTAGAGGTTACACAGCACCGGTTTTGGAGAACACCGGTGAACCAGTTCCATTGGAGAGTATGTCTGAGGAGGAGAAAAAGAAGTTTGCTGTAGAGAAGAAAGCCTATTCCCAGTTGACTCAGGCGATCACAAATGATCTGTTGCATCAGTTTGGGACATGCACTACATCTAAGCAACTGTGGGATGTGCTTAAAATTAGGCATGATGGTAATGAGAAGACTAGAAGATTGAGGATGGAAGAATTACGAAAGGAGTTTGAGAATTTTTCTTATATTGGCAATGAAACTTTAAAAGAATTAACTCCTAGATATTGTCATTTGCTAACTGAATTGTCTAGTTATGGTATACAGATTCCTATGACAGATTTGGTGGACAAGTTTGCAGATGCTCTACCACCATACTGGGATCAGCATGTGGAAGTTCTCAAGGAGAAGGATGCATATAAATTCTGGACTATCAATGAGTTTGTACAGAAGCTGGAAAACAAGGAGCTTGAAGAAAAGAGGAAGGCCAAAAGATCTCAGATTCCTCAGAATCCTAGTTTATATTTTGGAGGCACTTCAGTTCCAGTTAGTAACTCAAGTTCAGGGGGATTAGTTGCACCACATGTTGCTTGCATTTCCAATGTTATGGAATCACCAAAACCTACCATCAACTACATTGCACAAACCTCATCATACTCACAACCATCATACAACCCACCACCACAACAACAATACAACAATTCCTACATTTCACCGTTCTCTCCAATGTAGCAAGCAGCTTTCTATACTGCTAGCCAATCAAAACAACCACCTCAACAAACACAATACATGAACCCAATGAACCAAATTACTCAACCTATTCAACAACCGGTAGTTTTGGAGACTTCTAACTTGGGAAATGTGACTGTTGAATTTGCTCAGCAACACATTGCACTAGTCTCTGCAATGGTTTCATCTTATAATGGGCTAGTTGCTAGTCAAATTGGGAACAATATTTTGACCAATGAAGACTATGCACAGATTGATAAAGAAGAGATGGAATTGATTGATATCCAGTGGGCTTTTGCGAGTATTATGAGAAGGGCAACGGAGTTCATCGAGAAGACGGGTAGAACGGATTTGGGAACGTCTCCTAACACAACCTACGGGTTCAACAAGGAGAAGGTTACTTGTTTTAACTGTGGAGGGAAAGGTCACTTCAAACGGGAATGCACCCAGCCACCAAAGCAAGGTAACAGAAACCCTTTCAATGCAAGCTACCAAAACCGTCAACAACAAAACCAAAAGCAAGTTTCATACCAAAATAACAACAACTATCAAAACCAAAACAACTACCAAAACCGACAAAACAACTCTAACAACAACCAAAACAGACAACCAAACACACCAAACCAGACTCAAAACCAATCACCTAACAACACTAACCGAACAGTCATACCGATTACCACACCTAATGAGACACAACAGAACACCAATCAGAATCAAGCATTGGTGATTCAACAAGATGAACGGTTTGATTGGTCGGGATTGCAAATAGGTGTTGAGGAGATTACAACTGGTGGAAATGTGGCTTGTGTTGCTCGACAGGTTGATATTGAAGAGTCGGTGATAGTTGGTGAGAAAGAAGAAACTGAAGTTGAAGTTGATGTGTCTGAGGCTGAAGTGGAAATGAAGAAAGAATCTGTTGAGGTTAAGGCTGAGGATGCTAATCCTGGAGTGGTGATTGACACTGTTTCTGATATTCCTGAGGAGTGTGAATCAGCTTACTCAGATTCAGACAGTGAATCAGATACAGAAGCAAGTGTTACATCCCTGGATGATGATATTGATCAGTTGCTAGCAGAAGCTGATTTTTTGATGACGAGGAAGTCGTGCATTGCTGATGATGCTTTCACAAGGATTGATTACTCCAAGTTTTTCGCTGGAAAGGAAGCTCATTTTGCTTTGATGGCCATGACTGATTCGCCAAAACCTGTAAGTTCTGAGTGTAGCACTGATATTACTAGTGATAAATATTGTGGTACTTGTGATAGATTGACAGAGGAGAACAAACAACTCCGTGTTCAACGTGATAGTGCTATCATGAACTGTCAATCTACTCGCAAAGAGTTACATGCTTTCAACAAAGTACTAGATGGCTATAAAAAGGACATTTCTGATCTCAAAAATACTCTTTCATTAAAACAACTTGCAATTAATAACTATATAAATGAAATTGAGAACACTAAATTGGAAATGGCCGCCATTAAGTGCTTTGCTGAAAAAGTCAACAAAAAGTTGGAAAGTTATAAGCACATTGCTTATGTGGTAGACCACATCATTGATGATCAAACCACTAATTACAAGTCTGTGCCATCTCCGGTGCTTTTTGAAAACCATAATTGTCATCAAGTGACACCGGAGAGCTCGGTAAAATCAGACTCATCATCGGAAAATGAATCTAATACCTCGAGTATTGGTGATCCACATTCCGATGTGAGGCCGATTTTAGGTTTGAATGATGAGGGTGTTACTGCTGAGAGCGTTGATTCAGACTCTGAGAGTGATGATACTGGTCATGTTCAAATTGCTAATGCATGTGAAATTCCAAAAGAAAATCACATCATTACCAATGAACCAGTGTCATCATCTCAGCATGTGCATCCGATGGCAAATGCTCATCGTGAGAAAAAGTTTGAAAAGAATGTGGTTAAGAAAGAATTTGAGAAAAAGGATGTTAAGAATGAATCGTGTGACAAACCAGTCAAGGTGTTTTATCGGATGGAAGGATCCGATAAGATCATCTCTGACGAGGAATTTCCAATCAAAAATGCTAACTATGCTAAAATTGATAAAATCTGGCAAGAAAGTACCATTTGGTTCCCAAAACATGAGAGAACAAATGAAATCCCACCTGCTATTTTAAAGAAATTGTATTTGGATGTTCCTCAAGAACCAAAGGTTCATGTCACAGAGTTCATTAGACCCAAAAACAGAGCTAACGGTTTTCATGAGCCTGCTTACTCAAAAGGGCCACTCCCTGAGAGTTTGAGGAATCAACAGTATAATGATCAATATCCTGTTCGATCATTTGCTCAACCGAATGCTCCAAATGTTTTTGAAGAATACCGTGCATGCTTTAAATGCGGGGAGAGAGGGCATTTACTTGCTCAATGCCCGTATGTAAGGCATAAAAGGCACGAAGTTGAAGTGAGGAATTCCATGAGGAAGCCGATTGATCATTATGTTCCACCACACAGACGAGTTGTTCCTCAACAACAACAGTTTTATAATCAAAACAATTTTTATCAAACGAGGAACAATCGTCCAGTTCAATATGATCGCAGAAATCGGATTGCTATGAAACAATCATGGAGAAAACCAGTGGTGAACACAACAAATGATAGACAAAAGGTTCCACCAAAACCGATTGTCAAGTCAAATGTTGGACCTAAGTCTGTTAAATCAGATAAGGTACCCAAGAAAGTTTCTTTTGCAAACAATGTTCAGAAACCGACTGAGAACCCAAAGTCTCAGATTCGGATCTTAAAAAGAACTGAACAATCTTGGACACCCAATGGTTCTCCAGGTGCCTCAACTTCAAAATCTGATGTGAAAAAGGATAATGTTTTGAATAATCCTAAAAAGATTGATCCAAAACAAATTGTTGATGAGAATGTTACTTTGAACAATGATATTCCAAGACCCAAGACTCAGGCTTGGGTCCCCCGAAAGAACTAAATGATTTACTTTTTGTGTGCAGGGAGCTTCAGCTGGCCCTATTAGCAGTCTTTGGATTGTTGATAGTGGAGCTTCAGGCCACATGACAGGGGATCTTGCGTTGCTATTCGACGTGAAGAATATCAATGGTGGATATGTCGCATTTGCTGGAAATAAAGGTGGATATATCACTATGGAGGGGAGCGTGAGTAATGGGATAGTGAGCTTTGAAAGGATATCATATGTGAAGCAGATTGATTATAATCTGTTGAGCGTCAGTCAAATTTGTGATAAACAATTCACTGTGCATTTTGATGACAAATCCTGCTATATTCTCAAACCGGGCTTCCAAATTCCAAAGGAGTGGGTAATGTTGAAGGCACCTCGCGTCAACAACCTTTATATTCTTGATATGTCCAAGGCGATGACATCACAGGGACAAATAACATGTTTTCTATCCAAGGCGACCGAAAAGCAATCGATAATGTGGCACCGAAGAATAGGGCACATTCATCTGAGAAAAATGAATCAACTTGTGAGGAATGGACTTGTCGATGGAGTAAACGTGAAACATTTCCATCTGAATGACAAGTGTGTAAGTTGTAAGAAGGGGAAGCAACACAGACAGTCCCACAAAGTGAAGAAAATTAACTCTGTAGAGATGCCACTTGAGCGATTGCACATGGATCTATTCGGACCAGTCAAGCGCAAAAGTCATCTTGGGGAGCTTTATTGTTTAGTTGTCACCGACGACTACTCAAGATTTTCATGGGTGATGTGTTTGCAAAATAAAAGCGACACCTTTAACAATTTAAAAGTTCTGTTCACTCGATTGGAGAATCTCTACAACTTGAAGATAAAGAGAATTCGGAGTGATAATGGGACGGAGTTCAAAAATGCCAAGATGGATGAACTTTGTGAAAGCAAAGGGATACATCATGAATATTCGGCTCCGTACACCCCACAACAGAACGGTGTTGCTGAACGAAAGAATAGGACTCTAATTGAAGCGGCTAGAACAATGCTCGCAGACTCAAATCTTCCAGTAATGTTCTGGAACGAGGCGATTTATGCAGCAAATTATACACTCAATCGGGTTCTAACAGTAAAGAAGTTTGGTAAAACATCTTATGAGCTGTTACACCGACGAAAGCCGAACTTAGAGTATCTAGAACCTTTTGGGGCGCCATGCACGATGTTGAATCCAAGCGAGAAGTTTAGTCCTAAAGCTGAAGAGGGATACTTTTTGGATATGCAACCCCGCTCAAACGGGTAAACAACAAGCGAACTCGTCGGGTGGAGGATTGGGCTAACGTGGAAGTTCAACGGTATACACAAAATGTGCAAGGGATGGGTCCTGATTGGATGTTTGATTACAAAGACTTCTTTGAATCATTCAATCTAGATAGCTTGGTTGAAGAAGCTGTTATCAGATTACTTTATGAGTGTGAAAACGCGACAACTTCACCGTTGGTGCGTCCGATCACCGTGAACCCCTTACCAGCTTCTAATGATACCAATGCTCCTATACAAGAGGAAGAAGTGTTTCAGGAGGCTTCTACTTCATTAGACTCTTCAGAATCTGAAGATGAACAATTTGAAGAAGTTATTCTTGAACATGCAGAAGAACCAGAGGCACCGCCGGTGAACCCAACTCCAACTCCAGATGTTGCTTCATCATCTAACACGGGTCATGATCTGGATTCTGTAGAGAACTTGACTATTCAGACGGGAGTTACTATACCTGAACATCCGGAATCTCGGATTCATCGTATTCACCCGCTGGAGCAAGTTATCGGTGATCCTGGAAGCAGTGTGATGACCAGAGGGCAGCTGCGAAGTGTTAATTCGCCAGAGAGTTTTGGTGCTTTAGCGTTATATGCCAAAATTCAACAATCTGGTAGTCAAAATGATTGGTCGTTTGCGTGTTATGTGTCGCAGGTAGAGCCAAGGACATACAAGGACGCTTTGCTGGAAGATGCCTGGGTTGAGGCAATGCAGGAGGAGTTATTACAATTTAAGAAATTGGGAGTTTGGACGCTCACGGATTTGCCGCCGGGAAGAAAGATGATTGACACGAAATGGGTGTTTAAGTGCAAGAAGGATGATCGTGGGGTTATTGTTCGTAACAAAGCCAGATTGGTCGTGCAGGGATTCCATCAAGTCGAAGGGATTGATTATAACGAAATCTACGCACCTGTAGCACGCATTGAAGCTATTCGGATGTTTCTTGTGTTTGCTTCCTATAAGAAATTCAAAGTTTATCAAATGGACGTCAAGAGCGCATTTCTGTACGGGAAAGTCAAGGAAGAGGTTTATGTCGGGCAGCCACCAGGCTTTGAGGACCCAATCCACCGGGATAAGGTCTACGTGCTGAACAAAGCTTTATATGGCTTGCACCAGGCTCCGAGACAGTGGTACGAGGAGCTAAGTACATACCTCATCACAAAAGGATTTAAGTGCGGACTCGTCGACTGCACCCTATTCACGAAGAAATCAGGGGATGATTTGCTTCTGGTGCAGATTTACGTTGATGATATAATATTTGGTTCAACTAACGAGCTTTTATGCAGGGAGTTCGAAACTGTCATGCAGGAAAAGTTCGAAATGAGCGCAATGGGGGAGATGCAGTTTTTCCTAGGCTTGCAGGTGGACCAAAGACCCACGGGGATCTTCATTCACCAGACGAAATACGTATCCGAAGTCTTGAGCCGGTTCCAGATGGAGGATTCCAAGCCGATGGATACCCCGATTCAACCCAATCACGGGATTGGAGTGGACGCTAAGGGGGAGCTGACGGACCCATTTACATATAGAGCAATCATCGGATCTCTGATGTATTTGACGGCGTCTCGACCAGATATTATGTATGCAACGTGTCTCTGTGCCCGCTATCAATCGAAGCCGAAACAAAGTCATCTGACGGCGGTCAAGCGTATCCTTAGATATCTGAAGGGTTGTCCCTCAAAAGGACTTTGGTACCCTAATGATGATGATTTTGATTTTATTGCTTTTAGTGATGCAGATTGGGGTGGCTGTGATAAGGATAGCAAATCTACTACAGCTGGTTGCCAGTTTTTAGGGAGCAGGTTAGTCACCTGTCAATGTAAGAAGCAGACTTCCGTGGCGCTGTCTACCTGTGAAGCCGAGTACATTGCAACCTCGAGTTGCTGTTCGCAGGTGCTCTGGATCCAACAGCAGATGGTGGATTACGGTTTGCAGTTTCTTAAAACCCCTATTCACTGTGACAACGAAGCCGCTATTGCATTAACTAAAAATACTGAAAATCATTCTAAAGCGAAACATATACGGATCAAATACCATTTTATCCGTGATTGTTACGCTAAAGAATTGATAGATATGGTCAAAATTCATAATGACTACCAACGTGCAGATTTGTTTACAAAAGCTTTTGACAGATCCCGCTTTGAATATCTTTTAAAAGTAAATAACATAAAGGAAAAACAGGACTAATCGGCACCTTGGTTTATCGCTTTTTAGTTTTAAAATTTTTCTGATTTTTGCTAATTGGGAATTTCTCTTTGCTAATTGGGAATTTCTCTTTACTATCGTAATCCTCAAAGAAGTTGATGCTTTCGAGGGGATTGTTTAATCCTCAAAGAAGTTGATGCTTTCGAGTGGATTGTTTCAAATTTTCGTTTTTATTGTTTTTCAGAAAAATTAAAAACCCAAAATATGTTCTTTATTTTAGGGGGAGTCATTTTCTCAGAAAAACCAAAAACATTGAAAAAGTTAAAAAGACCTAAAAATTAGAAAATCCAAAATGTTTTCCTGGATAAAAAGAGGAAATGATAGTACATCAGTGGGGATCTGACACAGGCTAAAGAATTGTATAGTATAATGAGGCGTGTGTTGATTACGTGTGATATGCTGATAGGCTTCGTAGACTAAAATTGCGTGCTTTAGTGATACAAACATAACGAACTACGCGTTCGTGGCTGAACACCTCATGGGCATATGGTCTTAGTACCGTAATTACGTTTGATAGGATTGCCAAAATCTGAGGTTTCGGGTCGTTATGTTATGGTTATCCGGGATATTCTGATTAAACTTTTGTCGTATTGATTTACGAACCTAGTTTCATCAGAATATTTGCTAAAAGAGCTTAAATGTCAAAACCGAAAGTTACCGAATTGAGGAACTTTATGTTTTAATTGATCAAAGATCATTATTACATCGTATTGACTTACTAATGCAAATCAGTGGTTGATATCAGCCTCAACCTAGTGTATATGCACATGTTACTCTGCTGCATTCGTTTGCTGACCTGTACACCTCTGTGCTATATACTTTGTAACTTTTACGGATAACTCTGGCATAATCACGCGTTACGACGAAGCTTTGTGCAATTACTTGATACGGGAGTATGTCGTGTGTGTGGGCACCACATCGTGTTAGTCTAATACACCTAACTCGTATCATTTTAAAGCATTGCGTAATAGTCTGCATGTGAGCTTCGGTGGACCGCAATATCAGCAATTGCCGTGTCACATACTGTTTCTAATGATAATATTAAACAAGCAGATCAACGCTGTGATCAGATTTCTCAGAAAACTGATATGATCCTCTTACCGGACATCACAAAATGTTTACTGCTTTCATTTACTTTATTTCATTTTACTTTTGTTGTAAAAAAGATACAAAATCCAAAAAGATTTTAGGTGTGTTTTGTTAAAATTTCAGAAAAACCAAAATTTTTGCATTTCTGTTTTATTTTTGATAACCGACGGTGCTTGATGGTCAATTTCTGAGATTTGATAACACCATCTGGGCTTTGTATCATTCAAAAAGTGAAAATATGTGTTTTTGAAGTTTAACAGATTGAAAAATGTTGAACGGGATTCGAATTCGTGATTTGGCAAAGTTTTCAGATTTTTCCATTTCACATTCGCCCCTTAATTGGGTCGAATGTGGAAAAATCATCACATTCGGGCGTTTATTCTGGGCGAATGTGGGTTTGTTTACACACATTCCACATTCGGGTGAACAGTGTTCACTTTCGGCCTATTCAGTTGGGGCGAATGTGGACATCTCCTACCTTCGACCAGAAAAACGGGTGAATGTGGAACTTCTATAAAAGCCATTCTCAGGTTCGAACCTTCATTCATAACTTTTTCAAAATTTTTCACCAGAACCAAACCTTGTTGCTGGATTTCTTTTGTCTTGTGCCTTTTATTACCGAGTAATCACTGATCCTTTTAAGTCCTATTACACAGGTATTGAAGCTCAAACAAGACCAGAATCAGTGTTTTTGTTCGACGGACTTAGGGTTTAGAATTTAGGGTCATAGAGTGTTTGTTAATGCTTTTTGTTGATTGCATTTTAGTTCACATCAGTTTTAGGGGGAGAATATTCAACAAATTAGGTTATAACATCTGTTTAGGTGGTTAATTGATCGATTGAACATGTTAAAACCTAATTTCTTTTAAAACTGATGTAAACTGAATAATAGGAACAATTGGTCATGCACGAATGCTAATCAGCCATATTAGGACTCATTGCAATCAGAATTAGATGTTTAAAAACAAGTTGACAAAATTTTTAAATTTTAGGGTTTACCAGTTTCACCTTCGGGTCACAAAATGGGCGAAGGTGGAATTGAACGGACGAAAGTAACATTAATTGGGCGAATGTGTCTCTTAACAAATACATTTCCACATTCGTACCGTTTTGTTCACATTCGTACCATAAAATCCTACATTCGACCAGATAAAAGGGGCGAATGTGGAATCTGAAATTCTTAAAATTTTAAATTTTTGTCGTTTTCGTATTTTGACGTATTTTTCTGATTTTGATGTGCAGATGGCTGAGCAACCAGAAAACATTGAGACTCAAGTAGAGAATGTTGTTCCAGATCCAGTTCAGGAGACTGTTCAGGAGGCTGAAGCATCTGTTCCGATCAGTTGGCCATTCGAACGATCTCACAACTGCTGTGCTTATCTTGGTGATGTAGAAAAGAACACAGAGTTCACTGGGATTATTGAGTTCTTGAAGAGGAGCAGGATTGTGCATGCTTTAGCTACACCGACTATTATTTACAAAGACATTGTTGAAGACTTTTACAAGAATGCGAAGTATGATTTCTGGGAGAATCAGACTATAATCAAGAGCAAGATATAGGGGATGGAGATGTTCTTGACGGAGTCTGACATTAGAGAAGCACTTCAGATCAAGTTTGAAGTTAGTGAAGATCCCAGAGAATTGTCATGGACTGAACAGAAAGCCTGCTTCTTGAGGATGAAGTACAAAGGACCGATCACTGATGGTTCTATGCATAAAGGGAAGCTGAGTGTGCAGTTCAAATACTTTGCACATGTCATTATTCACGTATTTGGATGTGTAAGCGGTGGATATGACATCATGAGAAGAAGTTTAAGCTCATTGATGGTTGCGTTGACTCTCAACAAACCATTCAATGTTTCTAGAATGATATTGGATCATATACTTGAGATGTTAAAGGGTTTGAAGAAGAAATATTTCATGCTATACCCGAGATTTCTGATGATGATTTTTGACCACAAATATCCTGAATTGAGGAAGGATCCAACCCAGATTATCGGTCAAGATCACATGAACATCCGTACTTTGGTGAGGATGAAAGGATACAAGGGTGTGCCTAATGAAGATAAGCCACCATACAGAAGATTGTTTGGAGCTCTAGCTAAACAGGATTACACTGATCCTGGAAAGAACAAAGCTAGACATACTGAGAGTGATTCGGATAATGACGATCCTTTAGTGTATGAAGATGTAAACACTAAGAGGAAAAGACAGGTTGTCAATCCTGGAGCCAAAGGGAAGGGCAAGGGAAAGACAGACCAGGGAAGTTCCAAGCAACAAGTGGTTAGGAAGAAAACTACTGCTAAGAAGGGAACAAGTTTGGTTGATGAAGAATCTGTTGACTCGGAGGAGACTGAGGTAGATGAGCAGTGGGATTCGGATGAAGAAAATGTTAGGACCACCAAACGTAAGGCCACTATGGTTGGTGAGTCTGAATCACTTAACAAGACTATTGAAGAAGCAGAACAGCAGAAGAAGTCTTGAAGATAGTGGTTTAGGTGTTGATATGGACGAGCTGAATGCTGGAGAGACTGTTGTAGTGAATTTGCCAAAACCAAAACACAAATCAATGGCAAAGAAGTCAAGCACTAAACAGTTGAGGGAGAAAGAGATAGCCCAGCTTATGAAAGGAAAAAGATTACCCGATGCTGGTACATCATCAAAGCTGTCTTCACCAGTAACTAAGAAGCAGAAAAAGACTAAAGAGGCTGAAACATTACCAGTTGATCAGTTTAATGTTGCACTGGATAATGTGTTAGATATGTTCAGGAAGCCTCAGAAGGAAAAAGCCAAAGAAGTTGAGCCATCCAAGTCTAAGAAAGTCATTGTTTCTGATGATGTGATGAAGCAGGTGAATAAGAAGATGGATGATATGATGAAGATGATTGTAGCTCAACAAGCAGAGATTGCTAAGTTTAAACAGAATGAGGAGAAAATGCTTCAGATAGTGGTTGCTTCAAAGTCTAATCAAGATGAGATTGAGGAGAAAGTAAAGAAACTGGAAGCTGATAATAAGAAGCTTGAAGGTAAATGTTCAAGGAACAGAAGCATGATAAAGGTGATCAAAGAGGATAACAAAGAACTAAAGGCTGAAAACAAACGCCTTAGTGATTTGTTAGACAGTTTGTATAACGAAGCACCCAAGTTGAAAGAAGGTGAAGAAGATAAAGAAAAAGAGGTAGAACAGGTAGACTTTGAGCCTTCTGATTCTGAGAAAGAAAAAGATGATGATGAGGAAGATGATGAGTCTGAGAAAAGTGATGATGAGGAGAGTAAGAAAAGTGATAAAGACGATGATGATGATGCTGAGGGGTCTGGGAGTAAGAAAGATGATGAAGATAGTAGTGATAGTGATGATGATGAAGGAGGAGATGACACAAGCAAGTTTACTTTCGAGAAGAGAACACCAAAGAAGAAAGATGCTGGAGAATCAAGTTCCAAAAAGAAGAAAGGAGAGAATGTAGATTCAGATGATAGTATTTTTTGGAATGAAAAGGTGAGATCTCTTAATGATGATGCAAAGAAAGTATACAGAGATATGTTAGAGAAAAGAGAATGGACTATAGAGTTCACAGGTCGTTTTGCTGAGATCTTCCAGACTGATGACATGAGATACGAGCTGGAGTATAATGATCCTGATCTAGAAGAGGGTGAAGTACCTGCTACTGTGGCTAAAGAAATTCTTGATGGTCTTGCACATAGAGTAGGGAAATCATTTGAGGAGTTTGTGATGGATGAGTCGATTCCAAATATTCCTGAAAAGGATATTGGAAATCACTCATATGATAAGAATACTCCAGAAATGGATGAAGTGGAGATTGAAGATATTACACATGAGGAATATCCAAAATACTTCAGACAGAATGATGAAAATGTGATATTTCCTGACTTCACAGAGATTCCAAACACTTCAGCGAAGAAGAAAGCTAAGAAAAGGAGTGAAGAGTTTGTTGAGAAAGTGTTTGGAGCTGATAAGCAACAATTTTCAAGTCAAAAAGATGAATTGAAGACATACTTGCAGAAGTTGAAGAAGATGGATGAGAACCGACCAAAGCCTGAAGCTCAAGGAAGTTTCTATAGATTTCATAATGCTAAGTTCAAAGGCAGAGCTCTCGGGTGGACTTATTTGAGTAGACTGAAGTGTTTAGCTGCCAAATGGGAATCAGGAATTCTGCACTTCTACAGATTCATTGATTTGCTAACTCTACCGTACTGGGCGGTCAGAGATCTTTGCAGATTCCCAATGTCTGGTGCTTCAGTGAATAATACGCATGTAGGTTGGTGTGCAGATAAGTTAGTCTGGGAGAGCAGGACGAAGTGGAACAGGTTTAAGCCTCAATATCCCAGAAGGAAAGTTCACTGGGATATTGATCCTAAAACTAAGTTGAAGAGGGTGACATTGATTTACAAAGCACCTGAAGTGATGAGAAGGATACCTTTGATGCCTATGCCGCAACATTTCAGTGCTGACTTTATATTTTGGTACTACGATTGGAGAAAGGCTGAAGCAGTGATTGTTTTGAGAGATGGGAAGGACAAATACAAGCATGTTCATGTATTTGATCCTATGTGGTTGATTAACTGTACCTTCGAAGACATCATCATGCTTTTCTACAATCCGATTCATCATGAGCCGAACGATGCTGAACAAGCAAAGAAGTATACTCAAGTTGTAGGAGTTTGTTTTGCGTATGACATAAACTCAGGGAGTAACTTGGATGCTAAGCTTGGTAAAATGGTGAAGATGGCTAATGTGTCAAAACCAGTGAAATGAAAGTTGGAGCCTGAAATGACTAAAGAGCAAAAGAAGCAGCTCAGAATTTACTTGTTGAACAAGGCAATGGACGAAGACAGAAAACGATCCAATCAATAGTCGAGGGGGAGTTTGTAGATGCACGAAGTGCGACTAGTGATTGGATCTACAAAGTTAACATATGTTAGAAGTGCTGATGGGTTGAAAGTAGAAAATGTGGGCGAATGTAGAAGAAAGTGGGCGAAGGTAGATTGTAACTGGGCGAAGGTAGATGGAACCTGATCAGAAGAACACATTCGTACCAAGTAGTGGGCGAATGTGGAAGAAGTCCACATTCGACCATCACTACTGGGCGAATGTGCAGACACTATAAATAGAATTTGTGTGTTTTTGAGTTATAGAGAGTTTTAGTTGAAGTGTGTGTTTGTGTCAGGTTCTAGTGTAATTGAGAAAGTGTCTGTACTGAATAGATTAACTAGGAGGCCTATTGTAACAAGTTTTTATGAATGTTAATCTATGAAAAAGCTTTGAAAATGATATTTACTGTGTTTTGATCCGAGTTTTATCAGTTTGTTCAGAACTAGGGTTTCCGCACCTGGTTTTGTTACTTGTATGATCAAATATTCCTGTTTTAGCTAAAATCTTTCAATCACATGAGCAAAGTACTTAAATTGAACGCTCAGTTTCCCTTTGTGTAAAGCACCATCAGTAATGGGTCCGTTATACTTCATTCTCAGAAAACACACTCTCTGCTCCACCCATGACAAACATCTAGGATCAGTACATTCTTCATCTTTTATCTTCAATGCTTCTCTAATATCATCTTCTGTTACCATTGCAAATTCACCTTGAATCTCACTAACAATAGCTGTTTTAGACTCCCAGTAATCATAGCGAGCATTCCTCCAGAATTCTTCAATAATGTCTTGGTAGATAATAGCAGGTGTTGCAATAGCATGAATGATCCTGTACGTCTTGAGAAAATCTACTATTCCAGAGAATTCAGTATTCTTCTGTACATCTCCAACAAAAGCACAACAATTATGAGCGGTTTCAAACGGCCACGCTTCTACCACATTCTGAACTTGAGCTTGTTGTTCTGGTATTTCAACATTCTCAGCTTGTTGTTCAGCTATTTGAATATCTGTACCACAAAACAGGGAAAATACGTTAGAAACAATCAAAATCGACAAAATCTAAAAATTTGATTTTCATAGATTCCATATTCGTCCCTTCGTGTGTACGAATGTAGAATTTTGAGGTACGAAAGTGATGACAATAGTTCGAAAGTGAAATTGTTGGTTCTAATGTGAGCCAAAATTCACCTTCGTCCATAAAACCCACTTTCGTCCTTTTAAATCTGTACATTCGACCTTACTTTTCCAGGTTCGCCCTTTCAGCAGGTCGAATGTAACAGTTTTATAATCCCAAATTTCAAAAGTGCAATATGTGATGTTTTAACCTCTGATTTTGATTCAAATAATACCTAAACCAACCGATTAAGCTATTTTATCAGCCAATTTAATCAATTATTTAGTTTTTAATGATTTTAAAACAAATTCTAGGGTTTCGAATGTTCTATGAATCAAAACCTATCAATTACTATGTAATAACCCTAGATTATGTGATATTCTCCCCCTAAAATCATTAACAACTAAATCTTAATCAAAAACTATATCAAAAACAGGTGTAAAAGTGTCCAACAGATCAGGTCTAGGGTTCGACTAAGAAAAACCCTATTCAGACTTCATTTGATGTCCATTACTTGCAATATTGGTGGTAAAATGATAAGTAGAAAGCAGGGAACAATAATCGACAATGATAAAAACCAGGGCAACAAGGGTTTGGGATTTTGAAAATTTTTGAAAATCTGATAGAATGGGGGGTCGAATGAACATTTGATATATATAGAAGGTCTACTTTCGACCGTTCGTCATGGACGGATGTGAAATTGTTTCCACATTCGTCCCTAGTTAAAGGTTCGAATGTGGACACAAGGTTCGAATGTAAAATTTTCATAGGAACACTCACATTCGACCAGTTTTGAAGGTTTGAAAGTAACCCAATTTCCACCTTCGACCCAACGAAGGGGCGAAAGTAAAATGGAAATTTTGAAAATTTACCAAATCTCAAAATCGAATCCCGTTCAAACATTTTTCAACATTTTAAGCCTCAATCATGCATTATTTGATTTTTAAATGATACAAAACTCAGATTGGTTCATCAAATTTCAGAAAATGACCATCAAACACCATCGGTTATCTAAAATAACTCAGAAATGTAAAAATTTTGGTTTTTCTGAAATTTATATTAAAACACACCTAAAATCTTTTTGAGTTTTTGTATCTTTTTGTAAAAACAAATGTAAATTGCAGAAATGTAAACACAAATCAGTAAATGTTTTATGATTTCCGGTAAGAGGATCATATCAGTTTTTGAGAAATCTGATCACATCGTTGATCTGTTTTATATATTATCATTAGAAACAATGTGTGATCCGGCAACTGCTGATATTGTTATCCACATAAACTTTCATGCAGACTGTTATGCAGTGCGTTATAATGATACGATATTAGGTGTATTATACTAGCACGTTATGGTTCCCACACACACGACATACTCCCGTATCAAGAATTTGCACAAAGCTTCCTTGTAACGCGTGATTATGCCAATGTTATCCGTTTAGTTACAAGATATATAGCACAGAGGTGTACAGGTCAGCAAATGAATGCAACAAAGTAACATGTGCATATATACCAGGTTGAGGCTGATATCAATCACAGATTTTCATTAGTGAATTGATACGATGCAATCAATGATCTTTGATCAATAATAAACATGAAGTTCCTCAATTCGGTAAGTTTTAGGTTTTGGCATTAAAGCTCTTTTAGCAAATATTCTGATTGAATCTAGGTCCGTAAATTAATACGAAAAAAGTTCAATCAGAATATCCCGGATAACAATAACATAACGACCCGAAACCTCAGATTTTGGCAACTCTATCAAACGAAATTACGGTACTAAGACCATATGCCCATGAGGTGTTCAGCCACTAACGAGTAGTTCGTTATGTTTGTATCACTAATGCACGCAGTAATAAGTCTACGAAGCCTATCAGCACATCACACGAAATCAAAACACGCCTCATATTGCATTACATTTCTTTAGCATGTGTCAGATCCCCACTGATGTACTATCATTTCCTCTTTTAATCCTGGAAATCATTTTGGGTTTTTCTATTTTTATGGCTTTTTTGAATTTTTTAATGTTTTTGGTTTTTCTGAATAAAGACTCCCCCTAAAATGTAAAACATATTTTTGGGTTTTTGAATTTTTCTGAAAAACTGTAAAAACTTAAAAAAAAAATTGAAAACAAAAAGCGATAATCCGAGGTGATGATCAGTCTTGTTTCTCTTTTATACCATTTACTTTTAAAAGATAATCAAATCTGGATTTATCAAAAGCTTTTGTAAAAAGATCCACCCTCTGATAATCAGTGTGGATTTTGACCATATCGATCAACCCTTTTGCATAGCAATCACGGATAAAGTGATACTTAATCCGGATATGCTTAGCTTTCGAGTGATTGACTGTGTCTTTAGTTAATGCAATTGCGGCTTCATTATCACAGTGAATAGGGGTTTTTAGAAATTGCAAACCGTAATTGACCATCTGCTGCTGAATCCAGAGAACCTGTGAGCAACAACTCGAGGCTGCTACATACTCTGCTTCGCAAGTAGATAATGCGACCGATGTCTGCTTCTTACACTGCCAGGTCACAAGCATGCTCCCTAAAAACTGACATCCAGCCGTTGTGGATTTGCTGTCTTTATCACAGCCGCCCCAATCTGCATCACTAAATGCGATAAAGTCAAAATTATCGTCATTAGGGTACCATAGTCCTCTTGACGGACAACCCTTCAGATATCTAAGGATACGCTTGACCGCCGTCAGATGACTTTGTTTCGGCTTCGATTGGAAACGTGCGCAGAGGCATGTAGCGAACATTATGTCTGGCCTTGATGCAGTGAGATACATCAGAGATCCGAGGATTGCTCTGTATGTAAATGGGTCTGTCAGCTCCCCCTTAGCGTCAACGCCAATCCCGTGATTAGGTTGTATTGGGGTGTCCATCGGCTTCGAATCTTCCATCTGGAACTGGCTCAAAACTTCAGATACGTATTTGGTTTGATGAATAAAGATCCCCATTGGTCTTTGATCCACCTGCAAGCCGAGGAAAAACTGCATTTCTCCCATCGCACTCATCTCGAACTTTTTCTGCATTACACGTTCAAATTCTCTGCAAAGAAGTTCGTTAGTATAACCAAAAATAATATCATCTACATAAATCTGGACGAGAAGCAAGTCATCCCCTGTTTTCTTGGTAAAGAGTGTGCAATCAACCAAGCCTCGTTTGAATCCTTTGGATAGCAGGTACGTGCTCAGCTCCTCATACCATTGGCGTGGAGCCTGGTGCAACCCATATAGTGCTTTGTTAAGAACATAAACCTTATCCCGGTGGATAGGATCTTCAAAGCCTGGAGGTTGACCGACGTAAACCTCTTCCTTGACCACACCGTAGAGAAACGCGCTTTTGACATCCATTTGATACACCTTGAATTTCTTATACGAGGCAAACGCTAGAAACATGCGGATAGCTTCTATACGTGCCACAGGTGCATATATCTCGTTGTAGTCAATTCCTTCAACTTGATGAAATCCTTGAACAACCAATCTGGCTTTGTTTCTCACGATCACACCTCTGTCATCTTTCATGCATTTGAATACCCATTTAGTACCAATCTTCTTCCTATCAGGAGGTAAATCCGTAAGTGTCCAGACACCCAATTTCTAAAACTGCAACAACTCTTCCTGCATCGCCTCGACCCAAGCATCATCCAAAAGAGCTTCCTTGTATGTCCGCGGCTCAACCTGTGAAACATAACATGCAAACGACCAATCATTCTGACAACCAGATTTTTGTATTTTTGTATATAAAGCTAAAGCGCCAATATTTTCTGGTGAGTTGACACTGCGTAGTTGTCCTCTAGTCATGACGCTGCTACCAGGGTCACCAATAACTTGCTCGAGCGGGTGAATACGATGAATCCGAGATTCCGGATGTTCAGGTACTATCACTCCCGTCTGAGTAGTTAAGTTCTCCACAGCATCCAGATCATTACCCGTGTTAGACGATGAAGCAGCATCTGGATTTGGGTTCACTGGTGGTGCCTCTGTTGCATGATCTAGAATAGCTTCACCAAAGTCTTCATCATCTTCCGATTCTGAAGTATCAAGTGTAGTTGAAGCTTCTTGAAACACCTCTTCTTCTGCTACATGAGCATTGGCATCATTAGAAGCTGCTGGAGGAGTTACGGTGATCGGACGCACCAACGGTGAACTTGCCGCATTTTCACACTCGTAAAGTAATCTTATATTAGCCTCTTCAACCAAGCTATCTAGATTGAATGATTCAAAGAAATCTTTGTAATCAAACATCCAATCATGACCATTTCCCTGTAAGTTTTGAGTATACCGTTGAACCTCAACATTTGCCCAATCCTCCACCTGTCGAGTTCTTTTGTTGAATACCCGTTTGAGAGGGGTTGCATATCCAACAAAATATCCCTCTTCAGCTTTCGGACTAAACTTTTCACCTGGATTCAACATCGTACACGGAGCCCCAAATGGTTCTAGATACTCCAAGTTCGGCTTTCGTCGGTTCAACAGCTCATAAGAAGTTTTGCCAAACTTCTTCACTGTTAACACCCGATTCAGAGTATAACAAGCTGCATAGATCGCTTCGTTCCAGAACATTACTGGAAGATTGGAATCTGCGAGCATTGTTCTTGCCGTTTCAATGAGAGTCCTGTTTTTCCTTTCAGCGACACCGTTCTGTTGAGGGGTATACGGAGCAGAATATTCATAATGAATTCCTTTGTCTTCACAAAAAGCATCCATCTGCGCATTTTTGAACTCCGTCCCATTGTCACTCCGAATTCTTTTGATCTTTAGACCGTAGACATTCTCCAAACGAGTGAACAGAACTTTCAGATTGTTAAACGTGTCACTTTTATGTTGTAAGCACATCACCCATGAGAATCGTGAAAAATCATCAGTAACCACTAGACAGTAAAGCTCTCCGATATGACTTTTACGTTTGACAGGTCCAAATAGATCCATGTGCAACCGCTCAAGTGGCATCTCAACAGAGTTTACTTTTTTCAGTTTATGGGATTGTTTGTGCTGCTTACCTTTCTTACAACTCACACACTTGTCGTTCAAATGTAAATGTTTGACATTAACGCCTTTGACAAGCCCGTTCTTCACCAAATGGTTCATTTTCCTGAGGTGAATATGTCCCATTCTTCTATGCCACATAATAGATTCTTTCTCTATAGCCTTCGAGAATGTAAAGATTGTTAACTCTCGGTGCCTTCAACATTATCCACTCTTTTGGAATCTTAAAGCCTGGTTTGAGGATATAGCAAGATTTGTCGTCGAAATG
This sequence comes from Ambrosia artemisiifolia, assembly GCA_032199755.1. Taxonomy (NCBI): domain Eukaryota; kingdom Viridiplantae; phylum Streptophyta; class Magnoliopsida; order Asterales; family Asteraceae; genus Ambrosia; species Ambrosia artemisiifolia. Next base: position 55,635,411 of record CM063513.1, on the reverse strand, counting down.
CACAGAAAATTGTTTGTCACATATCTGACTGACACTTAACAGATAGTAATCAATTTGCTTCACATAGGAAATCCTCTCAAAACTCACTATCCCATTACTCACACTTCCCTCCATCGTGATGTAACCTCCTTTATTTCCCGCAAAAGCAACATATCCTCCATTAATATTCTTCACGTCAAACAATAGAGCTAAATCACCAGTCATGTGGCATGAAGCTCCACTGTCAACAATCCAAAGACTGCTATCAGGGCCAGCTGAAGCTCTCAGCACATATCAACATTTGGTTTTGAATTGATCTGTTTCTGTCCATTCAAAACTTTCTCATCTTGAGATTTACCAATTGGTTTTGAGCTAGAGGCACCTGAAGAACCCGTAGGTGACCAAGATTGTTCTGAACGTTTCAGAATTCGAATCTGAGTTTTTGGAGTCTCAGTCGATTTCTTAGTATCATTCTTAAATGAAACATTCTTAGTTACCTTTTCTGACTTAACAGAAACAGGTCCAACAGTTGACTTTACAGCAGGTTTTGGTGGAACCTTTTGTCTGTCAACTATTGTGTTCACCATAGGTTTCTTCAACGGTTTTTCCATAGCAATCCGGTTTCGACGATCATAATTGAATTGACGATTATCTCTCCTTTGATAAAAATTGTTTTGATTATAAAAAGGTGCTTGTTGAGGGACAAAGTGTCTTTGAGGATAATAATGATTATCGGCCGGCTTTCTAATAGATTGCCTCATCTCAACTCCGTGCCTCTTATGCCTCACGTACGGGCAGTGAGCAAGTAAATGCCCTCTCTCCCCGCACTTGAAACATGCACGGTATTCTTCAAACACATTCTGAGCATACGGCTTAGCAAACGTATTGATGGGATATTGATCATCAACACATCTGCGCCTTAAACTCTCAGGCGCTGGGTCCCTTGAGTAAGCCGGCTCAAGAAAGCCATTTGCCTTTTGCTTAGGTTTGATGAATTCAGTGACATGAACTTTTGGTTCTCTTGGAGTATCCAAATATAATTTCTTCAAAATTTCTGGTGGTACCTCATTGGTCCTTTCATGTTTAGGAAACCAGATAGTACTTTCTTGCCAGATTTTCTCAATTTTAGAATAATTTGCAAATTTTATTGGATACTCCTCGTCAGAGATAATCTTATCGGATCCTTCCATCCGATAAAATACCTTGACGGGTTTGTCAATTGATTCATTCTTAATCTCTTTCTTCGCTGATTGATTGACACGATGTGCGTTAGCCATCGGATGACAAAGCTGAGAAGGTGACACTGGTTCATTTGTGATAAAGTGATTTTCTTTTGGAATATCACTCACTTTCTCAGTTTTCTCACTCTCAGTGTCAGAAACATCAGTTATGTAGATGCACGTATTGCGACTAGTGATTGGATTAGATGTTTAACATGTGTTAGTAAAGTTTTCTAAAGGACTGAATGTAGAGTATGTGGGCGAATGAGAGAAAGATTGGGCGAAGGTAGATTTAGTCTGGTCGAAGGAGAAGATTGAAGATCAGAAGAACACATTCGTACCTTGTAAATGGGGGAATGTGGACATAGTCCACATTCGCACCATGAAAAGGGACGAATGTGCAGCTTATATATATATGTTTTGGTCATTTTCAAGTTAGTTAGAGTTTTTGTAAGTGTGTGTTGAGAGGTCAGGTTCAGGTTAAGTTTGTGATTGTATGTGTGTTGATTAGATTAACGTGTTGATCAATTGTAAACAAGTTTTATGAAAGTTAATCTATGAAAAGGTGATTAAAATGATGTTTTACATGTTTTGATTCGAGTATTATCATTTTGTTCATATCTAGGGTTTCCGCACCTGGATTTGTGACTTGTATGATCATTACATCCTGTTTTAGCTAAATTCTTTCAACTACAAAGTGGTATCAGAGCCATACGGATCATACAACAACAAAATTGATAATATCTGAGCTGATTTGGACTTAATGTTGGTCAAAATTCATCTGTTTTTTATTGAAAATGGTTTTTGAGTGTTTTTGAGGATTTTCGAATTGAATTTGGTGTTAAAATCAAGTTTTCCAGGAATTAAAGTTGTTCCAAATCAATTCCGATTCAAAACCTGATAAAGATCATCCAAATCCATAAACTTTTGAAAATCAGAGATCAAAATAACCGTTTTTCAAAGTGTAACCGTTTTTCAAAATAAAACTGGGCGAATCTAGACTGTAGTGGGCGAACCTGACCTTGCTTGGGCGAACGTGAGTGATTTGTGGACGAATGTATCTTTAGTTTGGACGAATCTAGAGTGTTGAGTTGATATTTTCCACATTCGGGTAGACTTTTCCACATTCGATTGATCGCGCGGGCGAATGTGGAAATAGTGTGGTCGAACGTAGCTAAGTGTGGACGAACGTGGAAACTGGTTTAGGTTATTCTACATTCTGGTTCCTATTCTACCTTCGGCTGATACTGTTTGGACGAACGTGTAATCAAAGGGGACGAAAGTAGAATATTTTGGACGAACGTAGATTTGTTTTTGGAAAATTTTCTAAGTTTTGTGATTTTCGAAGTTCGTGAACATCATGTGGAATTTTCCGACTACACCGAGACCAGCAACGACACAACAACAACAGCAAGTGACGATGGACCCATGGACAGTGGCAGCCCAGAAGACGAGCACACAGTCTTCGCAACCGATCAATTACATAGCGATGACTAGCTCAATGCCTCAGAGTGTTGCACCTCCAGCACCACAACCTGACTATTGGGGAGTAGCAGCCGCGGTGGTAAATACTCAAACTACCAATGCTATTTCTACGCTAATAAATGACTTATCTTCAGGTAGCGGGAATCGTCCACCCAAGCTGATGGAGATGCAAGAATATAACCAGTGGCAGAAAAAGTTCAAGATCCATCTAGAAGGCATGGGAGTGGAGGGTGCAGAGGCATGGAGGATGATAGCTAAAGGTTATACTGCACCGGTTCTGGAGAACACCGGTGAACCAGTTCCATTGGAGAGCATGTCAGACGAGGAGGAAAAGAAGTTTGCTGTGGAGAAGAAAGCATATTCCCAGTTGACTCAGGCGATCACAAATGACTTACTACATCAGTTTGGAACGTGCACGACGTCGAAGCAGTTATGGGATGTGCTCAAGAATAGGCATGATGGGAATGAAAAGACGAGAAGGTTGAGGATGGAGGAGTTGAGAAAAGAGTTTGAGAATTTTACTTATGTTGGAAAAGAGACTTTAAAAGAATTAACTCCTAGATATTGTCATTTACTAACTGAATTGTCTAGTTATGGTATACAGATTCCAATGACAGATCTGGTGGACAAGTTTGCAGATGCTCTACCACCATACTGGGATCAGCATGTTGAAGTTCTCAAAGAGAAGGATGCTTACAGATTCTGGACTATCAACGAGTTTGTGCAGAAGCTGGAGAACAAAGAGCTCGAGGAAAAGAGGAAAGCTAAAAGATCTCAGATTCCTCAGAATCCAGAGTTATACTTTGGTGGTGCTTCAGCAACAGTTGGAAACTCAAGTGCAGGTGGAACAGTGGCACCTCACATTGCTTGTATTACTAATGTCATGGAACCACTAAAACCAACCATCAACTACATTGCACAAACCTCATCCTACTCACAACCATTATACACACCATCACCACAACAATACACTAATTCATACATTTCACCATTCTCTCCAATGCAGCAAGCAGCATTCTACACTGCTAGCCAATCACAACAACCACCTCAACAACCACAATACATGAACCAAGTGAATCAACCCAATCAGCAACCAGTGGTTTTGGAGACTTCCAATTTGGGCAATGTAACTGTTGAAGTTGCTCAGCAACATATTGCATTAGTCTCTACAATGGTTTCATCATATAACGGGTTGGTTGCAAGTCAAATTGGAAACAATAACTTGACCAATGAAGACTATGCACAGATTGATAAGGAAGAGATGGAATTAATTGACATTCAGTGGGCTTTTGCGAGTATAATGAGAAGGGCAACCGAGTTTATTGAAAAGACGGGTAGGACCGATTTGGGAACCTCTCCAAATACAACCTACGGGTTCAACAAGGAGAAGGTGACATGTTTTAACTGTGGAGGTAAGGGTCACTTCAAACGGGAATGTACTCAGCCACCGAAACAAGGTAACAGAAAACCTTTCAATGCAAGTTACCAAAACCGTCAACAACAAAACCAAAACCAAGTTTCTTACCAAAATAACAACAACTATCAAAACCAAAACAACTACCAAAACCGACAAAACACCTCTAACAACAACCAGAACAGACAACCAAACACAACAAACCAGACTCAAAACCAATCACCAAACAACACTAACAGAACAGTTATACCGATTACTACACCAAATGAAAACCAACAGAATACGAATCAGAATCAAGCTTTGGTGATCCAGCAGGATGAAAGGTTTGACTGGTCTGGGATGCAAATTGGTGTTGAGGTGATTACAACTGGTGGGAATGTGGCTTGTGTTGCCCGACAGGTTGATACTGAGGAGTCGTTGATAGTTGATAAGAATGAAGAAACTGAGGGTGAAGTTGATGAATCTGTGGAAGAAGTGGAAGTGGAGACTGAGCCTGTTGAGGTTAAAGCTGAGGAAGCAAGTTCTGGAGTGGTGATTGAAACTGTTTCTGATGTTCCTGAGGAGTGTGAGTCTGTTTATTCAGATTCAGACAGTGAATCAGATGCAGAAGCGAGTGTTACATCTTTGGACGATGACATTGATCAGTTGCTAGCAGAAGCAGATTTTCTAAAGACGAGGAAGTCGTGCATTGCTGATGATGCTTTCACCAGAATTGATTATTCAAAGTTTTTCGCTGGAAAGGAAGCTCATTTTGCTTTGATGGCCATGACAGATCCTCCTAAACCGGTAAGTTCTGAATCTAGCACTGATGTTACTAGTGATAAATATTGTGGAACTTGTGATAGATTGACAGAGGAAAATAAAGAACTTCGCGTTCAACGTGATAGTGCTATTATCAACTGTCAATCTACTCACAAAGAATTGATTGCTTTCAACAAAGTACTTGATGGATATAAAAAGGACATTTCCGACCTGAAAAACACTCTTTCATTAAAACAACTAGCCATTAATAACTATATTAATGAAATTGAGAACACAAAGTTGGAAATGGCCACCATTAAGTGTTTTGCTGAAAAAGTCAATAAGAAATTGGAGAGCTATAAGCACATTGCTTATGTTGTAGACCACATCATTGATGATCAAACCACTAACTATAAGTCTGTGCCATCTCCGGTGCTTTTTGAAAACCATAATTGTCATCAAGTGACACCGGAGAGCTCAGTAAAATCAGACTCATCATCGGAAAATGAATCTAATACCTCGAGTATTGGTGATCCTCATTCCGATGTGAGGCCGATTTTAGGTTTGAATGATGAAGGTGTTACAGTTGAGAATGTTGATTCAGACTCTGAGAGTGATGCCTCTGGAAGTTACCAAAGTGCTAACGCATGTGAAATTCCAAAAGAAAATCACATCATTACTACTGAACCAGTGTCATCATCTCAGCATGTGCATCCGATGGCAAACGCACATCGTGAGAAAAAGTCTGAAAAGAAAGAAATTAAGAAAGAAGTTAAGAATGAACCTTGTGACAAACCAGTCAAGGTGTTTTATCGGATGGAAGGATCCGATAAGATCATCTCTGACGAGGAATTTCCAATTAAGAATGCTAACTATGCTAAAATTGATAAAATTTGGCAAGAAAGCACTATTTGGTTTCCAAACATGAGAGAACAAATGAGATTCCACCGGCAATTTTAAAGAAATTGTATTTGGATGTTCCTCAAGAACCAAAGGTTCATGTCACAGAGTTCATTAAACCCAAAAACAAAGCAAACGGTTTTCATGAGCCTGCTTACTCAAAAGGGCCACTCCCTGAGAGTTTGAGGAACCAACAGTATAATGATCAATATCCTGTTCGATCTTTTGCTCAATCGAATGCTCCTAATGTTTTTGAGGAATACCGTGCATGCTTTAAATTAGGGCTGGCAATGGATAACCTGTTAAGACACGATAAGACCTGTTTGACTGAAAAGTACACTATTTGATTTTTTGACTTTTTTTAATACTTAGAATTAAGAGGCAAAAATCTTTCATTTCCCTTTTTTGGTACATAAAACATAAAACTGTGTTATAAACATGAGATATAAATGAGTTAAACGAGTCGTGTTCATGTTTAGAACTTGATTTGTTCGCGCGCGTCAGAGACCTGTTAACCTGTTAGGGACACGATTTGCCAGCCCTACTTTAAATGCGGGGAGAGAGGGCATTTGCTTGCTCACTGCCCGTATGTAAGGCATAAAAGGAACGAAGTTGAAGTTAGGAATTCCATGAGGAAACCGGTTGATCATTACGTTCCACCACATAGACGAGTTGTTCCTCAACAACAACAATTTTATAATCAAAACAATTTTTATCAAACGAGGAACAATCGTCCATTTCAGTATGATCGTAGAAACCGAATTGCTATGGAAAATTCATGGAGAAAACCAGTGGTGAACACAACAAATGATAGGCAAAGGGTTCCACCAAAACCTATTGTCAAGTCAAATGTTGGACCTAAATCTGTTAAGTCAGAGAAGGTAACCAAGAAAGTTTCTTTTGCAAACAATGTTCAGAAATCGACTGAGAAACCAAAATTTCAGATTCGTATTTTGAAAAGATCTGAACAATCTTGGACACCAAATGGTTCTCCAGGTGCCTCAACTTCAAAATCTAATGAGAAAAAGGAAAATGTTTTGAACGATCCTAAAAAGATTGATTCAAAACAAAGTGCTGAAGTGAAAGTTTCTTTGAACGATGATATTCAAAGACCCAAGACTCAGGCTTGGGTCCCCCGAAAGAACTAACTGTTTTACTTGATGTGTGCAGGGAGCTTCAGCTGGCCCTATTAGCAGTCTTTGGATTGTTGATAATGGAGCTTCAGGCCACATGACCGGGGATCTTGCGTTATTGTTTGATGTGAAGAACATTAATGGTGGATATGTTGCATTTGCTGGGAATAAAGGCGGATATATCACTATGGAAGGGAGTGTGAGTAATGGGATTGTGAGCTTTGAGAGGATTTCATATGTGAAGCAGATAGACTATAATCTGTTGAGCGTCAGTCAAATTTGTGATAAAGAATTTACTGTTCATTTTGATGACAAATCCTGCTACATTCTCAAACCAGGTTTCAAAATTCCAAAAGAGTGGGTAATGTTGAAGGCACCTCGCGTCAACAACCTTTATATTCTTGATATGTCCAAGGCAATGACATCCCAGGGGCAAATAACATGTTTCCTATCAAAGGCGACCGAGAAGGAATCGATAATGTGGCACCGAAGAATGGGACACATTCATCTGAGAAAAATGAATCATCTTGTGAAGAATGGACTTGTCGATGGAGTAAATGTGAAACATTTCCATTTGAATGACAAATGCGTAAGTTGTAAGAAGGGGAAGCAACACAGACAGTCCCATAAAGTGAAGAAAGTTAACTCTGTTGAGATGCCACTAGAACGATTGCACATGGACCTTTTTGGACCTGTCAAGCGCAAAAGTCATCTTGGGGAGCTTTATTGTTTAGTTGTCACTGACGACTACTCAAGATTTTCAAGGGTGATGTGTTTGCAGCATAAAAGTGACACCTTTAACAACTTGAAAGTTCTGTTCACTCGATTAGAAAATCTCTACAATCTAAAGATCAAGAGAATTCGGAGTGATAATGGGACGGAGTTCAAAAATGCAAAGATGGATGAACTTTGTGAAAACAAAGGAATTCATCATGAATATTCGGCTCCGTACACCCCACAACAGAACGGTGTTGCTGAACGCAAAAACAGGACTCTAATTGAAGCGGCAAGAACAATGCTCGCAGACTCGAATCTTCCAAGTAATGTTCTGGAATGAGGCGATTTATGCAGCAAATTATACACTCAATCGGGTTTTAACGGTGAAGAAGTTTGGTAAAACTTCTTATGAACTATTACACCGACGAAAGCCGAACTTAGTGTATCTAGAACCTTTTGGGGCACCATGCACGATGTTGAATCCAAGCAAGAAGTTTAGTCCGAAAGCTGAAGAGGGTTACTTCGTTGGATATGCAACCCCGCTCAAACGGGTATACAACAAGCGAACTCGTCAGGTGGAGGATTGGGCTAACGTGGAAGTTCAACGATATACTCAGAATGTGCAAGGGATTGGTCCTGATTGGATGTTTGATTACAAAGATTTCTTTGAATCATTCAATCTAGATAGCTTGGTTGAAGAAGCTGTTATCAGATTGCTTTACAAGTGTGAAAACGCGGCTACTTCACCATTGGTGCGTCCGATCACTGTAAATCCCCCACCAGCTTCTAATGATACCAATGTTCCTGTACTAGAGGAAGAAGTGTTTCAAGAGGCTTCTACTACTTTAGATTCTTCAGAGTCTGAAGATGAACAATTTGAAGAAGTTATTCTTGAACATGCAGAAGAACCAGAGGCACCGCCAGTGAACCCAACTCCAACTCCAGATGTTGCTTCATCGTCTAACACGGGTCATGATCTGGATGCTGTAGAGAACTTGACTATTCAGACGGGAGTTACTGTACCTGAACATCCGGAATCTCGGATTCACCGTATTCACCCGCTGGAGCAAGTTATCGGTGATCCTGGTAGCAGTGTGATGACAAGAGGGCAGCTGCGAAGTGTTAATTCGCCAGAAAGTTTTGGTGCTTTAGCTTTATATGCCAAAATACAAAAATCTGGTAGTCAAAATGATTGGTCGTTTGCATGTTATGTGTCGCAGGTAGAGCCAAGGACATACAAGGACGCTTTGCTGGAGGACGCCTGGGTTGAAGCAATGCAGGAGGAGTTATTACAATTTCAGAAATGGGGGTTTTGGACGCTCACTGATTTACCGCCTGGAAGAAAGAAGATCGGCACTAAATGGGTGTTTAAGTGCAAGAAGGATGATCGTGGTGTTATAGTTCGTAACAAAGCCAGATTGGTCGTACAGGGTTTCCATCAAATCGAAGGGATTGATTATAACGAAATCTATGCGCCTGTAGCACGCATTGAAGCTATTCGGATGTTTCTTGTGTTTGCTTCGTATAAGAAATTCAAAGTTTATCAAATGGACGTCAAGAGCGCATTTCTGTACGGGAAAGTCAAAGAAGAGGTTTATGTCGGGCAGCCACCAGGCTTTGAGGACCCTATCCACCGGGATAAGGTTTATGTGCTGAACAAAGCTTTATATGGTTTGCACCAGGCTCCGAGACAGTGGTACGAGGAGCTAAGTACATACCTCATGGCAAAGGGATTTAAGCGCGGACTCGTCGACTGCACCCTATTCACGAAGAAATCAGGGGATGATTTGCTTCTGGTGCAGATATACGTTGATGATATAATATTTGGCTCAACTAACGAACTTTTATGCAGGGAGTTTGAAACTGTCATGCAGGAAAAGTTTGAGATGAGTGCAATGGGGGAGATGCAGTTTTTCCTAGGCTTGCAGGTGGATCAAAGACCCACGGGGATCTTCATTCACCAGACGAAATACGTATCCGAAGTCTTGAGCCAGTTCCAGATGGAGGATTCCAAGCCGATGGATACCCCGATTCAACCCAATCACGGGATTGGAGTGGACGCTAAGGGGGAGCTGACGGACCCATTTACATACAGAGCAATCATCGGATCTCTGATGTATCTTACAGCATCTCGGCCAGATATTATGTTTGCAACGTGTCTCTGTGCTCGCTATCAATCGAAGCCGAAACAAAGTCATCTGACGGCGGTCAAGCGTATCCTTAGATATCAAAAGGGTTGTCCCTCGAGAGGACTTTGGTACCCTAATGATGATGATTTTGATTTTATCGCTTTTAGTGATGCAGATTGGGGCGGCTGTGACAAGGATAGCAAATCCACTACAGCTGGTTGTCAGTTTTTAGGGAGCAGGTTAGTCATCTGGCAATGTAAGAAGCAGACTTCGGTCGCGCTGTCTACCTGTGAAGCCGAGTACATTGCAGCCTCGAGTTGCTGTTCGCAAGTGCTCTGGATCCAACAGCAGATGGTGGACTACGGTTTGCAGTTTCTTAAAACCCCTATACACTGTGACAATGAAGCCGCGATCGCATTAACTAAAGATACGGGCAATCATTCTAAAGTGAAACATATACGGATCAAATATCATTTTATCCATGATTGTTACGCTAAAGAATTGATAGATATGGTCAAAATCCATACTGACTATCAACGTCAACGTGCAGATTTGTTCACTAAAGCTTTTGACAGATCCCGCTTTGAATATCTTTTAAAAGTTAACAACATAAAGGAAAAACAGGACTAATCAGCACCTCGGTTTATCGCTTTTTAGTTTTTAAAATTTTCTTTAAAGTTTTTCTTGTTTTTCAGAAAAATTAAAACCCAAAAATATGTTTTATATTTAGGGGGAGTCATTTTACCAGAAAAACCAAAAACATTGAAAAATCAAAAAGACCTAAAAATTAGAAAAACCAAAAATGATTTCCAGGATAAAAATAGGAAATGATAGTACATCAGTGGGGATCTGACACAGGCTAAAGATATGTATAGTAATATGAGGCGTGTGTTGATTACGTGTGATGTGCTGATAGGCTTCGTAGACTAAAAAATTGTGTGCATTAGTGATACAAACATAACGAACTACGCGTTCGTGGCTGAACACCTCATGGGCATATGGTCTTAGTACCGTAATTTCGTTTGATAGGATTGCCAAAATCTGAGGTTTCGGGTCGTTATGTTATGGTTATCCGGGATATTCTGATTAAATTTTTGTCGTATTGATTTACGGACCTAGTTTCATCAGAATATTTGCCAAAAGAGCTTAAATGCGAAAACCGAAAGTTACCGAATCGAGGAACTTTATGTTTTTATTGATCAAAGATCATAATTACATCGTATTGACTTACTGATGCACATCAGTAGTTAATATCAGCCTCAACCTAGTATATATGCACATGTTACTCTGCTGCATTCGTTTGCTGACCTGTACACCTCTGTGCTATATACTTTGTAACTTTAACGGATAACTCTAGCATAATCACGCGTTACGACGAAGCTTTGTGCAATTAATTGATACGGGAGTATGTCGTGTGTGTGGGCACCACAATGTGTTAGTCTAATACACCTAACTCGTATCATTTTAAAGCATTGCGTAATAGTCTGCATGTGAGCTTATGTGGATCACAATATCAGCAATTGCCATGTCACATACTGTTTCTAATGATAATATTAAACAAAAAGATCAACGCTGTGATCAGATTTCTCAATAAACTGATATGATCCTCTTACCGGACATCACAAAATGTTTACTGTTTTGTTTACTTTGATGCATTTTACTTTTATTGTCAAAAAGATACAAAATCCAAAAAGATTTTAGGTGTGTTTTGATATAAATTTCAGAAAAACCAAAATTTTTGCATTTCTGCTTTATTTTAGATAACCGACGGTGTTTGATGGTCAATTTCTGAGATTTGATGAAACCATCTGGACTTTGTATCATTCTAAAAGTGAAATAATGAGTTTTTGAGACTTAACGGATTGAAAAATGTTGAACGGGATTCGAATTCGGGATTTGGCAAAATTTTCAGATTTTTCCATTTCACATTCGCCCCTTAATTGGGTCGAATGTGGAAAAATCTTCACCTTCGTATGTTTTATGTTGGGCGAAAGTGGATTTACAAAACATTTTTCACCTTCGGGTATCACATTTTCACCTTCGGGCCATTTGGTTGGTCGAATGTGGAAAATACCCACATTCGCCCATAGGGAACGGGCGAAGGTACCATCCTATATAAGCCAGAGAACAGGTTCGACCAGTTCATTCTAAATTTTTCAAAATTTTTCCAAGTAAAGAGACCTTGTTGCTGTGATTTCCTTTGCCTTCTAATCTTATTACCTGTTGTTTACTGATCATTTTGCACCATATTTCACAGGTAATGGCTTCATTAACAGACCAGAATTGTGATTATGGGTTACGAACCCTAGGGTTCTTAATCTGGAATTATTGGACCGTTTTTAATGAGTGATTTTGTTAGGGATTCAATTCTCATCAGTTTTAGGGGGAGAGTATATCAGGAATTAGATTAATAACATGATTAGATGATTAATCGATTGATTGAACTTTATAAACCCTAATTCCTCTTTAAAACAGATGAAAATTGAATAATAATAACAATTGATAATGTACGAGTGTTATTCGGCCATAATAGAACAAGTGTCAATCAGAATCAGAGTCTAAAAACAAGTTTGACAAAATTTTGAAATTTTGGGGTTTTCAGGTTCACATTCCTCCCAATCAGACTGGGCGAATGTAGAACTTTAAGGGCGAATAAAGAATATTCTGGGCGAATGTAATTTTTAATCAAAACTTCTTCATGTTCGTGCCAAAATGACTACATTCGTACCTTTAATTCCACCTTCGGCCAAACAAAAATGGGCGAATGTGGAAACTGTAAAAACTTAAAATTTTTTATTTTTGTCGTTTTTGTATTTTGACGTATTTTCTGATTGTTGATGTGCAGATGGCTGAGCAACCTGAACATGTTGAAGGACCAGTGGAGAACATTGTACCAGATCCTGTACCAGAAGCTGAAAACGTTCCACGTGGATGGCCGTTTGAACCAACACACAACTGCTGTGCATATGTTGGAGAGGTAGAAAAGAATACTGAATTTTCTGGTATTGTGGAGTCTTTAAGGCGAAGCCGTATTATTCATGCCTTATCCACACCAACAATAATCTACAAAGACATAGTGGAGGACTTTTACAGAAATGCAAGATATGATTTCTGGGGAAGATCAGACCATTATTCACAGCAAGATTCAGGGGATGGAGATGTTTTTGACTGAATCAGACATCAGGGAAGCTTTACGGATTGAGTTTGAAGTGAGTACTGATCCAAGGGAGCTTTCATGGACCGAGCAGAGGGCGTGCTTTTTGAGGATGAAGTATAAAGGTCCTATTACTGATGGTTCGATGCACAAAGGAAAATTAAGTGTGCAGTTCAAGTATTTTGCACACGTAATTATCCATGTGTTTGGGTGTGTAAGTGGCGGGTACGATGTGATGAGGAAGAGTCTTAGTTCATTGATGGTTGCGTTAACACTTAACAAACCATTCAATGTATCTGGTATGATTTTGGACCACATGCTCGAGATGTTGAAAGGATTGAAGAAGAAGCAGTTTATGCTATATCCGAGGTTTCTTATGATGATCTTTGACCATAAGTATCCTGATTTGAAGAAGGATCCAACTATGATCCTAGGTCAAGATCACATGAATATTCGAACACTTGTTAGAATGAAAGGTTATAAAGGTGTTCCAGACAATGAAAAGCCACCTCACAGAAGATTGTTTGGGGCTTTGGCTAATCAGGGTTACACTGATCCTGGTAAGAACAAAGCAAGGCATGACATTAGTGATTCGGATAATGATGATCCATTAGTGTATGCTGATGCAAACACTAAGAGGAAGAGACAAGTAGTGAATGCCGGAGCCAAAGGGAAGGGTAAGGCAAAGGTAGATCAAGGAAGTTCAAAGCAACAGGTTACTCGAAAGAAGACGTCTGCAAAGAAAGGCACTAGTCTGGTTGATGAAGATTCGGTTGACTCAGAGGAGACTGAAGTGGATGAGCAGTGGGATTCTGAAGAGGAAAGAGTAAAGACCACCAAACGTAAGGCCACTATGGTTGGTGAGTCTGAATCTTTGAACAAGACTATTGAAGAGGTTTCACAGAAGAAAACTGCTAATGTTGATGAAGGTTTAAGTGTGAATCTTGATGAGCTTGAAGTAGGTGAGACTGTTGTTGTTAATTTGCCAAAACCAAAACATAAGTCTATGGCAAAGAAGTCGAGTACTAAGCAGTTGAGGGAAAAAGAAATTGCTCAGTTGTTTAAAGGCAAGAACTTACCTGACGCAGGTACATCATCTAAGTTATCTTCACCAGTGGCTAAGAAACAGAAGAGGAGTAAAGAGTCTGAAACATTACCAGTTGATGATTTTAATGTTGCTCTGGATAATGTATTGGATATGTTCAAGAATCCTCAAAAGCAGAAGGCAAAAGAAGTAGAATCATCCAAGTCAAAGAAAGTTACTGTTTCGGATAATGTGATGAAACAGGTTAACAACAAGATGGATGACATGATGAAGATGATTGTAGCACAACAGGCTGAGATAAGCAAGTTTAAACAGAATGAGGAAAAGATGCTACAGATTGCTGTTGCCTCTAAAACTAACCAAGATGAGATCGAGAAGAAAGTGAAACAACTTGAAGAAGAAAACAAGGATCTTGAGGTTAAGTGCAACAGGAATCGGAGAATGATTAGGATTGTTAAAGCTGACAACAAAGAACTTAAGACTGAAAATAAACGTCTAAGTGATTTGTTGGATAAGCTATACGGAGAAGCACCTAAGTTGAAGGATGGTGAGGAAGATAAGGAAAAAGAGGAAGAACAGGTGGATTATGAGCCTTCTGATGAAGAAGAAAAGGATGATGAGGAGGATGATGAATCTGATAAGAGTTCTGACGAAGAAAGCAAGAAAAGTGACAAAGATGATGATGATGCGGAGGGATCAGGTAGTAAGGATGATGATGGTAGTGATGAAAGTGATGATGATGATGGGGGAGATGATGCTAGTAAGTTTACTTTTGAAAAGAGAACGCCACAAAAAGATGCTGGAGAGTCTAGTTCAAAGAAAAAGAAAGGTGAGAATGTAGACTCAGATGAAAGCATTTTCTGGAACGAGAAGGTTAGATCGTTGAATGATGATGCGAAGAAGGTTTATAGAGATATGCTTGAGAAGAGAGAATGGACCATTGAGTTCACAGGTAAGTGTTGAGACGAAGAGGATTGACGAAACCACCTTTTGATAACCTTAGTCTTTTCCATATCTGCCTAAGTATAGAACTGCTGAAGAACAAATAGAAGAAGTACTGAAGAACAAACAGAAAGTACTGAAGAGTAAAACTCATCAGAAGTTCTGAAGTCTAACCAGACATTTCACTGAAGAACTACTGAAGACAAACTACTCATCAGCAGTTTGTCACTCATCAGCACTTTCCATCAGAAGCTTCTAACCGACTGAAGATCAGCAGTTTTACTATTATATTGTTTTGTTAAAGTCTTGATTTCAAGTTTCAATGTACAGACTGTAGTAAACCTTATCTTTGCATAATATCTTTGTAAAATATCTTAGATTACTTCAGACTACAGTTTAGTACATTAGTATATAAATAGATGAGTTTGTTCATCTATTTCATGCATGTGATTTTTGTGTAAAATCTTTGAACTTATATTGAAATCCTTCGGGCTTTAAACTTATAATTTCCACTTCACATCTGAGAAACATAAACTGCTATTACTGCTTTGTACTTAGAACATTTATTGTTTCTCATTTATTATTCAGTCAAGGGGGAGTAATAACTCCTCATCAAAGTGATCTTTTAGACCTTTGAACACTTATTTCCGCTGCTTAATAACTCTTATATAAATCTGATAAACACATAAGTGTTCATACAAACAGCCACTGATCCAACAGTAAGTTTGCTGAAATCTTCCAAACGGAAGATATGAGGTATGAACTTGAGTATAGTGATCCAGACTTGGAGGAAGGTGAAGTACCTGCTGCTGTTGCCAAAGAAATTTTGGATGGAATTGCACAGCAAGTGGGGAAATCATTAGAGGAGATTATGATGGATCAGTCGATTCCAGATATTCCTGAAAAGGATATTGGAAATCACTCTGATGATAAGCAGACACCTGAGATGGAAGAGGTAGAGATTGAGGATATTACTCACGAGGAATATCCACAATATTTCAGGCAAAATGATGAAGATGTGGTTTTCCCAAACTTCACTGAGATACCAAAAAGACTTGCTAGAAAGAAAGCAGAGAAGAGGAGTGAGGAGTTTGTAGAGAAGGTGTTTGGTATTGATCAGCAGAAACCTTCGAATCAGAATGATGATTTGAAGACATTTCTACAAAAGTTGAAAGAAACAGACGACAAACAACCAAAGCCTGAAGCTCAAGGTGGATTCTACAGATACCATAACGAGAAGTTCAAAGGCAGAGCTCTTGGTTGGACATATCTGGGAAGACTGAAATGTTTAGCAGTCAAATGGGAATCAGGAATCTTGAACTTTTACAGATTTCATGATATTTTAACTCTACCGTACTGGGCGGTCAGAGACATTTGCAGATTTCCTATGACTGGAGCTTCAGTTAACAATACGGCTGTTGGTTGGTTTGCAGATCGGTTGGTTTGGGAAAGTAGAACGAAATGGAACATGTTCAAGCCACGGTATCCTAGAAGGAAAGTTCATCGAGATATTGATCCGAGAACAGGAAGGAAAAGGGTGACTTTGATTTATAAAGCACCTGAAGTGATGAGAAAGATTCCATTGATGCCTTTACCTCAACACTTCAGTGCTGATTTCATATTCTGGTATTATGATTGGAGAAAGGCAGAGGCGGTGATAGTGCTAAAAGATGGAAAGGACAAGTACAAGCAGGTTTATGTATTTGATCCTATGTGGTTGATTAATTGCACGTTTGAAGACATCATCGTGCTATTCTACAATCCGATTCATTGTGATCCCGATGATGCAGACCAGGCAAAGAAGTATCAACAAGTTGTCGGAGTTTGCTTTGCTTATGATATAAACTCCGGAAGCAACTTGGATACTAAACTGGGCAAGATGGTGAAGATGGCCGATGTGCCTAAGCCTGTGAAGCGTAAGCTTGAGCCTGAAATGACTAAAGATCAGAAGAAGCAACTGAGAATCAAGATTTTGAACAAGATTATGGATGAGGAACGAAGACAATCCAATCAATAGTCGAGGGGGAGTTTGTAGATGCACGTATTGCGACTAGTGATTGGATTAGATGTTTAACATGTGTTAGTAAAGTTTTCTGAAGGACCGAATGTAGAGTATGTGGGCGAAGGAGAGAAAGATTGGGCGAAGGTAGATTTGGTCTGGTCGAAGGAGAAGATTGAAGATCAGAAGAACACATTCGTACCTTGTAAATGGGCGAATGTGCAGCTTATATATATATATGTTTTGGTCATTTTCAAGTTAGTTAGAGTTTTTGTAAGTGTGTGTTGAGAGGTCAGGTTCAGGTTAAGTTTGTGATTGTATGTGTGTTGATTAGATTAACGTGTTGATCAATTGTAAACAAGTTTTATGAAAGTTAATCTATGAAAAGGTGATTAAAATGATGTTTTACATGTTTTGATTCGAGTATTATCATTTTGTTCATATCTAGGGTTTCCGCACCTGGATTTGTGACTTGTATGATCATTACATCCTGTTTTAGCTAAATTCTTTCAACTTCAAGTTACAGCAATAACTCCCTCCTCATTCAAACCCAAAATCGGTCGTACATCGGAATTTGGATCTCCAACACTAGAAGTGTTAGATTCATCTTCCGATGCAGAGTCAGATTTTACTGAGCTCTCCGGTGTCACTTGATGACAATTTGTGATTTTCAAATAACACTGGAGATGGCACAGCTTTGTAATTTGCATTACTGGGTTGTGATGGTTCTTTAATGATATGGTCAACCACATATGCAATGTGTTTATAGCTTTCAAGCTTTTTGTTGACCTTTTCTGCAAAGCACTTGATGGTGGCCATCTCTAACTTAGTTTCTTCAAGTTCATTTATATAACTGTTTATTGCCAATTGTTTTAAAGAAAGTGTTTTTTTTAAGTCAAAAATGTCCTTTTTGTAACCATCAAGCACTTTGTTGAATTCTCTAACTTCCTTGCGAGAAGATTGACAGTTAATTAAAGCACTCTTAAGTTGTACCCTGAGCTGCTTGTTCTCATCTGTCAATCTATCACAAGTACCACAATACTTATCACTATGTATATCAGTTGTAGATTCAGAACTTACCTGCTTCGGAGGATCTGTCATAGCCATGAGAGCAAAATGAGCTTCCTTCCCAGCAAAGAACTTGGAATAGTCGATTCTGGTAAAGGCATCATCCACTATACATGACTTCCTAGTCATCAGAAAATCAGCTTCGGCCAACAGTTGATCAATTTCATCATCCAATGAGTTGACGCTTGCTTCCGAATCTGTTTCACTCTCCGAATCTGAATACACTGATTCACTCTCTTTGGGAACATCTGTGACAGAATCAATAATGATTCCTGAACTCTTCTCATCATGTTGTTCTTCAACTGGATCAGCCACCGAAACATCCATCTCTTCAATCGACTCCTCAATCTCTTCTTCAGAACTACTTTCAGTTTCTTCAACTTTCTCAACTATCTCCGACTCCTCTAAATCAATCTGCTGAGCAACACAAGCTACATTCCCAGCTTTTATCTCTTCAACACCAAGTTGCATATTAGTCCAGTCATATCCCTCGTCATTTTGAATCACCAAAGCTTGATTTTGATTATTTGTCTGTGGTTGATCATTTGGTGTTGTGATAGGAATGACAGTTCTGGTTGGGTTATTTGGTGTTTGAGTTTGAGTCTGGTTAGGTGTAATTGGTTGTCTAGTAGAGTTGTTCTGAGAGGAGTTTTGTCGGTTTTGGTAATTGTTTTGATTTTGATAGTTGTTGTTTTGATTTTGATAAGAAACTTGGTTTTGAGATTGCCGGTTTTGGTAATTTTAGTTGAATGGGTTTCGGTTACCTTGTTTAGCTGGTTGTGTGCACTCTCTTTTAAAATGACCTTTACCACCACAGTTGAAACATGTGACCTTTTCTTTGTTGAAGCCATATGTTGTATTCGGTGTAGTAGCCAAGTCAGTTCTCCCGGTTTTCTCAATGAACTTTGTTGGTCGCCTCATGATACTTGCAAAAGCCCACTGTATATCAATAAGCTCCATTTCCTCTTTGTCAATTTGAGCGTAGTCCTCGTTGGTTAGATTGTTGTTACCAATTTGACTAGCTAACAGACCATTGTATGAGGCAACCATTGCTGAAACCAAGGCAATGTGTTGTTGAGCAACTTCCACTGTGACATTGTTCATGTTGGATGTCTCCAACACTATTGGTCTTTGATTAGATTGTGCTTGATTCATCTGAGAAATGTATTGTTGTTGTTGAGGTTGTGGTTGGTTCGCAGTGTAACACACTGCTTGTTGCATAGGTGAAAATGGTGAAACGAAAGAATTTGGATATGATTGTGGTGGTGGTGTATAAGATGAGGTTTGAGCAAGATAGTTGATCGGATTTTTTGGTGGTTCCATCACACTTGAAACACAGGCAATATGAGGAGCAACTGTCCCACCAATACTTGAGTTACCCACTGTAGACGATGTACCTGCATGATACAACTCTGGGTTCTGAGGAATTTGTGATCTTTTTGCTTTCCTCTTCTCCTCAAGCTCTTTGTTTTCCAATTTCTAAATGAATTCATTGATGGTCCAGTACTTATAAGCATCTTTCTCCTTAAGTACCTCAATGTGCTGATCCCAGTATGGTGGTAAAGAATCAGCAAATTTATCCACCAAATCTGACATTGGAATCTGAATTTCATAATTTGAAAATTTAGTTAACAGATGACAATATCTAGGAGTCAGCTCCTTCAGTGTTTCATTCCTAACATAACTGAAGTTCTCGAATTCTTTCTTCAGTTCCTCAATTCTTAGCCTCCTCGTCTTCTCATTACCATCATGACGATTCTTCAACATATCCCACAACTGTTTGGAAGTAGTGCAAGATCCAAACTGGTGTAAAAGATCATTGGTAATGGCTTGGGTTAGTTGAGAATACGCCTTCTTTTCCACCGCAAACTTCTTCTTTTCTTCTTCAGACAAACTCTCAAGTGGAATCTGTTCACCGGTATTCTCTAACACTGGTGCAACGTATCCCTTTGCAATCATTTGCCATGCCTCAGTCCCTTCAAGTCCCATTCCTTCCAAATGAATCTTGAATTTCTTCTGCCATTGGTTATATTCCTGCATCTCCATCAGCTTGGGTGGTCTATTCCCGCTACCTGAAGACAAATCACTGATTAGAGTAGATATAGCATTAGTAGTTTGAGTGTGTACCGCTGCTGCTGCTACACCCTAGTAATCAGCTGCTGGTTGTTGTGAAGATGAAGCAACACTCTGTGGAAGCGAACTCGTCATTGCAAGGTAATTAATTGGTTGCGAAGATTGAGTATTCGACTTCTGAACAGCTACAGTCCAAGGGTCCATGGTAACTTGCTGTTGTTGTGTTGTACCAGGCCTAGGTGTAGTCGGAAATGCCCACATATTGTTTTTGAAGTTGGAAATACGACACACTTGAAAAATATCACAACTCTGTTCTACTTTCGTCCCCTTTTCAGTTTACGTGAGGTCGAATGTGAAAATATCCTCACTTTCGTCCTCTTTTTCAAGTACGAATGTAGACTTCAACAGACCAGTTTCACTTTCGTCCCAAACACCTTTCACTTTCGCCCTCCCGTATGGACGAATGTGGAACTTTGACCCAAATGTGAAAATTCAACACAATAAAATCCTAGGTTCGACCACAAAAAGTCACTTTCGACCACTAACACTCTTGGTTCGACCTCAGAAACTCACTTTCGACCCTTTGCTCTCTAGGTTCGACCGACCCATTTGAAAAACGGTTATTCTTTAAAAATCAGTTAATTTGATCTCAATTTTTCAAAAGTTGATGAATTTTGATGATCTTAATCAGGTTTTGCTTCGGAATTGATTTGGAACAACTTTAATAAGTCGAATTCTTGATTTTATCCATAAAATCTAATCCAAATCCTTCAATTTTCATCAAAAACCATTGTTCTTTGAAAACAGCAAAATTTTGATCAAATTTGGGTCCAAATCAGTTCAAAAACTATCAAATTGTAGTTGTATAATCTCAATTGGCTCTGATACCACTTTGTAAAGGATCGTTTTATGTAAAACAGTTAGAATCGATCATACAAGTCTATATTCCAGGTGCGGAAACCCTAGAACAGATACAAAGTGATAGTTTATGAATCAAACACACAGATTAAGCTTTTCAATCACCATTCTCATTAATTACTTGTTGAAATATAACATTTAAGCTTATATAGTACTGCAGGTTCGCCCCAAGCGTTAGGTCGAATGTGGACATTTTCCACATTCGCCCTCCAATACAGTTCGAACCTGGAACTTCCTTCAGACAATTCTACCTTTGACCTTAAACTTCCACATTCGCCTCAATATATTTCCACCTTCGCCCTCTCGTCATTTCACAAAACTTGTTTATATCGCAATCCAAAGC
The DNA here is from genome assembly GCA_032199755.1 of Ambrosia artemisiifolia. Lineage (NCBI taxonomy): Eukaryota > Viridiplantae > Streptophyta > Magnoliopsida > Asterales > Asteraceae > Ambrosia > Ambrosia artemisiifolia. The sequence continues at coordinate 55,614,151 of CM063513.1, read as the reverse complement.
ATTAGTCGCACTATATGCATCAACAAAAATGAAATTTATAGTGTGGTTACCTGACATGCTAGAACATTAGGGATGGTTGCTAAGTGTTTGCTTGCATGTCCTGGACTTAACTAACATGAACCAACCTGATTAACTAAATAAGTCACCAACGGGTCGTCGGGTCAAGTGGGTCAAACAATTTTCTAAAAAACACAAACCATGTCATTGTTTAGATACGATAAGTAAGATGGACAAACACAAACATGAAAACACACTTATAGAATTATGTATGCCGTTAGTGGGTCATCCTTCATAAACACTCATTTACCACTCACCACTATACAGACTTAGGTGAGTTTCATGTCCCCTTTTACTTGTTTTTCTATTGGGGGAGAAACATGCTGCAAGCATTTTTAGATTACATATTGCTATCCTACACACGTTTACTTTAGCGCACACATCACGCAAATCCCTTACATACTTGAACCGTTAGTATGTGGGTATACATAGTTGAGAAGTTTTGAATAGATTTATGACGTCCGACAAGCCTCACCTGTCGGGAGGGTGCAAAATTGGCCTAACATGCATTGCCATTGTTTTGTGATGAATGTGGCGGGAAAGGCATACAAACGCCAAACTGACAGCTTTAGTTGCGAATGCTATCAGTAACGTGAACAATAACTAGGTAGCATTAGATAAATAATTGATATATGTGGATCTACACACACTCAGTTTTACTTACAACACCTGTGAACTCACCAACCTTTGTGTTGACTCTTTTTATCATGTTTTCACAGGTTGCTAAAGTACACACGGGCTAGGACGCATTTGGGGAGTGTCATGCATGATTATAAAAAATTTCAAACATACATTTGGTTGTCACAATTTATAGGTATAGTGCTTGTTTTTGCGATTGACATATGTTGCCTTTATTAAACTTATTTTGCTTACATTGTACAACTTTTCAAATTGATTTAAGCTCATGTTGAATGAGAAACGTTGATTTCAAACGCATATAGTGGTTATTCAACATGAGTGATTACTTGCATCTTAGTATATGAGATAGATCTAAATAAGATAAACTCAGTAACACATAAGTAATGTATGAAAGAGATATTTATTTCGGAGTAAAGTACAATTTGCACCTATGTGTTTTAGGAATAACATAAGATTGCATACTGCATCTGATTTTTCGCTGTTGAGCTCCTGATGTTTGCATTTCATAACATTAGGTACTAGGTTCATAAAGAAAAAACTTTACAACCATTCCATTTTCCGAAATGATATATAATCTTTAAAACTATAGGCATAAGTGGTGACCAAAACATGAAGTCTATTAAAAGTTTGCCACTAGGCAAGCTTTAACATCCATGTTAATCCATCTTGATACTCTCGCACTCTTTCATAGCAACCAGGGGCGGATTTACGTTATTTTTGTGGGTTCCTAGGAATCCAGTTGGTTTCAAAATTGTAGTGTTAATATATAAGAAAAATTGGGAAGGAACCCATAAGAAAAAAAATTAGGAACCCATTATCAACGATATAAGGTGACCCACTGGTTGAAACCCTACCTTCCATACAATAGGTAATGTCTACGGATTTGCTTAGCAAGTTTTTTTTTCGTTTCTATTTTTTTTTTTTCAAAACTAGGGTTTGATGACAATCAGACATTACACATAGACACTGATAACATCAAACAACCCACCCCCTCAGTCCCTCACCTCTGCTCCTCTGTCCCCTCCTCCACGCGATTTCTGCCGCCCTCTCCTTCTCTCATCCACTTTATCATCTGTCAGCCCCCCTCTCCTCCTTCTTCAACCTGTATCTTTTCTTGGTCAGCCTTATCTATTCGTAGATTTGTTAAATCTTCTTTAAAAAGAACCGTGGTTGCTTCATTATCCACATAACTACCTGTAATTACTTCCAAAGACTCTGAATACCCTTGTAAGGACACTAGTTGGAATGCCATGTGCTTGTATTATACTCAAAATTATGTGATCTAGAGATGATGTTATTTTGTTAATGGATTGAAGTCGTCTTGATGATTAATGAAAATCATCTTGATGAGGAACTTGGTTATAAAAAGCACTTTTTAGGTTTGCCTAGGCTTGAGGCGATGGAGGCGGCAGCCAAAGTGGCTCAGAGTACAGAGCTGGCCACGCTTCTTGCACATTTATGTCAAAATTAGGGGGACAACTAAAAGATCTTAGGGTTTAGAGGTGGCGTTTGATTGATGGCAATGCTAGATACATATCGTTTGTAGGTACAAGCAATTGCATGATACTCATGTTGTTTATTGATTAAGTTTTTTTGATGGAGCTAGAAAAAAATAGTGTGATTAATATTTCAAGTTGTTAATAGTTAGATCATATCAAAGGTTGAGAACAAGACTCATACAGAGGCATATGTGAGTATAGAATCGTAGAATGTTAAGAACACCTAAAAAGTTTTAATGTTAATTAACCATATGAAATCATAGTGGATGGATATAGGTATAAGGATGTTCGTGGTCAATATCATTGTAAACCAAGATCAAACTCAAGAAACATGAAACCAAACCAAACTATTACATACTAATATGAAAGAAGATATTATGTTTGACCACCTGGATAGGGTAAGTGATCTTGAACCGACCCGAACCTTTGAAGGCTTGAACCGACCTAAAATTTTGATGTTTGGTCATATGAAATTGGAACACCTAAAAAGGGAACCCAGTAAAAAAAATTCCTGAATCCGTTACTATTAGAAACCTATGTATTACTTCATACACCACACATAATTTTATCTGTAATATCAAAGAATTAAGAATCAAAGTTTTGAATTCCGTAAAGTGAAGATCGTTGTTTTCAAGACTAACTACGAGATAGAGTCAAATTCTCAATATCAAATACATGCAAATTGTAATAAAACTCTAGCTAACTAGCATATAACATCTTTGCACGTAAAATCTAGAATCTTTTGCATAAATAGGTGATTTGAAAGATATGAGAGTGCTTTTGGGTGGTCTGTGAAAATGGGTAGGTCACTAGTCCAACTAGCGACCTTAAAAAGGATTGTTGATGGTCGCTGATCCAAGGAGCGACTTTCTCTGAAGGTCGCTGATCCGTACAACTATCTTCAGAAGGTCGCTGGTCCATGTAGCCATCTTCAAAACTTGCTGATCCAAGTCATGAGGCCCATGCAAGGTCGCTGGTCCAACCCACGAGCTTCCCCCTATGTCGCTAGTCCAATTGGTGATCTTTCAATCAAAGTTAGTCAATGGTGCAGGCTTTTAATTTGTTTGAATTTGTCACGTGAAAGGTTTTTAAATTATAATGCACATAGGTTTAAATGTTACAACTGTCCCACCAAACGGTCAGATCAAAGTTTAATTTCTCATTTATACTGTCCCACCAAAACGGTCAAAACAATTGAATTGCATTAAACCGTTCCAACTAACGGTCAAATTATTGAATTTTACATGCAAAACGGTTGACTTTTTTGTGTATATAAACCACTATACCAACGTAGTTAAAACACACTTTAACATCCACGGTTAAATCCACACCCACACCCACACCCACACCCACACCCTTCAAACTAGAAAAATGACGCGCTTAACCGAAGAAGAAGAAATCGCTTTGGTCGTGTGCATTAAAGATGTACAAAACGATTCTGCCCTGTAACGCCAATGCTACCAAGGCTCGAGGAGGAGAGACACACGATTCTGGGACTTTGTGTTGGCCCACTTCAAGCAGCAAGTCTGTATAAACGACCGCACCAATGAGAGCCTCCAGTGGAAATGGACCGATCTCAACAATAAGTGTGATCGGTGGACCAAGTCATCAATGTAGACCTCGAGATGACCAAGTCATCAATGTAGACCTCGAGACTGACCCCGATTTGTTTGACGAACGCGTTGTCCATCAATCATTGATAGGTGGCGCCTGCGTTTTTCAGACCGGACGGCATTTTGGTATAACAGTAGGTGCCTGTATCGGTGCGGAACGCAGTTTTGTCTTCATCCTCTTTAGCCATCTATATTTGGTGATAGCCCTTGTAAGCGTCGAGGAAACATTTGAATCTGAAAGGTGCCAGGGAGTTCACCTACAAGTCGATCTCAGGTAGCAGGTAGCAATCTTTCGGGCATGCTTTGTTTAAATCTTTATAATCCACACACATGCGCTAGCTGCCGTTTGACTTCCCTACCATAACTGGGTTGGCTACCTAGGTTTGGTATCTTGTCTTGCGTAGAATGCCTGCGTTCAAAAGCTCAGTCACTTGCTCATTCATGGCCTTTGTTTTCTCCGGCCCCATGCTGCGCTTCTTCTGGACAATGGGTTCAATTGATTTATAAACATTAAGCATGTGTTCCGCGATGTGACGCGGAACGCCCACCATGTCCGTTGGCTGAAAAGCAAACACGTCCATGATTTTTATTAAGAGTTGCTTCAAGTGGGTGCAAATGGTGTCGAAGATTACTGGGCCAATGATAACCGTCTGATCTGGGAATTTAGGGTTGATCACCCATTTTTCCGGGTCAGTGCGGACGGTTGGCTTCATTATCTTTGTAGGCTTCTGCGCGTCAGTTGTGTGGCAGTTTTTGTTTCCGCGTATGAAGGCCACTCCGTTCCGCGTTGGGAAGCCTACCATTTGGTGTGGAGTTGATGCGTTACAATTGAACTTTGCAAGGCCTTCCCGTCCAAACAGGACGTCATGTGACGAATTAACTGGTAAAACCATGAAATCGCAGACCTCTGTTCTTGAAAGTCTTCCATCTGTCCAAGTGACGGGAAGGGTGAGCATTCCAAGAGGAATAATCACTTCATGGATGAAGCCTGAAATTGGTTCCGTGACTGGAATAAGCTTTGCTTTATCTTCCTCGTCCAGCTGATTGAAACATTACTGGTACATGATGTCTGTACTGCTCCCGTTGTCTAAAAACATGTACCTAGTGCGGTAATGTCCAATAACTCCTGTTATAATCAGCGGAGCCATAGAAGAAGCTCCTCCCTTGACGCGCGGCATGATAACATCTGCTTCTTTCCAAGAATCATCATGCACATCATTAAATGGTCTTTTCTGTTGATATCTGCTGTGAGTCATATGACAATAATGACGCTCGATGCGCTGCACATGATGTGTGTTGAGATTGTGGATCTTTTTCAGGGAGGATTCACCTCTGTCGGGGTTTCTGCATATTTTTGACTAAATGGGCCAACTGGACGGACTTGATTGCGTTTTCAATTTCCATCTTTAAGCTATAACAGTTGTCCGTCAAATGGCCACAATCTTCGTGATACTCGCAATACTTTGTTGTATCAACATTCCTTCTATCACGGCTTAGCTCTCTAGGCTTGGGGAACTGAACTTGTTCAGTTTTCAAGACTTCAGACGGTGTTTTGGACAACGGGGTCTACTCGTAATTCTTCTTGTGGTGTACCTTTTGGTCGCGCGAGTGCTTGCTATTTAGATAACCTCGCGTATCTTGTGCGGAAGAATATTTGCCTTCGTCCGCATGTCACACCCCGCCCAGGTCGGGGCACTTACAGTGACCAGTTGGCGCAACCTTAAAGCGGAAACGTAATCTCATTACATAACTTAAGTGTTTATTACAAGCCAGTGCGATACGAGTTCCACCAAGCTAAACAAAGCTTAACCATAGTATGATGAAACATCTAAAGTCATCCCACGCTCTTCTAGGAACTCCTAGTCCTTACATCATCAACCTGTGATACATGCTCGAGTAATAAAAATACGTCAGCACACAGCTGGTGAGTCACATAAACTGACTCATTAGTAAAACAACCACATAAACATTTTTATTGATCAAGTATGAGCTCCATGCACGTCACCATAATCATATATCCGGCCTAAGCATTATATATTCACACATACAGCCTAGATACACCCCATGAGGCTGTAAGTGTATGTCCACGCATGGAAAATATAATGATCATTATAATATATATAACACCCTGGATGCCACACCTATGGTTCGATGCATATACATGATCAATCACCACCAAAACAGTTTTACGAGCAAGTATCAGGTTTTGAAAATAGTTTAAGTAACTCACCTCTTTATCAGTCCCTTAGCGGTTGACAACGCTAATACAACCAGGTACTATCTCAGGTTCCTGATACAATTATACACCCCTAGGTTAGGTAACGGTACACCTAACTAATTATTATTACGGTTGGATATTGGTTAGTGCTACCTTATTTAAGCATGAATGATCAGTCCATGCCTAACTAAGGCTAGGCTACCCGATACCACCCCTAATAATAATTCTAACACCTAAAAATAATAACGCTATACTACTACTAATAATAATGCTAATAAAAATAATTAACTAAACATAACTTAAATGAGAACATACCTCAAAACTATCTACGGCCAGTTGGTGTAAAGTCTCCTCTACTCGTGCTCTAAAAATGACTAATAACAATACCCAACGGAGTATCGTAGACTCGGGATCCTCTTATATTAGAGTGTTCCCAAAAGAAAACTTATATAATAAATATCACCGTGAACTTCTATTTATAGAAGTAGCAAGCACCTCAATTTCTTTCATCCAGTCGATGTGGGATGAGGGTGTCCTACTTGCCTGCTTGCCTTCGACTAACTACTACTATTTTCTTTCACTTCTAAATTGAAGTTGCAATTTTATTATTACTAGTGATCTGCTATTACCTTTATAAACACACGAAAGTCGGTTCACTTGCCGACTTCGGCTTTTTATTGAAATCTTAATTTCAAAGATAACTTACATATGTATTCAGTGTATACATATTCACGACACATATATCTATTTCATATTAGATGTTAAGTGTTTATAATATTGTGTTATTATAATTAATACAGCTACTTCACTCGCTTTTCTCGTATAACTTTTACAATGTAATGTTTTATAAACTTATGAATATATCGTTAAAACGAACTTATTTTTCTCTTCGTTATGACATAAGTTTTATTGAAAACGGAGTAGGGTCAAATATAATCATATTATTATTAAACGATCTTTTATACTACTAACCAGTCGCCTAGATCTCATATATCAAATAATCATACTAACCATCAATTACTCGTTAACTAATTTTAATTACACAAATATCCATCTAACATATTATTGGTTCGTTTTGACGGTCAATGACCCATTTCATTCACTAATAAATATGAACCAATGCACTTTATATATATAATAAAAAACGGGATGTTACAAATATACCCCCCTTAAAATAGGTTTCGTCCTCGAAACCTGTCACCTTCAAACAAATGAGGTGAAGACCTCTTCATCTCGTCTTCATTTCCTATGTAATATTAATATTTCATCGTTTCTATGTTCCAATATTCTAATATTTGTTTTATCGTTTTATATTATAACTGCTTTATCACTTGCTTTATATAAGATCCTATGTCAAGATAGACTGTCGCATACTTTAGCCCAAAAGATGGGCGCTTTATATTTCTTCCTACATAAGGTTTCATATGGTGTTGCCATAATATTGGCATAATAGATATTATTGTACGAGGGTTTGCTTAATGCTAGATGATCGTCCTTACTACTAATAGAGTTTATTATGTATACACTTAGTATAACTTCTAAAGCTCGATTGGTGCATTCATTTTTCCTACTACTTAGATATATTTGAGTTCTCAGCTTTCTCTAGAATTTTGCCCAAATCCTAAGGAGAACAAATCTCTCCTCTGTATATAGCTCATGTAAACACATCGTGTTATAAGACAATCTATTTAGTATAAGCCTCGACTAACATTTCATTTGTCCTCAAGGATAGGCAAACTGTGTAGATTTGGCGACCCTATCAGTTTTTAACTAATTTGTGCCCATAACTCGATCTTGGAAGCTTAGAAACAAAGTCCATTATTATCATCTCCCGTTTCCATCGTGGGATTTCAGATTCTTATGGCTAGCCAAATGGTTTCAGATGCTCTGCCTTGACTTTTAGGTAGATAAGGTATTTCTCTACTTGTCTTGTGATATAGCTTTTTATTCCCAGCCAACAATACTCATTTCTTAAATCCTACATTTTATTTCTACTAGGGTCTACGATGTATCTTGACTTGCGAGCTTCCTTTGGATCATATCCCATAACCCGCCAAAACTAAGAGTCTCATATTCAATTAATGAAACTTAATATACTATCATTTATAGATACCAATAAGCTGGGCTACCAACCATTGCTTCCTTCTTGATATGGTTTTCCATTAAAGCTTTTCATTGCATTCTTAATTTGGTACAAGAGAGTTACCTTAACACCACATTCAGATGCATGAAGTTTATTATCGATTAGGCTCTTTCTTTTCTAGTGAGTGTATCAACGACACGTTTGTCTTACAATTAAACTAATGAGATCTACGAATACTACAGATATGTTGGACTTATGTCATTACTTACAACTCACATTGATCACATCGTATCATGTACTAACCTCCTGGCTATGTGTATCAACCACTACACATCGTATCGTGTCCTAACAACAACCCATGTTGACATGCTAGAATATATAAAACCTTATCCAGAACTCCAACATTTGGTTTCTTAATTCCTGCATTGAAAGTCAAGGTAAGACAGTAAAGGGTTCTAGAAATACGGGTTTCCCCCGGGATCAAGTGGATTCTAAATTCAATTTTTCAATCTGCTGATAGTTTAGAATGATCTTTAGGGAATGCCTCATGAAATTTGACTACTACTGGCACATCCATTAAATTCTTATCTTCCTTAGTCTCTGGTGCATTTACTAGTTAATCTAGTTGACCCTTCGGGTACACTTAATTGCCTTTATCATCATACTGAAACTTGTGGGTTTACTAGGTTCTTCCCCTCGAGTTATCAAAGGTTTCCCCTTCAGGTCCTTGATTCAAATTTGCTTCTTATCACACAGTATACGAGTTTGGCGAGCTAACCAATACATCCCTAGTATTATATCCACCAATACAAGTTTCATTGATAGTAAGTTTATAGGTATCGAGGTATTGACTGATTTAAATAGTACAACCCTTGATATAGCTCCCAATTTCTTATTCCCTTCCATTCTCAACTATTACTATAATAGTTTATCTAGTTTACAACGAATCTAGTTAAACGAAATCTAAAAGGTTTAGATATCAAACTTCTATCAGCATCAAACCGTATCTTATCATAGAAGTCCATTACCAGTATCGTACCAACTATTTCGTCAAATTTCCTACAGCTTCAGTCTTTATATCAAAAGCCCTACATCTTGCTCTATCGTGTTCTTCATTCTCTTATTTTTTTAGGGCAGTAACCCTTATAATCTTAAAAATATTAACGGAGCTCTCTACATTGATACCAGGTGTGCATGGGTTTCTTACGATTTCTACAAACAAACTTGTGACATGAAAAAGGATGTATTTTTCCACATGCCAGACATTAAAGTGCGAGTCCACATTTCATTTTATAATCCTTAAAATTTGATCTCCCTTGATTCTTATTAATCCCATGTTCTCTTAATAATAGCGTCTAGGGTTTTTCTTCTAACGTATCCTAAAAGCGATATTTGTCCTGGCTTCCACTACCTTGGTTCGCAAGGTGTAAAGTCCTTGTGTGTGTACTTGGATTAAACATTAACCGCTGATACACTATTAACCTTTTCTGAAGGTTCTTCAACTAGTGCAACTTTGAGATTCTGACTAAACTCCTAAGAGAGTTCTATAAGCCATCCAATAGGAAAGGAAATGTTGGCTTCAAATGTCATCCTTACTCCACTATAATATGTCCTCGTATCACTTCCGTGCCTGATTCTAATTAACTCTCGTAGGAAAGCGGAGACACCAAGTTTGGTTAAGTTCCTTACTTAATTACATAACTAACATGTCTAGGGTATTATATTCAAGCCTTATATCGCCCTATCTGCTTTACGTATACTATGGTTTCATTCAAAACCCCCAAATATGCACACTTATATCTGCTACACAAAAACCGTTGGCATACTTTGAGACATACGCTCGTATACCTAGACTATGTATACAAACGCCACTAGTTACCTCACACACATAACATCAACTCTCATTATCTTATCAATCATTTCCACACAAGAAAATAGATAAAAACATAGTAAACAAAATATGCTCACATATCCCAAAACCTTTGTACAAGTTTACTGCCATAATCCTAAGGCCATGTGAATTCTTAAATCCATACCTACTATTTGTTGATTTTAGCATGATATGCTTCCATAGATACAACCATACATATATATACCTATATATATACACACAAACACACAAGTTTTAGTAGTAAAGTATTAGAGCTTAACCACATTCTTAACACTTTGCCTACTATTTCTTGATTTCCGTACAATATGATATTTGCGAGATCATAGCGGTATCATTCATTAACCTTCATACTGGCCAGGTATGAAAGCAATATATGATGCACACCATGATACCCCCAACTACCATATGGTCCTTCCATCATAAAGTTTGGCATACCAATCATATACCTCCTCAATTATACTAGCCTCTGCCTACCAAGACTGGAACTTCCACTTGGCTTACTAGTCCTAGTTTAAGTCTAGATACCTCAATGAGTACCTAAATCTCTTAAACTAATGCTCTGATACCAACTTGTCACACCCCGCCCAGGTCGGGGCACTTACAGTGACCAGTTGGCGCAACCTTAAAGCGGAAACGTAATCTCATTACATAACTTAAGTGTTTATTACAAGCCAGTGCGATACGAGTTCCACCAAGCTAAACAAAGCTTAACCATAGTATGATGAAACATCTAAAGTCATCCCACGCTCTTCTAGGAACTCCTAGTCCTTACATCATCAACCTGTGATACATGCTCGAGTAATAAAAATACGTCAGCACACAGCTGGTGAGTCACATAAACTGACTCATTAGTAAAACAACCACATAAACATTTTTATTGATCAAGTATGAGCTCCATGCACGTCACCATAATCATATATCCGGCCTAAGCATTATATATTCACACATACAGCCTAGTTACACCCCATGAGGCTGTAAGTGTATGTCCACGCATGGAAAATATAATGATCATTATAATATATATAACACCCTGAATGCCACACCTATGGTTCGATGCATATACATGATCAATCACCACCAAAACAGTTTTACGAGCAAGTATCAGGTTTTGAAAATAGTTTAAGTAACTCACCTCTTTATCAGTCCCTTAGCGGTTGACAACGCTAATACAACCAGGTACTATCTCAGGTTCCTGATACAATTATACACCCCTAGGTTAGGTAACGGTACACCTAACTAATTATTATTACGGTTGGATATTGGTTAGTGCTACCTTATTTAAGCATGAATGATCAGTCCATGCCTAACTAAGGCTAGGCTACCCGATACCACCCCTAATAATAATTCTAACACCTAAAAATAATAACGCTATACTACTACTAATAATAATGCTAATAAAAATAATTAACTAAACATAACTTAAATGAGAACATACCTCAAAACTATCTACGGCCAGTTGGTGTAAAGTCTCCTCTACTCGTGCTCTAAAAATGACTAATAACAATACCCAACGGAGTATCGTAGACTCGGGATCCTCTTATATTAGAGTGTTCCCAAAAGAAAACTTATATAATAAATATCACCGTGAACTTCTATTTATAGAAGTAGCAAGCACCTCAATTTCTTTCATCCAGTCGATGTGGGATGAGGGTGTCCTACTTGCCTGCTTGCCTTCGACTAACTACTACTATTTTCTTTCACTTCTAAATTGAAGTTGCAATTTTATTATTACTAGTGATCTGCTATTACCTTTATAAACACACCAAAGTCGGTTCACTTGCCGACTTCGGCTTTTTATTGAAATCTTAATTTCAAAGATAACTTACATATGTATTCAGTGTATACATATTCACGACACATATATCTATTTCATATTAGATGTTAAGTGTTTATAATATTGTGTTATTATAATTAATACAGCTACTTCACTCGCTTTTCTCGTATAACTTTTACAATGTAATGTTTTATAAACTTATGAATATATCGTTAAAACGAACTTATTTTTCTCTTCGTTATGACATAAGTTTTATTGAAAACGGAGTAGGGTCAAATATAATCATATTATTATTAAACGATCTTTTATACTACTAACCAGTCGCCTAGATCTCATATATCAAATAATCATACTAACCATCAATTACTCGTTAACTAATTTTAATTACACAAATATCCATCTAACATATTATTGGTTCGTTTTGACGGTCAATGACCCATTTCATTCACTAATAAATATGAACCAATGCACTTTATATATATAATAAAAAACGGGATGTTACACCGCAGTACCAGAAATTCGTGACCAAACAGATTATTTTCCTTTGCCCGTGTTGTGTGGGCCTACATTGTTGTTGTTATTGTGGTGGAAGTTCTTGGTCCGCGTAAAGGAGTGTTCTGAGGACGCGTAAACCTTTGCCGCTTCAATGACCTCGTCCCAAGCGTCAGGTACACCCTCCTTTCCTGTGAGGCACCTCATGAGAGTACTCCGTGTATGAATAGAACTCTGGTGAGTTCTTCTCCGCACCCTAGTTGGAGGGCTTCTTTGTTATAACGCACGATGTAGTCTTCCAATGCCTCATTGTTATTCCGCGTGCATAACAGAATGTGTGCCTTGTCTTTCTTGTGCTTCCGGAGGTGTGAGAAATGATTCTTGAACTTCTTTATCAGGTCATCAAAATCGACCAAACTTCCCACCGGCAAACTTTCGTACCAAACCCTTGCGGCGCCCGTTAAGGTTTGGACGAACAAGTGACACCATGCCTGAACAGGCCATGGTTTAGAACTACCTGCACAATCGAAGGCATGTAAGTGATCATCTGGGTCGCCTAGACCATCGTATTTCCCAATGGTGCTTGGGAGCTTGCATTCATGAGGCATTGAGGCTAGCGCGATGCACGCGCAGAATTTGGACCTTTCTGCAAACGATTTTGGACGATATGGTTTGCACAGGCCGTCATCTTGACGTGCTTGGTTGCTGGCGACGGACTTACAACGTTGCTTGTGATTTGAATCATATTGAACCTCGTCCTCAGATTCATAGCCGTCAGGCTCTCCTTCCAGGTTGACGTGGTCCTGAACGTGAGTATTTCTACCACGTTCTCCACCACGTACCGCCTGGCGAGGCCTAGTTATAAGACGGCCATTGTTATTTTCACATTCTTTGTCACAGTGTTTGGTGCTGCTGTGTCAACGTTATTTTGTATTGTTGCTTCAACGTTGGTAGTGTTGGTATTTGGCTCAGTAACAGGATCCATGAGTACTAGTTTGAAATATTAGGAGACCGTAACGGATGGCGCCAATGAAGAAACAAATAGTCTAACCTCCTTTGAAGAATGATAGGCTATGGTTTCCATAGACTTGATCCTTCACTAGTAACTTCCTGGATTGGACTAACCTGCAAGTAAGAATAGGATTCGGGTAGGGAGACGACTACACAAGGTAGTAGTTTATAACAAAAACGGGGTGAATGGGGATACTATCAAGTGATAGCTCTTTGGGTTAGCAAAAAGTGTGCTCACTATTAGGGATATGATCCCTTATATAGAGGTGGACGTATGCCACCATTACCCAAAACCCTAATCGTAATGGGCCAGGCCCGATTAGGGTTGTCTCCACTACCCTAAACTATATTAGTAAAGTAGTTAAGGAAAGCTATAAGTAAGGAAACATGGAACGGTTACCGCCTTTACCGCTCCGCGCGCGGGGATCACTCCGTGATTATAGGAAGTTAGTTGTTCCTTTGCTTGCTAGAGAAGTTTCCTTATTGCGCGGAAAGTCCTTCCGCGGGAGCCTGTTTCCAGGTTTGGGTATACCCACTTAGTGGTTTAGTACCCAATCCCATCAGGGACAACCCAAATGGTGTGTCCTTCATGCCACATAAGCCTCCAAGTAAGTAAAGGGGGTTGTCCTCCTTTTGAAGACAATCCAAGGGTATGGGGACAACCCACCCTTTATTATTATTATTATTATTATTATTATTATTATTATTATTATTATTATTATTATTATTATTATTATTATTATTATTATTATTATTATTATAGTATCTAATAAAAGAGAGACACTTGTACAGTGTCTCTCTTTTATTATATATATTGACCACTAATTTTTAGATTAACTTTATTTTCTGTCACTAACTTTTAGGTTAACTTTATTTTCTTTCAATTTGACCGCCAAACTTTTAGCTTTTAGGATTTAGAACTTTGGCCATTAGCTTTTAGCTTAACTTTATTTTCTTCTAATTTGACCACGAAGCTTTAACCATCAAACTTTTAGCTTTTAGGATTTAAAACTTTAACCACCAAACTTGTAGCTTTTAAGATTTCAAACTTTGACCACCGAACTTTCGCCACTAACTTTCTTACTAACTGATGTAATTTATTTTCTTCCAATTTGACCACTAAACTTTGACCGCCAAACTTTTAGCTTTTAAGATTTCTAACTTTAACCACCAAATGTTTTGCTTTTAGGATTTCAAACTTTGACCACCCAACTTTGGCCACTAACTTTCTTATTAACTTATGTACTTTATTTTCTTCCAATTTGACCACCAAACTTTGACCGCCAAACTTTTAGCTTTTAGGATTTCTAACTTTGACCACCAAACTTTTAGCTTTTAGGATTTCAAACTTTCACAACCCAACTTTGGCCACTAACTTTCTTACTAAATTATGTACTTTCTTTTCTTCCAATTTGACCACCAAACTTTTGGCTTTTAGCCGTGAGTATTTTTTTGAAACCCACGCGAAAATAACAATCACTTACTATTATCTTTTATGTCCACGAAACCCTCCACGCAACAGGAGCTCTCGCCACGAAGCGCGGGTAATAGAATCCTAGTTATTATTATTAACACACACACACAACAGATCAGATCAAGAGAGAGAGAGACGACTAGAGAGAGAGTTGAGAGAAAGAAAGAAAGGGATCTGGCGGAGCACCGCCGCCTGCACCACCACCATCACCGTCACTGTCAACAACCACCATCACTGTGAGAGTTGAGAGAGAGAGAGAGAGAGAGAGAGGATGATTTTATGCAGAGAACCAACTCCGGCGACCTCCTTCTCCAGCGACAACCACCACTAGAATGACCACCACCTCCAGCATCCTTCTTCTCCGGTTGAAGAAAAGGTTTTCCCTCTCTCTCTCTCTTTTTGTAAAGGAGTCGTTCAAAAAAATAATAAAATAATTACCTTATTGTCGGTCTCGCCGATCGCTCGCCGCTCGTTCGGAATTTGCTCGGAAATTGCTCGCTCGATTTTCCGCTCGGTTTTAAACGAGCCGCTCGGCTCGGTTCGGTTTATAAATGAGCCAAGCACGAGCAAGGGTCCGCTCGGCTCGATATAATTTTTATTAGTTTATTATATATATAATTATATATATACATCTTAATTACAATTATATTTATAGTTTTATACATACTACTCTATTGGATTTAGCTCAATATATGCATATATACAATTATATTTATAGTTATTGGCCTAGTCAACCCAATGATAACTTAACACTAAGTTTGATTGTAAAACCCAAAGTCGTGAAAAAACATGCTTGACTTTCTATTCCCATTAGTTATCCACGATCAATCATCTCCCGCTATCAACCTACGCCACAACACAACAATCGTTCTCTGTAGTATGCTCATCACCTCACAGGCCTTAGTTAGAGCCTCATTCTCGAACGGTCAAACCTTAGTCATCATTAGGCAGTGAAAATATTAAAGGAAACATCCCAAATTTATGGTTGTACGAAAACACTGGCCGCTCGTCGCTCGCTCGAAAAAATGTGCGCTCGAACAATGCTCGCTCGGTTTCCGGATCGATTGTAAATGAGCCAAGCACGAGCAAAGGTCCGCTCGGTTCGGCTCGGCTCGTGAACAGCCCTACTCCTTGGTTGTTTATTACAAAATAATAAGTTTATTTAGAAAATTAACCAACTTTAAACGAAAGGTAAAGTAATTACTTGCAATTAAAAAGACATAAATTTCTTTTTTTGATCGTGATGGAAGCCTTGTCATGGCTCCTTGATAAAGCTAAGTCTCTCGGTGTCATTAAAGGTGTTGATTTTGCGAGTGGTGATATGGAGTTGACTCATCTTTTCTATGCGGATGACGCGTTGATTATGGGAGAGTGGTCTAAAGAAAATATCCAAGGTATTGCTAGAGTTCTCCGTATTTTTTACATTTGCTCGGGGCTCCGCATTAATCTCCATAAATCTAATATATATGGGGTTGGTGTGGAAAACTCCGAAGTGGATGTCATGATGGGTTATCTTGGGTGTAAAAGAGGTGGTTTCCCGTTTACATACCTTGGTATCCAAGTGGGAGCGAAGATGTCCCGGGTTAGCAATTGGGATCCGGTTATCGAGGTTATTAGAAAGCGGCTTGTGTCATGTAAAGCTAAGAATCTCTCGATTGGAGGTCGCATTATCCTCATTAAAGCGGTATTAGAAAGTGTTCTCGTCTACTATTTTTCTCTTTATAAGGCCCCAAAAGCCGTTATTGATTCGATTGAAGTTATCATGCGTCGTTTCCTATGGGCGGGCGTTAGTGTAGATAAGAAGATCCATTGGGTGTCTTGGGATATTGTTACTTCGCCTAAAAAGTTTGGGGGTTTGGGAATATCTAGATTACAAGATGTTAATGACGCGCTCCTTTTAAAATGGACATGGCGATTCAAAAATGAAGATAATGGGTTATGGAAAAAGATAATTTTCGGATGTCATGGCAATAGTAGACCTTGGGCGTTACTTCCATGTAGTGCGTCTTCGAGTGGGTGTTGGAAACGTATAGCTAAAATTGGAGAAAAAAAAACACCTCACGGGTCCACTTTTAATTCGTATTTCGCTTGTGATGTTGGGAACGGAAATTCTATCAGTTTTTGGTGTGATCAATGGCTTAGAGATGAACCGCTACGTTTGGTATATCCCAATCTTTTTAAAATCGAACGTAACAAGTGGGCGAAAGTGGGAGAAAGAATTATGGTTGTTGATAACGTCAAGAATCTATCTTGGGATTGGATTTCTAGACCAAACACGGCTGCAGAAGTTATTGAGCTCTTTCAGCTCCTTTCGGAGATCCATGACTTTAACTAGAGAGGCGGGGCTGATCGTTGGAAATGGAAGATTGCTGCGGACGGTCAGTTCAGTGTTAAGTCTGCAAAAGGTTTATCGTTTAACACAAACTCGGCTGGTCCAGTTCAGAAAATCAAGTGGAAGGTGTGGGTGCCGCTCAAATGTAAAGTTATGGTGTGGAGAGCGGTCTTAAATCGCTTGCCTACTATCGCAGAACTGATTAAACGAGGCGTGCGACCCCAACAGTCTTCCTGCGCTTTCTGCAATGCTGAAACTGAATCTGTTCTACACCTGTTTACGGGCTGCTGCTTCACGCACGAAGTTTGGCGGAGAGTTGAGAACTGGTGCCGAATTTCTCCATCGATCCTTTTTGATGTTACGGATATTTTGCAGATCCCGGAAATCCAGTTGAGTTCCAAATCTGATAAGAAAATTCTGCGGGGGATAGTTTACACGACCTTGTGGGTCATTTGGAACGAACGTAACAACCGGATTTTTAACAACAAGCTTCGAAGACCTATAGAGATTGTTGAAACTATCAAGTGTACGACTTTCTTTTGGCTATGTAATAGGTCTAGTTTGTTAAAGGTAGATTGGTCGAGTTGGTATGTTTGCCCTTTGGGCTGATTGGGTTTTGTAGTTCGCCGATTGGCCCTTGTTTTGAGGACCAATTGTGCGTTTTTTGTTGAGATGAAATTTTCCTTCAAAAAAAAAAGTACAAAAATACAAAATAAGAAAGTTTAGTTTAACATGTTTTTCCAAATAAAAAATAGTATCACAAGACATGCTGCATATGTATTTTGTCAAACAATTGTGGGACCCCTTTTTTTTCCTTACTCATCGAACGGCCCATCTTCCATCCCCTCTCACAATCTCCGACACATCTCACCTTCTTTAACATTGGGTTTATCTTTCCCTATCTCCTTCTTTACTTTCAGAGCTCGTCTGTTGAAGATGGGGTTCTATGGCTGGCTGTCATTTCACGAGTTTTTTGATAAAATGGTGGATTTTTCCAAACATTTTGTGCCTTTGGTAGGTGTCAGAGCTCGTTTTAGAAAAATAGGAGTTCCGCAATCTTAGATTGCGGAATTGGTGAGGTGTACAGCTGACTTGGCAAGGGACGATGAGGTGTACAAGAGTGGTGGTGTTTGGCTGTGACGTGGAACGGTGACTAGGCCAATTCCGCAATCTAAGATTGCGGAACTCGGCTGAATAATTATTGAGGCTGAATCCCAATCCCGCAATCTTAGATTGCAACAAAACGGTCAGCGATTGAACCGGATTTAAACAAAAATCAACGACGTTGTGGTGCCTTCGCCGGGTTCGAACTAATGAAAAGCCATAGATCTGTATATAGAATGGGATGAGGAGTCACGGACCTGGATGTGGAACGACATCACTGTTGAGAAGCAGTCGAAATGGGTGTAAAATTTGGCCGGAGAAGATAGAAAATTATGTTTCAAAATGAGATGATAATAAAATGTAAATTATTTAAAAAGCACATTGGAACTTGGTGAGTGGAGGCTACTACATAGGGCTGTGTTGCAGGAGTTTACATGGTTGTAAAATTATATCATAAAATACATTAATCAATTAGAATATTAGGAGAGGTAATATTATTTTATTTTTAATCTTAGTAGTAAATAACTATTATCTTATCATTACGTAACTATTTTTGGTGCTAGTTTTATATATTTTTAATATAATAATAAAATAATTTTATCCGGTTCTTGAATCCGGTTGAACCGGTTGGACCAGTGAACCGGTAGAGTGTCCGGTTCGTTATCTGATCCAGTTATGAAAACATTGCAAAATATCATTGTTTTAGAAACGAGTTTTTTGATAAAATGGTGGATTTTTATCAAAGACAATCCCGCAATCTTAGATTGCGGAATTGGCCTAGTCATCGTTCCACGTCACAGCCAAACACTACCACTCTTGTACACCTCATCGTCCCTTGCCAAGTCAGCTGTACACCTCAGCAATTCCGCAATCTAAGATTGCGGAACTCCTATTTTTCTAAAATGGGCCCTGACACATACCAAAGACACAAAACTTTGATAAAAATCTACCATTTTATCAAAAAAACTCGTCATTTCACTCTTTTTTTTTCAGTCAACTGGTCATATAATTGGTTTCGAAAGCTTAAGAGGAGCGATTGCAAAATTTTATGGGGGGCGATCGAGATTTTAATGCGGATATACAACTAATTTTTATTTTTTAAGGTGGGCGGCCACCCCCCTTGGGTTAGCCGTAGGTCCGCCAATGCAACCAGGTAACTAGTTCAATTATTGAAGTAAATAAAAAGAAAAAAATTAATTTTTGTGAAAGTTTGTGCCACAATCCGTGAACCAGCACGGTAACTAGAACCCGAAATTGGTTTACGAGACCACTATCAGCATGGGTGGCGGCGGTGTTACCGTGCTGATAGTAGGGTACCCGTGACCAATTTTGGTAGCGCCCTGTCCCCCTAACATTTTCCACATATTCCATATTGTAATGCCTGCGATAGTGCAATGACATCTGTCTAAATAAATTTTAATATGGTCACGTGAAAATTATCACGAATCCGGGCACTGTGAATTTAATTATTCATGAGGTTTCTTTATTATATCCTTTTAGTTTTAATATTGTTTATGATTAATAACATAAACATATAAGAGAGTATTTTCAGGCACTTAACCTAATAAATTAACTAATAAAAGTACGAATATATAAGATATATAGGATGTCTGTAAAATTTAATAATTAATTAATCTTTTAAAAACAGAACCATACTTTTAGTGGAATTATATAAGATAGATAATACATTACTTTACTTGAAGAAGAATAAAAGTTCCTTTTTCAACTTTTGTTTTAAAATAAATAAATATTGAATAAAGGGTAAACATAAAATACTATTAGAGCATTCACGTTAGGTGCTCTATCATCTTTATAATTACACTAAATATCACTATATTTCTCTCTCTTTTTCTATTTAGTAATACTTATTTTATACTTTTATCGTTACATTTTATCTCTCCTTACAACCACTTTTAAAAATATTAAAAAAATAACAGTGTCTCCTCTAAATAATTTTTCTCTCCTTTACTCACAACCACTTATACCCACTCTATATAATATAGAGATCACACACACACCAATATATATATATATATATATATATATATATTTAAAAAGAAAGAATTGTAATAACATGAGAAATCAAAGGGTTAAAAATGAAATACAGCCAGGGGCCTACGAGATAATTTCTGTTATCACACTTATTCACACGTATGCATCCTAGTGGTAAGTAGGGGAGCAGGCTTAGGTTTGGTGGTCAATAATGGGTGCTTAAATAAAGTAGCAGTGGGACCCACGATCAGGATAAGGAGATGTATTGACGTCACTCGTTTCATAAGGTAGCGCCGTATAATTCACATGACTTTCACGCTTCTTAGGGCATGTGTAGTGGTAAGGGGTTATGTTGGGGTTGTGGTATTAAAATATTAAAAAGTAATAGAAGTGGGGTTATGTGGGGGTTGTGGAAAAAGAGTGTGTAGTGGTAAAGGGGTTATGAGGGGGGTTATAAATGATTGGTAATGATTGGTTAATTATTGTTTTTTATTTAAATAAAGAATTTTAAATACTTAATAATATTTCATTAAATATAAAAAAATTACAAATACTAAAAAAAAGATTACAAATACTAAAACAAAAAAAATACAAATACTAAAAAAAAAATACAAATACTAAAAAAAAAAATACTCAAAGGTTATATTTTTCCTCGATTTGTTTCTTTCGTTTCAAGAACATTTCCAACGCTTTGCCCTCTAGGCCGTCGTGCTTTTGCGTGTAAAAAGCAAAGTCGCGTTCAAACTGTCGATCCCTCATGATGTGAACCACCTCTCGGTTTTCTTGAATACGCTGAGCCCCAATGTCGCGTAAGTCTTGGAGCCGCTGGTTCATTTCAGCAAATGCAGGGATTAACTGGTTCACCCCCGACGAAGACTCCGCCCGTGCGGCTCGAGCAGCCCGTCTGTCACACCCCGACTTTTCCCCTAGTCGGTTGTGACGTTTGGTGCCTTTGCCAACGCAGCGGAAAGATGCATCTAAGACTCTTGTTCCCTGAACGCCAATTCTAACCCTCTAGGATCCCCGGTCCCAACTGCCACCTACTCCAACCGTGCCGTTACCAAGGTTTAAACCTGAAAGACATACTTAAAAAGTCAACATAAAGTTGGTGAGTTCATAAGTTTTGCAAAATGTTACCAAATGTTCCAAGAATGTTACCGAGAGATACCAAGTTCAACGTGTCCATACTATGTTAAATGTAAACCAAGTACGCTAGCTAGGCGCATGTTCCATTACTACTACGATTGGAAAACCATTACTAACTCGCAAACCAGATGTTGTGCCCGAATAGTAAACCTGTTCCTGTTTGAGACAATATGCACCCGCCCGGCGCTCCATGCCGACGGGTGGGGTTGGTCACTCCCAATAGCGCTATTCACATTTCCCCGTTGTGCAAACCAGCACATTCATGGTTTCCCCCCGGGACTTCCAAAGATCGTATAGTAAACCGTTTGAAAACCCATAGTATGACAGTTGTTACCAAATAGTTGTTTAACACATGTTTTCTCCCCCGAAAACGAAAACCAAGTAAAGTGGGGCCGTAAACTCACACAACCCGTTCCATTTTCCAAAACTTTGTTTCGTTTTAAGTTCCTCAGTTTTTCATAACAGAAGCATGTCTTCCCCCCGAAAACATTTACAAAAACAGTAAAGAGTGGGGTATGAACTCACCTTAATGTCCATGCTAAGCTAGCAAACAAAGCCTGAAACCTCGACCGACTTCCTCGTGCCCTAATTACCAACAAAGGACACCTTAACAGTCTATCACACATAAGCCTAGCTTATTAACCAACACGAGTCTCAAAACGTTTCAACTCGACGAACCGATCATGACTTATCTTAATTCACGTATTACACACAACATAGTACCCAAGTTCCACACTTGTCACTATTTGTATATAACCAGATTGGACTAACACCCTGAAACGTATAATTATCTTGAATCCTAGCTCGTCTCGTAATCCGTATAAATATATCTATCTCATGTAATTATATTTTAGAAAATACCCTTTAAGGAAAAATACAAGTTTAGTTATTAAAATCAATTAATAACAATTGTCACTTTTTCTCAAATATTGTTTGAAAATCATCTTTGCTGTTACAAATAATTAACCCTTGAAAACATATCGATTTCGTATAATGCTCTTGTCCAAAACACTTAGAGAAATTTATTTATAGAAATAGTAGTTCGTTACGCTTTTATTTTATAAAAATTCGGGCAGAGTTCCCTCTGTTTTTGTACAAACCAGACAACAACCGTTGTCTACAATTTTCTGCAAAAATCAACTTTCAAACACAATTCATCAAGTCATTTTATCCACAATTCCGATTCACGACACTATACGTTTCGGCACCTATATATACTTAACTATATAAATATATATATATATATACTAATATATATATATAATATAGTCCAACGACATAGTCCAATGTTATATTTAGTCCGATATTCGAAATCATAAGTCACGTCAAGTTAACCATTCACCAAATCGTTCGATATTTTATATAGTTACCGCTTATTATTATTCGGTCCGTTCGCGAGTCAAAACTATTTCGTTCGAATCAATATATTTATAAATATATAGTATTCATAAATACATAATATTTACAAATATACAATATTTATAAATACATAATATCTACAATTAAATAAATAGGAACTCGAATACAAGTTATACCGAATCGTATGCGCGTAATCTGAATCTGCTCGAAAGCCGTGTTGACCGAGTTGACCAGGTTCGAACCGTAACCATTTCTGACTAAGACCCGGGCCAAGACCACCAACACAACCAGTCACCATAACCCGACCCCATGAACCAGCGCCCCAAAACAAACCCGAGCAGATCTGAACCCAAACCCGAGTACCATGTCGGACCCGAACCTAAACCGAGCACGCAGACCTGATCTGAACGAGACCGCCACCAACCATAACCGAACCAGACCAGACCAGAACCCAACCCATCGGACCCTAAACCAAAACCATCCAGCGCCGCCCCTATGTGAACCACCGTCCCCTTCAACCCAACTACCACCGATCGGACCAGACCATCACCACAGACCACTGCCGCCGCCCCCAACCTGAACACCACCATCAAAACAAACATCATACCTACCTAACCCGAGCCCGAATCCCAACACATCCGAACCCGAGCAGAGCAACAACCATAACCATAACCTTCTGTCGCCGCCACCCTTCTCCTTTGAACCACCGCCACGCCGCCGCCCTCCCCCCTGCTTCTGCCCCTCGTTTCCAGTCACAACACGCCGCCGTCACCTTCCCACCAACCACAACCATAGACGGACCCTAAAACCACAACCCGAGTCCTTGAATCAGGTCTGACCCCGATTGTGACAAAACCACCACCGTCTGAACCATGAACAACCGTCCATGTCTCCTTTTATAGCGCCGCCACCACCGACAATGGTGGTGGCCGGCTGTATGTGAGTTCTAGAGAGAGAGGGAGACGAGAGAGTGAGAGAGAGATGGTAGAGAGAGAGAGAACCCGGTTCTTTAGAGAGAGAGAGAGGGAGGTTAGGGTTTTGTGTTGGGTGAAATGAGAAGAAGAAGAAGAATGAGATGCTTTTATACCTAGGGTTTGATGGTAGGTGACTTGTACCGCGTATCGAACCCGTATAAACGTAAAACGTCTCGGTTTTATTTCTAGGCCCGTTAATTAATTATATAAAGTAGTCGGTTTTATTCGAAATATTACATAACCTTAAACCGAGCAAAAATATAAATATTTTCGTTACCCGATGCGTGCTTTCAGTTCGCGCGTTTAAATCACGTTAAATAAATCGGTCGCAGTTTCGATTGTAAAAACGGTCAGTAAACTTCTGAAACTAAATAATTAACAATATTTGAAATAAATATTTATTTATTTGTTTGTTTTAAATCATGAAGTCACGTCAGTGTAGATCGGAAATTGCCGGGTGTCACATCATCCCCACGTTAAAAGAATTTTCGTCCCGAAAATTGCACAAGTACCAAAAGGAGTAACAAAAGAAACAAACCAAAGATAGAAACCAAGAGAGAGATTTACCCGAGTTGTCACATCATCCCCACGTTAAAAAGGAATCTCGCCCCGAGATTCATTCAGCTGCAGTGGTAACCTATCTCGATTCGAATTCCAGTGGAACAATAAGAGACTCGTCAGCCAGACACTTCTTCAAGTTAGACACATGGAAGACGTTATGTACGTTGCCGAGCTCCGTCGGTAAATCAAGTCGATATGCCACCGGTCCAATCCGTTCCAGGATCGTAAATGATCCGACATACCGAGGGTTAAGTTTGCCACGCTTCCCAAAGCGTGTGACGCCCTTCCACGGTGAAACTTTCAGAAGTACTTTGTCATCAACTTGGAATTCTAATGGCTTGCGACGCTGATCGGCATAACTCTTTTGCCGATCCCGTGCCGCTGCCAACCGGTTACGAATCTGTACGATCTTGTCCGAAGTTCCGTACACTAGCTCAAGCCCAGTGAGTTGACTCTCACCCACCTCAGCCCAACAAAGAGGGGACCAGCATTTCCGCCCGTACAGTGCTTCGAACGGAGCTGCCTTGATGCTCGTGTGGTAACTGTTGTTGTAAGAGAATTCTACTAACGGTAGGTGAGCTTCCCAACTTTTGCCAAAATCGATCACACATGCCCGAAGCATGTCTTCTAGGGTTTGAATCGTGCGTTCACTCTGACCGTCAGTCTGTGGGTGACAAGCTGTACTCATGTCTAGCTGGGTACCCAAAGCCTTATGCAAAGACTTCCAGAAATGCGAAGTAAAGTGAGAGTCACGATCCGAAATAATAGAAACCGGCACCCCGTGCTTAGAAACAACTTCCTTGAGGTAAAGACGAGCCAAACGATCCATGATGTCGGTCTTCTTAATGGCGAGAAAATGGGCTGATTTCGTCAACCGATCAACAATCACCCATATCTTATCACACCCGCTCGGTGTCTTAGGTAGTTTCGTGACAAAGTCCATTGTAATCCGTTCCCATTTCCACTCTGGAATTTCAGGTTGTTGCAAGAGACCCGACGGTTTCTGGTATTCCACCTTGACCTTAGCACAGGTCAAGCATTTGCTCACGTATGAGGCTATATCCGACCTCATGTTTGGCCACCAGTAAAGCACCTTTAGATCTTGGTACATCTTATCCGAACTAGGATGAATAGAATACCGGGACTTGTGAGCCTCATCTAAGACAAGCTCCCGAAGTCCCCCGAATAAAGGAACCCATATGCGTTCTGCGAAGTAGTGCAGGCCATCAGGCCTTCGCTCGAGGTGCTTGTCGGCACCGTGCATAGTCTCAGCTTTAAGGTTTTCCTCCTTCAAAGCTTCTAACAGAGCAGAACGGAGTTGGTCAGGTAGAGAGGAATGAATGGTGAGCTGCAACGCCCGAACGCGACGAGGGTTTGTTGGTTCCTTCCTGCTCACGGCGTCTGCCACCACATTCGCCTTGCCAGGATGGTACTTAATGGCGCAATCATAGTCATTCAGTAGTTCAACCCAGCGACGCTGTCGTATGTTCGGGTGTTGTTGGTCGAAAATATGTTGGAGACTCTTGTGATCGGTGTAGATGGTGCATTTGGTACCGTACAAGTAATGTCTCTAAATTTTCAACGCGAATACCACTGCACCCAACTCCAAGTCATGGGTGGTGTAGTTCCTCTCGTGCACCTTGAGTTGACGAGAAGCACATGCAATTACTTTCTCGCGTTGCATCAACACGCAACCGAGACCACGAATAGAAGCATCACAGTAAACAACGAAATCGTCAGTGCCTTCAGGCAAGGACAGAATAGGAGCAGAACAAAGTTTAGACTTCAGTTCTTGGAATGCTGACTCTTGTGGTTCACCCCAGTCGAATTTTCTATCCTTCTGAGTAAGAGTGGTGAGGGGTTGAGCGATCTTCGAAAACCCCTTAATGAAACGACGATAATAGCCCGCAAGGCCTAGGAATTGTCGCACCTCAGTTGGCGTCCTTGGTGCTTCCCAGTCCTTGATCGCTTCGATCTTAGCTGGATCGACATGAATTCCTAGTTCATCAACCACATGTCCTAGGAATTGAACTTCGCGTAACCAAAAGTCACACTTTGAGAACTTAGCGTAAAGTTGTTCCCGTCGCAAAAGTTCCAAAACCAAACGCAGGTGTTCCTCGTGTTCGGCCTTGTTCTTGAAGTAAATCAGGATGTCATCAATAAACACGATGACGAACTTGTCAAGATACGGTTTGCAAACGCGGTTCATCAAATCCATGAAAACCGCCGGTGCGTTAGTGAGACCGAAAGGCATGACCAAGATCTCAAAATGGCCATAACGTGTCCGAAAGGCAGTCTTTGCAACGTCAGCTTCCCTTACGCGTAACTGGTGATAACCGGACCTTAAATCAATCTTAGAGTAGTAGCTAGAACCCTGGAGTTGATCGAATAGATCATCAATACAGGGAAGAGGATAACGGTTCTTGATGGTCACTTTGTTCAATTCTCTGTAATTGGCCGAATAACCCTTCCGAAGATACTTAAGGGCTTTCATGCTGGAGACGAGACTTAGCGGAGCACCGCTCTTGATACCGTACACAGAAAGAAATTCTCCATCAGGGAGAGGAATCCGAATAACCTTGTCGTAGCAAACAATCTCAGCGCGATACAAAGACAACCAATTCATGCTTAATGAAACGGTTGTTCGATGTGAAGCCCTACAATGGACCTTCACAAGTTTAAAGAATCCAAGCATACCATAGTTGACACGTGTGTACAAAAGACGTGTCTAGTTCTGTGAAAAGAATAGGGAATCAACAAAAATTAGATTCCTTTACGATTGAATGTTGAAGGCCACAAACACAAAAGAAGAGAGAAGTGAATCATACCCAAAAGATATAACTAGGTTCTAAAACAGGAACCTTAGAAGCTCAAGGAACAAGATCATCGAGATCTTAAACTGGTTCAAGAAAAACGAAGTCACAAATGACACGAACAGGGGAGAATTGGCAATCACGTCCGCAACAACAAAAGAATGATCAACACTTATCCCTTATTTATATATATAAATATAAATATTTACCACAACACATAACAATATAGATACCCTCACGATAGAAATTCTTAGAATTACCAAGTGCCTGTAGATTTGCGATAACGTGACGTCTACGTTATCGAAAATTTACCTCACAAGATCATCCTATTAACCTCCATCATAAGTTGTATCACAAGCAAGCGTCACATTTACATAATAGCACGTATATATCACATAATATAATGTTTGTCGTGTGCGCCACCTTTCCGAGTGCTTCTCCCGACTGCATTCCAGTTTCGCAACATCATTGGCAAAACTCGTCCAACAAACGTGACACATGTGTGCGTTCCCAATACGTCCAAGATTGAGTCGACAACCATTGGCGATACGTACTATATATACTTTACATAAATACACACAGTATATAAACAAGTAAATTGTTTCTCATACCAAGAAACAATGACTCAGCTACTCTATGTGAATAGCCACTTTGATATCTAAAGCTAAGACTCCCAGTCACTTGTGAGATGTGCCTAGCCATCACGTGTTGTTACCCTTTCTATATACCAATATAGAAGATCCTGACTTCCTATTCACATAAGAAAACAAATGTTCCTTCCGACAAAGAAACGTACGCTGAGCTAGTGTAATTAAATACACTAATAGTCATGTAACACACTTGGCAACGGTTGGAATTTCAGTTCCTAGGCGTTCATGCTAAATATTACGTCTTAGAAATTTTGGTCCCTACTTCAAAACAAACTCAGGTTAAAGCCTAGATATCTACCCAGACACCTAATTCGCTAAAACCTATGGCTCTGATACCAAACTGTCACACCCCGACTTTTCCCCTAGTCGGTTGTGACGTTTGGTGCCTTTGCCAACGCAGCGGAAAGATGCATCTAAGACTCTTGTTCCCTGAACGCCAATTCTAACCCTCTAGGATCCCCGGTCCCAACTGCCACCTACTCCAACCGTGCCGTTACCAAGGTTTAAACCTGAAAGACATACTTAAAAAGTCAACATAAAGTTGGTGAGTTCATAAGTTTTGCAAAATGTTACCAAATGTTCCAAGAATGTTACCGAGAGATACCAAGTTCAACGTGTCCATACTATGTTAAATGTAAACCAAGTACGCTAGCTAGGCGCATGTTCCATTACTACTACGATTGGAAAACCATTACTAACTCGCAAACCAGATGTTGTGCCCGAATAGTAAACCTGTTCCTGTTTGAGACAATATGCACCCGCCCGGCGCTCCATGCCGACGGGTGGGGTTGGTCACTCCCAATAGCGCTATTCACATTTCCCCGTTGTGCAAACCAGCACATTCATGGTTTCCCCCCGGGACTTCCAAAGATCGTATAGTAAACCGTTTGAAAACCCATAGTATGACAGTTGTTACCAAATAGTTGTTTAACACATGTTTTCTCCCCCGAAAACGAAAACCAAGTAAAGTGGGGCCGTAAACTCACACAACCCGTTCCATTTTCCAAAACTTTGTTTCGTTTTAAGTTCCTCAGTTTTTCATAACAGAAGCATGTCTTCCCCCCGAAAACATTTACAAAAACAGTAAAGAGTGGGGTATGAACTCACCTTAATGTCCATGCTAAGCTAGCAAACAAAGCCTGAAACCTCGACCGACTTCCTCGTGCCCTAATTACCAACAAAGGACACCTTAACAGTCTATCACACATAAGCCTAGCTTATTAACCAACACGAGTCTCAAAACGTTTCAACTCGACGAACCGATCATGACTTATCTTAATTCACGTATTACACACAACATAGTACCCAAGTTCCACACTTGTCACTATTTGTATATAACCAGATTGGACTAACACCCTGAAACGTATAATTATCTTGAATCCTAGCTCGTCTCGTAATCCGTATAAATATATCTATCTCATGTAATTATATTTTAGAAAATACCCTTTAAGGAAAAATACAAGTTTAGTTATTAAAATCAATTAATAACAATTGTCACTTTTTCTCAAATATTGTTTGAAAATCATCTTTGCTGTTACAAATAATTAACCCTTGAAAACATATCGATTTCGTATAATGCTCTTGTCCAAAACACTTAGAGAAATTTATTTATAGAAATAGTAGTTCGTTACGCTTTTATTTTATAAAAATTCGGGCAGAGTTCCCTCTGTTTTTGTACAAACCAGACAACAACCGTTGTCTACAATTTTCTGCAAAAATCAACTTTCAAACACAATTCATCAAGTCATTTTATCCACAATTCCGATTCACGACACTATACGTTTCGGCACCTATATATACTTAACTATATAAATATATATATATATATACTAATATATATATATAATATAGTCCAACGACATAGTCCAATGTTATATTTAGTCCGATATTCGAAATCATAAGTCACGTCAAGTTAACCATTCACCAAATCGTTCGATATTTTATATAGTTACCGCTTATTATTATTCGGTCCGTTCGCGAGTCAAAACTATTTCGTTCGAATCAATATATTTATAAATATATAGTATTCATAAATACATAATATTTACAAATATACAATATTTATAAATACATAATATCTACAATTAAATAAATAGGAACTCGAATACAAGTTATACCGAATCGTATGCGCGTAATCTGAATCTGCTCGAAAGCCGTGTTGACCGAGTTGACCAGGTTCGAACCGTAACCATTTCTGACTAAGACCCGGGCCAAGACCACCAACACAACCAGTCACCATAACCCGACCCCATGAACCAGCGCCCCAAAACAAACCCGAGCAGATCTGAACCCAAACCCGAGTACCATGTCGGACCCGAACCTAAACCGAGCACGCAGACCTGATCTGAACGAGACCGCCACCAACCATAACCGAACCAGACCAGACCAGAACCCAACCCATCGGACCCTAAACCAAAACCATCCAGCGCCGCCCCTATGTGAACCACCGTCCCCTTCAACCCAACTACCACCGATCGGACCAGACCATCACCACAGACCACTGCCGCCGCCCCCAACCTGAACACCACCATCAAAACAAACATCATACCTACCTAACCCGAGCCCGAATCCCAACACATCCGAACCCGAGCAGAGCAACAACCATAACCATAACCTTCTGTCGCCGCCACCCTTCTCCTTTGAACCACCGCCACGCCGCCGCCCTCCCCCCTGCTTCTGCCCCTCGTTTCCAGTCACAACACGCCGCCGTCACCTTCCCACCAACCACAACCATAGACGGACCCTAAAACCACAACCCGAGTCCTTGAATCAGGTCTGACCCCGATTGTGACAAAACCACCACCGTCTGAACCATGAACAACCGTCCATGTCTCCTTTTATAGCGCCGCCACCACCGACAATGGTGGTGGCCGGCTGTATGTGAGTTCTAGAGAGAGAGGGAGACGAGAGAGTGAGAGAGAGATGGTAGAGAGAGAGAGAACCCGGTTCTTTAGAGAGAGAGAGAGGGAGGTTAGGGTTTTGTGTTGGGTGAAATGAGAAGAAGAAGAAGAATGAGATGCTTTTATACCTAGGGTTTGATGGTAGGTGACTTGTACCGCGTATCGAACCCGTATAAACGTAAAACGTCTCGGTTTTATTTCTAGGCCCGTTAATTAATTATATAAAGTAGTCGGTTTTATTCGAAATATTACATAACCTTAAACCGAGCAAAAATATAAATATTTTCGTTACCCGATGCGTGCTTTCAGTTCGCGCGTTTAAATCACGTTAAATAAATCGGTCGCAGTTTCGATTGTAAAAACGGTCAGTAAACTTCTGAAACTAAATAATTAACAATATTTGAAATAAATATTTATTTATTTGTTTGTTTTAAATCATGAAGTCACGTCAGTGTAGATCGGAAATTGCCGGGTGTCACACCGTCGACCGGGCGGACGAGGTATCTCATCCGCCCCCTCCTCCCCTGGAAAATAGGCATTTTCTTCTGGTGAGTTGAGGTCGACATAACGCGCGTCAGACGTAGGCGTTTCGGGATCAACCGAGTCAGAGGTCCTCGACTTTTTTGAGGGCCTCGTATTTTGGGCCCTAGATGAAGAAGTTCCAACCGTTGGGCGGACGGTGTGCCATTTGGTGCAGTCTTTCAGCACGCGCCAACATTTCAAGTACGGGAAATTCCCGTAATCTTGATTGTATTCTTCCATGGCCGCCGTCAAAATATTCTCGTCGCTTTGGCCACTTTTCCACCCGTGCCGGGTGCGCTGGTAAATGCCTTGAAAATTTGTGCATTTTTGGTTGATATCGGTCCACTTGCCCGATATCGAATCATTCTCGCGGTAGCCTTCTCCTTTACCAGACAATTCAAAAAATATTGCCCGGACTCTTTTCCAAAAATCGCCTTTGCTTTGGTTGTTGGCTGCCAAAACAAACCAAAAAAATATAACATAACCAAAAAATATAACAAACCAAAAAAATATAACATAACCAAAAAAATATAACAAACCAAAAAAATATAACATAACCAAAAAAATATAACAAACTAAAAAAAATATAACAAACCAAAAAATATATATCTTACCGATTATAGGATC
The DNA here is from genome assembly GCA_032199755.1 of Ambrosia artemisiifolia. NCBI lineage: Eukaryota > Viridiplantae > Streptophyta > Magnoliopsida > Asterales > Asteraceae > Ambrosia > Ambrosia artemisiifolia. The sequence continues at coordinate 55,582,420 of CM063513.1, read as the reverse complement.
CTCAGACACGTCAACCCACGCTCGGGTTAACGAGTACAACTCGTGGTCGGTCCATGCTTGAACCTTTTTCTTGGCACGACCGCCCGTCTCTTTTCTTTTGTGAGCCCGGCTTCCTTGTGCGATTGCCTTGCCTCGCACGGGCTCTTCCTCTTCGACCGGCTGTTGTGTCTCCGGAACCGACTCTTGCCAAGCATTTGAAGAGCCGAACATTTGGGATGTCCCAAACACTTGTGTTTGGTTAAACCCACCTCCCATGGGCATCCCAAAACTCCCTGGCATGTTAAAGTTACACATGTTCGGGTCCCAACCATAGGGTTGGTTCAACAGGTTCGTGAAACTTTGCGGGTTTGAACCCGAACCCGGAGCAATTGGTCGGGTGTTGTCGCCACTGGTTTGAGAACCAAAACCGAAATTTCTACCGAAAGGATTCATTTCTGTTTTTCAAGTTTGATCTTTGAGAGTGTTTGGTTTGGATTGAAGTGTGTGTGTTTTAGATTTGTAAAGAGTGTGTGTTTTAGATTTGTAAAAAGTGTGTGTGTATGTATGTATATAAAAGAAAAACAAAAGTTAAATTTTTTTTTTTTTATTCAATGTTTAGGACCGTTCAACGGTCAAAAATTTGCTTCTCCCCATACACAAACAACACAAAACGCCGCTATGGACAAAACCTGCCACCACGAAAACGCCCTATAGCGCCTGGGGGGGCGGTGTTCCCCGGCGCTATAGGGGTAAAACTCCTCCATAGCGCTGCCACTACACACGTCCTTAAAATTTAAAACGAGTACCTATTGAGTTGATGGGATTTTTTATTTTATTCTCTTGGTATACCACACTCACTCAATGGTGGTGAATAGGGCTGTCCAAAAAGCTCGTGGTTCGGAGCTCGCTTGAAGCTCGCTCGGATTTAGCTCGAAAAAAGCTCGCTCGATATGGCTCGGTTTGAAACTGAGCCGAGCCAGCTCGGATCGGTTAGAAAGTGAGCCTAGCTCGGCTCGGTTCGTAACGAGCCGAGCTGGCTCGGTTTGGCTCGATTAATTCTAATTTTTAATATATATTTTTTTATATACATATAATATATTACCAAAATGTAAAACAAGATGGAGAATATGCTACAAGTTTATTATTTGGTAACAGTGGCATGGAGATTCTTTGCTTGGGATTGAAGTTATACCTAATCAAGTTATTTAATTAAACTCAATACTACTTTTTATCCAAGTACTCAAGTTAATTTGTATGTTGATGAACTTATACGGTATTCCGTTAAAATTTGAGACTTATTTTGTACTTGCTTGAACTTGATTTTAGCGTGGAATGTATAAGGTTGAATTATTTTAATTGTGTTATTTTTAACTATTGAATAATAGTTTAAACTATTGAATCTTGAAAGCCATTTTTCTTTTTTTCTTTTTAAATTCGAGCCAAACCAAGTCGAGCCGAGTCGGCTCGATTTAAAACCAAGCCGAGCTCGAGCTTTGATTTTCAGCTCGGTTTCAAATATGAGCCGAGCCGAGCTGGCTCGGTTTATAACCAAGCCGAGCGCGAGCTTGGCCTGGCTCGGCTCGGTTCGGCTCATGAACAGCCCTAGTGGTGAATCTACATACATCCTAAAGAGGGTAAAAGCTACTCTTTATTTGTATATTTAGGAGGACCATTATTCTCTCGTATTTATTGTTTAACTAGCAGGAAACCCGTGCATTACGGCGGAGTCGACAATATAGGGCGGAAACATAATTCAAACCTTAAAACGATTAAAAGAATCAACATGTAAGGTGTATGTTTGTGTGTGTGTAAGCACATGTGCTTCGTCGTGGGCTAATTTTTTAAAAGCAATGCAATAAAATTGCTAATCAAATGCACTATAAATTTCTATCAGTGGCATCGGAAAGTGAAATTGAAAGGTTAGTTGTAAATATTCCACATAAGACCTCCTAAGCTGAGAACTTTATAGACGTGCACAAATTGGTTTTTTTACTAGGAACCGAACCCGTTCCAAACCGGTTCGTATCTGAACCGCTTTCGGTTCGGCCACGGTTTGAAAGGCGGGGTTTGGTTCGGTTCGGTTTGGGTACGTGGACCAATTCATGCGCACGCTTTTTTTATGAAAAGGCATTACAATTATTTATTTTTACGTAAATTTTGACTTTTATTTAATTTTACAATTTTTTTAAGGTGTATAGGTTTATATTTGTATGTGTAGAAACCTTTTTATATAATTTTTTCATATATAATTTTTTTTATATAAAATTTTATTTTTTAATTAAATTAAGTAATTACTTAATTTTGTTTGATACCCCTATCAAATGCTTTATAATCACATAAGCCAGGTTTTGATGTTGCGAGATACGTTGCTGACGAGCTATCAACGTAATGAGGTAATTGATGGCAAAATGGGCATATCGTTTGGTTTAGTATGAGATAAAGATGAGTAACTTATTGATATGGGTCGGGCGGTCTGCTTTGGCAGAAATCACTTTTTGTCCATGATTGAAATATATTATTAATCATCAGGGTGTCAAATATGTTTATGAAGATTATGTTATTTTAATAATAATAAAGTTGTTTGAATATGATAATTAGAAGGTTTTATGCATTAAAATACTCATTGATTATCTTTTAGGGGCATTTATGAAAGAAAAGTGGTAAAATTTAGAAAATTGTAAAGAAACCATTGGTATACCATCTTAACTTTGGACAGTTTAGACATATTTGTCCCTGCCTCCTCCTTTATAATGTAGTATAGATATTTATAAAAAGTGGTTGTGAGTTGATGAGGGAGAAAAAACTAACGATAAATATATAAAAAATATTATTTAATTGAAAAGAAAAGATAAAATAAAATAAAATAAAATGATTTTTAGTATAATTATATGAACAGAGATGAGGACCCTAATGTGAATGCTCTAACACATAGTAATCACATTATGGAGGCATGATATTTCACTTTCGGACTTGTTAAAAACTCTTATATGTCTACTACGGATTATTCTAAGTCATTTTTTTAGCCAACCATCTCGTGCACACTAAATCTTTACGCTCGTAGAAATCTCCTTCTTGTAACCACGCGAGGGAGGCATTTTGTTCCATATTGTGGAAGCCAGCCACCCCATTTTCACTTTTCTGCTTAGACCACAGCACATAGCCTAAGCTGGTCAAAGGTTGGCAAGATATCGTAACAATAATAATTGTTATTACTGTTGGACATATGGTATGTCCGATAGTAATTAAAGTCGAAGTCTATGTAACCCGACCCGGTACGATCCGAAGAGTTACACGTTGGTACACGAATCAGATAAGTTTACATTTAGGTGGTTTATTATTTGTGAAATAATAAATTGTTTGAACTGGAGGGACTTAATAGTAAAAGAGTTTATTATTAAAGGAGAATCCTAGTTGATTACTAAAAGGGGTTATGTGTAAGTTTTAGGGAATCCTAATTGATTACTAAAAGGGGTTATGTGTAAGTTTTATTGTTATAAATAAGGGATTAGGGATCAAACCCTAATCACAAGTTTTATAAATAAAACACACTTACACTCACTCCTCTTCCTTGGTCGCCGCTACCACCACTCGGCCTCCTCCCTCCGCCGCCAAACAACCACCGCCGGTCACCCCTTCCTTCTGGTTGGTTCGTGCTCGGTTCGTGATACTTCCTACTAGCGAGGATTCGTTGTAACCCGCGTGTTGCAATCCCGGTGTAGTCGTCAAAGGTTGATTACTAAACCCCCTATGGTTGTGATTATTATTTATTTGTTTATACGCGTTTAACCGAGATCCTGATTGGGAATATTTTATTAATCGGATTAATAAAATTAACTAACAACATATATATATAAATCGGCTATTATTATATATTGTATATATAATCCGATAAAATAAAATATATAAACCGCTTCCGCTCCGTATACGATACCATGATTCCCAACAGTGGTATTAGAGCCACGGTTACGCGCGTATAGATGGTAAAGTTATAATTTTGATCTTTGTTTTATTTGTCAAAAATTATTATTAATTTTTTGACAAAAGATCAAAAGCTTTTTGTTGTTCATGGATTGTGATGTGAATCGAGCCCTAGGTATTTGACCCTTGTCATGGTTGTGTTTGTGATGGTTTTATTTTTTATTGGTTTGTATTTTATTACGGATATTGGATCCGGTGTAATAGATAGGATTAGAATAGATTTGTTTTATTTGTATTTCAAATTTATTTGTAATCCTACAAGTACAAGATCAAGACGAAGATAAAAAGGCGAACAGGTTCCATGAAGATAAAGATCTCGGGTCAAGTGGGAGCTATATCAAAATAGTTTTGAAACCCTTTTGACTAGTTCGTTTCGTTTCTGGCTAAAACGAAACGGACGACCTATTAGGGGCTCGATTCGTTCTGTTTTATTATTATGTTTTGTGGTTGTGGTTTATTTATTGTAAATAATTTAGATAACCCAAAATAAATAAAATTTTCACAATCATGACAACGGTTTTATTAAAACAAGTTTTATAAAAACCGAAAAGCATATTTAATAAAAGGAGTTTTATTAATATTAAAACAAGTCCATTCGCGATAATACGACCAACGTAGTTTAAATAGGGTATTTAAAACTATACCGTGTCGAGTGTTGAAAGTAGTTTCAATTATCACGAATAATATAAAATTGGATTTTATAAACTATTGTGTGACTCACATCATGCTAACGAGTCATTCAAAATATTTATGGTAAATATTAAAATTAAATCCCAATTTTAATTGATGTTTTTATGCCACCCTTAACGAGTTAACACTTCTTCTAAATCGAACCCAGAAGTTAGTGCCGAACCCTGCTCTGGGGGTTGATCATGTAAGAAGGTAATCACCGCGTTTCCTGTGTAACATAGGCCGGTATTACAGCTAACAGTAAAGGACCAAACATCGCTTGTTTATCAAGTGGGCATAGTTGGGGTTAAACATACATCGCTCCTAGCGATAACCCCAAAATGGAGAGTTGTGTAGTGGACACAATTAACAATCGTTGTTTACCTACCTAATCATACCAGTGAACAGTGCTTAGCCAGTTCACTATGTATTGATGAATCGGGGTCTCATCCTATTTAATTTTGTTTTGGGTCATAATACAATTAGGATATTTAAAACATGAAATACTAATAAATTAATTTTGAACTTTGTAGATGTCAAACGAAAACAATTCCGCCTCCCAATTCTCTCTCCAGTCCATCTTAGAGAAGGACAAACTGAACCACTCCAACTTCATGGACTGGCACCGCAACTTGAAAATCGTTCTCAAGGCGGAGAACAAACTGTATGTTCTTGAAACGCCAATCCCTGATGAACCCATCAACCAACAAACTAATGCTTACAGAAACTATGCTAAGCACTTCGGTGACTCTATGAAAGTCTCGTGTTTGATGTTGGCGTCCATGATCCCTGAACTTCAAAGGACCATGGATAACAAGATGGCATATGAGATGAATCAGCACCTGGTGGAAATGTTCCAACAGAAGGCTCGTCATGAGAGGTTTGATGTAATGCGATTACTCATAACCACTCGTATGCAAGAGGGTACATCAGTTAGCGCTCATGTGCTAAAGATGAAGGCTTATGTTGATCACTTAGCTCGTCTGGAATCTCCATTGAGTGATGAGCTGGCTGGGGATATTATCCTCAACTCATTGCCCAAGTCATATGATTAGTTCACTATGAACTACAATATGAATGGTATGGAGAAGACACTTGCAGAGTTGCATCAGATGCTCAAAACTGCTGAGGTAAACATACCTGGTAAAACTGCACCAGTGCTAATGATCAGGGAGGGACAAGTTAAGAAACCTAACACCAAGAAGAAAGGCAATCAGGGCAAAGGGAAGGGAAAGGGCAAAGCTGTTGCCAACAAGAAACCTCTGAAAGATGCCAAATGTTTTCATCGTGATGAAACTGGGCACTGGAAGAGGAACTGTGCTAAGTACTTAGCTGAACTGAAGCAAGCCAAAGCTTCTGGAGGAGAGTCCTCAGGTATATATGTTATTGAAATCTTTGCTTTTTCTAGCAAGACATGGGTGTTTGACACAGGATGTGGTTTCCACATTTGTAATGTTTTGCAGGGACTAAGAAAGATTAGAAAGCTGAAACAGGGCGACTTGGAGGTCCATGTTGGCAATGGACAAAGAGTTGCAGTGAAGGCAATAGGAGAATATGTTCTTTTACTTCCTTCTGGTTTAGAACTTGTTTTGAACAATGTCTATTACATTCCTAGTGTGACTAGAAATATTGTTTCATTTTATGCTTTGCGTGGACAAGGTTTTAATTATCGTTTTAATGGTGAATTTATTTCTGCTTATTTTAACGATGTATTTTACTTTGATGCAAAACCCAACAATGGGATCTATGAGATAGAAATCCAAAACGATAACATATTATGCAATATCTCCCATAAACGTAATAAGTTGGACTTTAATGATACGTATATGTGGCATTGTAGACTTGGTCACATAAGTGAGAATCGTGTTAAACAACTCAAAACCACAGGAATCTTATATTCCAAGGGTTCTGAGTCGTTTGGAAAATGCGAATCATGCTTGAGTGGAAAGTTAACAAAAGCACCTTTTTCAAATGTTGGAGAAAGAGCTAATGATCTGTTAGGACTTGTACATACAGATGTATGTGGTCCATTCAGAACAATGTCAAGACATGGAGAAAGATACTTTGTTACATTTACTGATGATTTCAGTAGATATGGTTATGTTTATCTTATGAAGCATAAACATGAAACTCTTGAAAAGTTCAAAGAGTACCAAAACGAAGTAGAAAATCAGCTAAATAGAACTATTAAAATGCTTCGATCAGATCGAGGTGGTGAATATCTTAGTCAGGAATTCATCGACCATCTAAAGGATTGTGGAATAGTTTCACAACTCACTCCACCTGGAACACCGCAACATAATGGTGTGTCTGAGCGGAGAAATCGAACTCTATTAGATATGATTCGATCAATGATGTGTTGAACAAACCTTCCAAAATCCTTTTGGAGTTATGCTTTGGAAACTGCCGCAAGACTTGTGAATATAGCTCCAACGAAGAAGGTTGATAAAACGCCTTATGAGATATGGCATGGAAAGAAACCTCATGTATCCTACCTTAGAGTCTGGGGATGTAATGCTTATGTCACTCTAGAATCTTCGGATAAACTAGATCCCAGAGGCGAAAAAGTGGTTTTCGTCGGATACGCTAAGAAGATTGGTTACCTGTTCTACCACCCCACTGAAAATAGGATTTTCACTAAACGTAGAGGCACTTTATTGGAGGAAGAGCTTCTGGCGCGAGGGATTGGAGATAACCATGTGGATCTTGAAGAAATTCGAGAACCACAAGTGACTGAACCAGTTGTTCAGACAGAACCAGAAGTAACTGATCCAGTTGTTGAAGTTGAGCCTGAGAGGACTCAAGAAACAACAGAAACACCAAGTGTTCGAAAAAGTATTAGGGATCGTCGTGCACCTGTAAGGTATGACGATATCTTCATGATTGATGAAGCTGGGCCTATATGAAAAGCTACTGTTCACCCCTATATATATTTTAATATTTTTGTAAATAGTTGTGAGTGAGGAGAGAGAAACTGCAATGATAAAAGTATGAAAAAGTATTATTATTTTAATTAGGAGGAAACGCTCTAATGGCGGCGCAACTTGTTGCCCGGCTACTCGCTATCTTGATGTAATTTTTCGCGATTATGAGAAAGATCTATATATAACCTCATAAAATAAAAAAAACACGCAAACATTCCATATTTTTAAATAACTAATGAGTGATACCGATGGTTGGTCAAAAAGTTACAAAAATGACACTAATTCATTGCTATTGTCTAGTAATTGGTTTTGGGGCATCTATAAAACCTCATAAAATTACAAACATGCAAAAATTCCATATGTTTAAATATAATTGTATACAACGTTATAAATAATAGACTGAAAGCAAAACCTATGGAAACCAATGATTTGATTTGTTCAAAATTCACGAACTAGAATAAATGAAAGTGTAGCCCAAGGCATTATAGCCTAGTGGCATCTTGGTGATGAGATAAGACTTAGGGGCCATAAGGTCCTGGGTTCGAATCTCACAAAGAGGGTTTTCTTATAATTGTTAGAAAACTTACATTGATGGTCGCCTCAACGCCTCTTGTACATGAAGCTCGCGTGTTTCCCAGTCCCTGCACTCGGTCAGAAACGAAGTCATAGACATGAACCGGGCTTGTGTTTGACACAATTCCCTTAAACAGATTCTTCGTCTGTTCCCAGGGTACACCGGTTCGAAGCAGTGTCGATGGTGCACTGCCGGACTATCCCACTTGCCTGAAAAGAAATCGGAAGTTGGTTGCTTTTATAGTTTTGTATGTGTGTATGCGACATGAACGATCATGATCAGAAAGTTACATGATAGGTTCCAGCTTCGTTTTTGTGTATGTATATCTCTCTCTAAACACAATGCCAATGCAGCTTCTTATAATCAAAAGATTGAGAATGAAACTTATGCTAGCAATAATGATGTAATCAAATTCGAGATTAATGTTAATTAATCTCGTTTATTGCACTTAATTGCTACCGAAAACCAACAGACTCAAAACAGTCTTTGGATGCTTCTTCTAGTTACTACCATTAAAAACTATAACGGGTAGCAAAAACCGTGTCGCGCGGACCCGGATTTTTCGAGCTGCATTCATGTCCGCAGATGCGGGCGTCGCGTTGGTTCAAGAATTTTTCCCGAACCAGAACCCATTTTTGCACCCCCCCTGCGCGCGCGGGTAGGTGCCAGAGTATAAAGTAACTTAACATTTTACTTCTCCCACTCAAGCTTCACCTTATAAAGTCTTCCACTTTTCATCTCCCAACCAATGTGGGACAAACTAAACTCACATTCACAAACATATTTCCAACAATCCCCCACATGAATGGGAGTTGCTTACAACCTTATTCCGATTAAATTTCAACAGTTGAGTTTTGCATACGATAGGTAGGTGTGACCCTTTGAACCTTCGCTTATGAAACGCACTTAGCCCACTGGCTCTGAGTAGAACGCGATGTCTTTGACCTCGTCTGCCGTTTGTGTGGACGACAATACGCTTCACACAAGACTCTCCCTGACAACGTCAAGTCCTCATAGTTGTGTCTGTTATGGTCATGGACACGCGCCTGGTTCTGCGAGAGCTCTTAAGTATTGTGCCCCTACAATACCCTTCGAAGCGACCCCACTTCTCTCTCACATAGGTGATCTACTGGGACTGGTTACCTCAGTCAAATCATTAAAAGCCATAGGCTTAACCTCAACCTTGTCACTTTTTAGGAATGGACTAGGAAGCTTATTTAATTTATAGTAAGCTCCCTTTTTCAAAATGTGGGATTTCCAACAACTCTCCCCCACAGTGACCTTCGCCAGTTCATACAATTAGGTTGTCCTATTGAACTCAGATCTTGGGATCTCCAGTCAACTGAGTTAGGTTTCCTTCGCATAAACCTAGCCTTTCACGGGCTTTAGCCCCATTCCTATTGACGACTCCTGAACTAACTCTCTGCTTAAGCCTTTTGTTAGCGGATCCGCGATGTTATCCTTTGACTTCACATTGTCAACAGTGATAACTCTTATAGAGATTAGTTGTCGTACCGTATTATGCCTACGTCTTATATACCTGTTCTTACTGATACACATTGTGATATGAGCTCTGCCAATTACCGATTGACTATCACAGCGTATGCATTTGGCCAATGCCGGCTTCGGCCACCTAGGTATATCCTTAACAAATTGACGTAGCCATTTTGCCAATTCATCCTCTAAAGCGATGAATTTTGATTCCATCATAGATTTAGCAATAACAATTTGCTTAGATGATTTCCATGTTATCGCAACACCTCCAAGTGTGAACAAATACCCACTCGTTGCCTTGGAATCATTCGTGTAAGATATCCAATTCTCATCATAATAACCTTCAACAACTGCTGGATATCTTTTATATTGCAGGCCGTAGTTTCGTATGTATCCTAATTACTAGAGCACCTGTGGCACGTAATTCCAATGAATTGAACTTAGGTTGCTCGTGTATCTACTTAGCTTGCTCGCTAAGTCTAGTCTGATACAACTCATCAGATACATCAGGCTGCCAATAATTCTTGAGTACTCTAATTGGTTAACAGGCTCACCTCGATTCTTAGCTAGACATTGACTCGTGTCAATGAAATTTCTAGCCACATTAGAGTCATTTCCATTGAACTTCTCAAGAATTTTGTCCACATAATAGGACTGACCTATAACAAGTCTGTTCTAGGTTCGTTGTGATTTGTGCTTCCCAAAATCACATCCGTTCATATCAAAGCTTCTATTTTCAAATGCAAGTCGCCTCCACACTTAAGTGTTATTGGATAACTACCAAATGGGGTGATGAAAGTTTTTTCTTTCATATGTAGCTTGAAAACTTCTCAAGTACCATTTTTACATCCCTACGGATTGTTTCTTAAATGGCTCTTCCCCCCACATTGCTTGCACTTTGATTTAGTTTAAGTAATATCACTCATGATGACATTAGACACCCGTGATAAGATAGCGACTATCTATATCTTTGTGTTATTGAGGTCATCCATTATATTACTCAACCCATATTTTCCACACGAACCGTTTTCTTAGCTATATGAGTTCTCTTCATATTCAGCTAAATAGTATCATAACCAATGAACTATTTATTCGGTCCTTTCGAGTCATCCTTTTTAATGAATTATATATTTGCTTTTACAAAATTCATTCTTATGTCGTCACATATGTTTGAATGTTCAAAGTTAATTTATTCTCTGTGGAGCATCTAAATTAACAAGTATTAGTCTAGCATGCTTTAGACTACGAATACTTAGCATGTGAACAGAAGATGCCTCATTCTGATTCCTCACAGCCTTAAGAGATAACTCACTATCTCTTTCTAACATTCACGTCTTAGTTTAGACACAAAATGAGATTTTGTTTACCATTCCAAACCTTGGTTTAAAGAATGCTTCAAAACCATAATTAATTCTATCCATTAGGATCAAGACTCGTTTGCCTTTAATCTCCAAGGCTTCACCATTAACTCTTTAGGACTTAAACATAAGTCTTAACATAAGTCACTTTGATGAACATATTCATCATCAACAAGTCAATTAGATTGACACTCAACGACATGACTTCCACATATCCCTAAGTGATATGTATATATTTTGTTGAACTTATTTATTGGGTGACTCTCCCAAAATATATTACGAATTCTTCATATAGTTCAACCAACATTGATGATTTGTAGAAACTCTACACGTCCATCACTATTCTAAGTCTTTTATAATAAATCTCGCAATATTTATCAAAGACTTATGAATAATAACATACATTTTTATCATATGTTATAGTCATCAAAACTACATTTGTGCATTTCTACGTAAATGCTCTCAACATTAGATGACATATCTCGTTTTTTTTTTGTTTGTGCATTTAACTTCAATACACTTGCCACGTTGACCATGATTATCTCAATGGGAATGGATGAAGAGTTTTTTTTTTTTTTTTTCCTCTTAGTCACTTAATTAGAGACTTAAGACTCTAATTAAGACTCTTAATAAAAACCTCATCAAATGGCATTAAGAACTCTACTCAAGAGTTTCACCATATGAAATGAAACCTTATCAAATGACATTAAGAACTCTACTCAAGAGTTTCACCATATGAAATAAAACCTCATCAAATGGCATTAAGAACTCTACTCAAGAGTTACACTTAATTTAGTCTTAAAACTACAATCAAGTGTCATAAATAAATTAACTCTACTAAAGAGTTTTCCTTCAATTCACCATATGAAGAGTTTTACCAATTAATAATTATAATTTACCAAATTATAATTTCAATATAATCCAAAGTATATATAACATATTATATATATCTTTAACCGGATTCATATAAACATAAAATCTCTATCGTCTCATAGTATGTTTCGAGGTACTCCCTCAATACACTGTTCAAAGCAACAAAGTTGTTTAGACTTAACTACTTTCAAGTAGTCGAACAAGTAAATATGTCCAAAACAACATCAAGTTGTTTTACACTAAATAGTCTCTCTAGACTATTATATGGTTAAAGTCATCATACTTTTCACACAAGTATCAAACCATATATAATTTGCAAAAGACATGTTTTATTCATACAAACATTTCTACTTTTACAAGTATTTTCTATAAAGTATACATATTTATGTTTTGATTACAAATCAAAACCATGAACTCTAATATAGTTTTATTATTCAAAACCATTTCTAACTCACTTGTTAGAATACAAACGATTACACGTTTCATCATATAGAGTTTTGGTTAAATAAACCTTTTCTGACACACCCGTTAGAAATAAACGATTACCCAAAATCGTTTTAAATATCATTGGTTTATATTCTCAACCGTTTCCAACATGTTTGTTAGAAATACATGATTATGACAATCATTTAGAACTTATTGGTTTATATAAAATAAACAATTTCTAACACGCTCGTTAGAAAATTAAACCATCTACATAAATGGTATTGACTTTGGATTTTTCCAAAATATACCCGTTTCAAACTCGCTTGTTCGAAACCGTCACATTTTAACCAAACCGGTTTAATGATGATTAATTTTTCAAATAATCATTTCCAATACGTTTGTGTATTTTGTACAACAATCTTTTCTAACACACTTGTTAGAAATATAAACACCTTATTTATTCTTTACAAAATCATCAATTTCTAACACGCCCGTTAGAAAAATCAATCTATAAGTTTACACATTAAACTTATGATTTTGTAAATAATAATTTCTAATACGCTTATTAGAAATGTTTCATGACACGTTATTCTTTCAACGCCGTCGATTCTAACACGCTTGTTAGAAATGCATGTTTCAATACATTCTATTTCGAAACCGATTCTTTTCCAATATTCTCATTAGAAAAGTAAACATTTCAAAACCTTGAAATTATCTTTCTAATACGCTAATTAGAAAGAAAACGTTAGCAAACGTTTTACATGGGTTTACAAAATTATGTCTTTTCTAATACTCTAATTAGAAATTCAAACCGTGTATATACATGTTAAAAAGTTAATATTTCGGTTTATCCAAACACATCCCAAACACCCATGAATCCGAAAATTGAATCAAAAATTCGTTTTGTCTATCAGACTTTCGAATTAAAGATTGCATTCTTATCATGAATGTAATCCAATTCGATGTACCAAAAAAAAACATGTACAAACTTTCGCGAACCCAAATTCCTTAGGAAGAACACGAAAGTTTGTTTACAATCTGTTTAAGTTTGTTAGAAAACTTACATTGATGGTCGTCTCAACGCCTCTTGTACATGAAGCTCGCGTGTTTCCCAGTCCCTGCACTCGGTCAGAAACGAAGTCATAGACATGAACCGGGCTTGTGTTTGACACAATTCCCTTAAACAGATTCTTCGTCTGTTCCCAGGGTACACCGGTTCGAAGCAGTGTCGATGGTGCACTGCCGGACTATCCCACTTGCCTGAAAAGAAATCGGAAGTTGGTTGCTTTTATAGTTTTGTATGTGTGTATGCGACATGAACGATCATGATCAGAAAGTTACATGATAGGTTCCAGCTTCGTTTTTGTGTATGTATATCTCTCTCTAAACACAATGCGAACCCAAATTCCTTAGGAAGAACACGAAAGTTTGTTTACAATCTGTTTAAGTTTGTTAGAAAACTTACATTGATGGTCGCCTCAACGCCTCTTGTACATGAAGCTCGCGTGTTTCCCAGTCCCTGCACTCGGTCAGAAACGAAGTCATAGACATGAACCGGGCTTGTGTTTGACACAATTCCCTTAAACAGATTCTTCGTCTGTTCCCAGGGTACACCGGTTCGAAGCAGTGTCGATGGTGCACTGCCGGACTATCCCACTTGCCTGAAAAGAAATCGGAAGTTGGTTGCTTTTATAGTTTTGTATGTGTGTATGCGACATGAACGATCATGATCAGAAAGTTACATGATAGGTTCCAGCTTCGTTTTTGTGTATGTATATCTCTCTCTAAACACAATGCGAACCCAAATTCCTTAGGAAGAACACGAAAGTTTGTTTACAATCTGTTTAAGTTTGTTAGAAAACTTACATTGATGGTCGCCTCAACGCCTCTTGTACATGAAGCTCGCGTGTTTCCCAGTCCCTGCACTCGGTCAGAAACGAAGTCATAGACATGAACTGGGCTTGTGTTTGACACAATTCCCTTAAACAGATTCTTCGTCTGTTCCCAGGGTACACCGGTTCGAAGCAGTGTCGATGGTGCACTGCCGGACTATCCCACTTGCCTGAAAAGAAATCGGAAGTTGGTTGCTTTTATAGTTTTGTATGTGTGTATGCGACATGAACGATCATGATCAGAAAGTTACATGATAGGTTCCAGCTTCGTTTTTGTGTATGTATATCTCTCTCTAAACACAATGCCAATGCAGCTTCTTATAATCAAAAGATTGAGAATGAAACTTATGCTAGCAAAACGGGTAGCAAAAACCGTGTCGCGCGGACCCGGATTTTTCGAGCTGCATTCGTGTCCGCAGATGCGGGCGTCGCGTTGGTTCAAGAATTTTTCCTGAACCAGAACCCATTTTTGCACCCCCCCCCCCCCCGCGCGCGCGGGTAGGTGCCAGAGTATAAAGTAACTTAACATTTTACTTCCTCCACTCAAGCTTCACCTTATAAAGTCTTCCACTTTTCATCTCCCAACCAATGTGGGACAAACTAAACTCACATTCACACACATATTTCCAACAATAATTATGAGTTTCCTCTTGAATTGGTGACTTGGTAGTGGAATATGATCGCGTGGCAACATTGGTGGCACGATGATACTCCAATGTTCCATGAGTGATTCTAATTTGTTGGCCGTTCAAAAAAAAAAAAGAATAAATGAAAGTGTAACCATCGGATTATTATAAGGAATAATTGGTGAGGTTATGATTGTAAGCTGGAGGTGACTAAGATTAAGAATCTTACCCCTTTATTGTTGAAAAGGATGTGTTAGTTAATTATGATTATGAGTGTGGTTGTGGATTAATATTATCTCTAGACCATCAGAAAAGTCCCAACAAATGTATTAATTTACAGAAGAAAAGGGACAAGTTTGTAAAACATTGTTTTAATAAGTCATTCATAGTCTAACACTTGTAGCCTAGTTGGTTGAGTGTCTAAAGTTTTCTATGGGAGCCTTGGGTTCAATTCCCACTAGCTACATTTGGAGGACATTGGTGGAGGGGAAATGAGGGATGACCCGGCCATTGGCTTGGGTTCGAGTCCTGATCCCGACCGGTTTTACCGATTATTTCACTGTCGTGCCTTCGGGCGGGTGAGTGGTCGGGTTTTCCCGGGAATTGATGGCAATTGGTGGCCCGGGTACTCTCGAGTACCTGATTCGTCAAAAGGGTGTCCGAGAGTGCTCGGAAATTGATTCGTTGTCCGTAAAAAAAAGTAAGTCATTCGTAATTTTTCTTTTCCAATTATTCTATATACTAAATTGTATCACGGGGAGGAACAATTGCCATTTTATTTCTTTTTTTTTTTGTTTGCATTACGGGGAGAAACAGTTGCCATTTTCCATTTTGTTTTTTTTTTTTTGTCTTTTGTGAGGTGAAACCTCGCCTCCACCACTAGTTATATCTATCTATATATATACTATATTATAAAGCATGAGGCAATAATACCAATTAAATTTAAGTAATTACTATACTTTATACTTATGATACAACACCTTAATTAAGTTAGTAAGAAGTTAAAATAGTCTTTCTACAATATTATTAAATTATATTAGGTAAAACTCATCTAGCATTTAAGTATAAATATTGATAATATAAAAAAATAGTAAAAAGAGTTGTGATATAATTAAAATTTCTTTGTTATAACATATACATTATGGCGACTATACATATTCTAACTCTCATATACCATTAAGTTTATATTAATGTTTTCTTTGTTATAAACATATATATTATGGCGACTATACGTATTCTAACTCCCATAATCTTTTTTCTTATGTTTACATACGTTATATAGTGGTTGCTAGGAATAACCATTGAGAATACGGGAAGTGGTAGCATCTTGCAATAAACTTTAACAACTCATGTTCCTGATTGAGATATAGCTCAAAAGAGAAACACGCAAGATGTGAAGCAAAATGTATTACGAGGGAAATTGTGGACAATGTTGGAAAATTCGTGCATCATGACACATGTCAGTGATGTAACACAAATAAAAACACTTCCGTTTTGTAATATGATTAAGCTCGTTGTTTGTTTGATTTTGCATGTATGTTGGTGATGATGGAACTCTAGCATCTTGAACGATTTGTTGTAGTTTTATGTTATTTGAATCTCTAATCTAATTCACATCCATTTGAATTAGAACGTACCAACATGGATGGCTTCCATGTTATTGTTACAAAACAAAATACATTAACTTTCCTTGTATTCGTTACATTTATTACGAGTAAAAGTTACTATAAAGTAAAAGTTACTATAATTCCCATATACGTTGTCTTCATCATGTCATGTACAACGAACAAAAGAAAAGAAAGTCTAATATTGAAGTGAAGAGGTTAACAAAACAACAATAATAAATACACGGGAATACTAAATGTATGTAAAGCTATAAAGAATAATTTATATATTTGACCCTCATGGTAAATTAGTTGTAAAGTCTAATCAAATCAAGTTAAGCAAACCAACATGATTTTTGATCAAGCCGAGCTCGAGTTTAAGATTCCATCTTTATTTTGGATCGACTCAACCTTTAAGTGTTGTGTTCCCCGCCGCATCGCGCGGGCATCCCACTAGTACTACATTATAAAGAAGGAGGTATGGGCAAATATGTCCAAAGTTAAGATGGTATACCAAAGTTTTTTTTTACAATTTTCTAAATTTTACCTCTTTTCTTTCCTAAATGCCCATGGGGTAACTTTATTTCATTAAATTATCAAAATTCATAAAAAAGTTATCCTTCATTATTTTTACATCTACATTGAATTATTACATCTTCCTATGTGGTAACTTTATATAACAATAAAGTTATCCTTTATTATTTTTGTATCTACCTTTGTGATACACCCGTGTTTATAGGACTGTGCAAAGGGTCCGGAACCGACCCGAACCAAACCAACCCGGACCCACCAGAACCGTATACCCTTTTATTGTTGAAATTTGGAACCACGAACCTAACCTTAAAAGGTTATGTGGTTCCGGGTCCTAAAGGTTCTGATATTCTAGAACCTTTTCATGTAATAGCCACTTTTAGAAGATTAAATATTCCTATTCTTTTACCATGCTCGTAAAAGAATTCCTCCATATAGTTCTAACAATAGCCCAATAGTTTTTTTTGAGTTACTTTTTGTTTCTTGACTTATGTTTTCGTAACAATTTTTGTCATTCTCATCACACGAAATATTATGTGAATCTGTTATGTATAAATCATAAATACACACACATCAGAGTGACATACATAAATATTTACTTCAAATTTGGATATAATATATATTATATTATATAATATATCACATCTATGCATATACATCAAGCCGAAAAATATTTCAAGAAAAAAATACATTGTTATTCTTATTAATAATATTTTTAATATTGTATTAACATTACATGAAATCGATTGCAATAACAAGTAAAGGCGAATAGTGAAAAGACCAAAAAAGATTATTTATTTTTATTTTTTTAATTAAAATACAAACGGTTCTTGTGGTTCTTATATTAAAACCGTGGGTTTGCAACCGACCTGACCCGAAACCAATAATTCATATCAATCAAGAACCAGAAACCGACCCATATATTTAAAAAGGTCTGGGTCCAAGGTTCTCGTAGGTCGGGTCCAAGGTTCCTGTGGGTCTGAACCACAAAATGCTCACCCCTACTTGTTTATACTCCCAACCCACTTGAAAAATGCTTAGTTAATTATTATTGTATGTACATGTCTTAGGATCAATTATATGTAAATTAATGAGAAGCACATGAAATTTGTAGGTTACTATACTAAAGCCCGATTGGGTTCGCATTTTCTTTCACTACAATAAACTTACTTTTACTCATGACCCTATGATTTAAATATGTTAGTATGAGTTGTTTGTTCTAGCACTTGAAACAAAGCAAACAAAATGTTAGCGATGTTGATGCTTTTGATTCTTTCATCATCTATAAGGTTCCTCAATTTTTAGGTAGTTAAACAGAAAGCAACATAATTTTTTTTATCCTTATGATAGTGTAAGGCTAAAAAAGTGAAACTTACCTACATGCTTTGAGTTTTGATTGTAATATATTTTTTAATTTGATTTATTTACACTGTTATATTTAGATGTTACATTTACAAGTAGTATTTTACGGTTTTACCCAAGTGTGTTAAAAAAGGGAATAACTTGCTCAAATTCCTCATAACATATACATATTTTTACCCAAATGTATGCTTTTAGTAGCCCAAAAAGAAATATTATTTATGGCAATATTATGTGTTTGCTTACAATCATATAATCTAACTCCTTTAGCAATGCATTTGAAGTACACTTTGGTGATCTTCTTTTTGCATTAGCAATATTGCGAGGAAGAAGGACATGCTATCTCCTCGAAAGGCAAAAAGAAACTCAGTTAAAATACATGCGAAATACTTATGTCTGATGCATATCATGTTCCTATCACGTATTGTCGACTCTGCCGCAACGCGCGGATTACCTACTAGTTTTACATAAATAACATGTAGCCAATCCTATATGACATTTCCTTTTTTTCCTTTTCTTATTGTATGATGACTTGGCTTAAAAGTGCCAACATGGATTGTAAAAATTGCAAAAAAAAAGTACCAAAAAATATAAAAATTGTGAAAATAGTTGGTTGATGGTAGTAAATAAAGGTGATGTAGGAGTAGTTACCTTCTTCAAGTTAGGTAAAATATATAGGATTTCTTCATCAAAATAAACTTGAATGACAAGATTTGGTATTATTAAAAACCAAAGATGAATAGTAATTTTTAAAAGCCTGAAATGCATATATAATCATTGTTTCTGTTTTGGTAAATAAAACACCAACTGGTAAATAAAAAGCACTTGGTGTTGTGGTGGTCTCTTCTATGGTTGTTGTTAAGGGCTACCTGTGTTCGAGTCTTGCTGTTTAGTTTTTTTTTCTTTTCCTTAATGCATTACACGTGTATGTCTTCTATTATCAACGTGTGTCTTACCCATTAGATGGGTATAATAAAATTAAAAAAAGGTATGCTTCGCTTCCCCTAATTGACCGACAATTCTGCCCCCTTATTACGGAACACGTTTTCTTTAGATGCTCTGTTTTGAGGCTGTTCCACGTTTGCACTATTATACCCTTGCATTGTTGGTTATAGGTCGATGATGATGACTACTTGCTCATTTGAGACATCCACAACTTCCCATTTTGTCCAAGTGATGAAGTTTAAGTCGATGATGACCGATGGTTTGATGTTGTTACTGTTCTTTAGTATGTTATTATTAATGGGGCATTCAGTTTGCAATTGTTGTTTGATCTAATTTATGAAGTGAGAATAATAGTATACACGTCTTGATGGTTTTATATTGTTGGTTGCAATAGGCTTTGATGAGCTACGAATTTTGCAAAAAAATTATGAACTTGGCGGGCGGAGGATGTTGGATGGTAGGTTCAACCCGCAACCCACCTCGCCACCGCGGTTCACAAGTGCTCTGAGCCTCGCAAAAGTGGTCTTCATTTTAGGTTATGAGTAATTTAGCAACCTTTGTATATTGTTTTTGATATGTGTCCGTTTATAATTTTTGTTTGTCCCTTGGGTTCGCTATTCATAATTTTTGCATTTAAATCATGTTTTTTCATCCCATATTAGGATTTTCGCACATAGTTTTCGGATCTTTCAAGTGGCTCAACAACTCTTGCAGTCTTACATATTGGTTTATGATGTTTTTCCGATATGTGTACCTTTGATTCATGAGAATTCATCTCTCTTAGCTCTAAAACCGGCACCGCTTGTTGTGCCCCAATCGGATAGCCCATACTCATCTCTTGTCATCTTTGAACAACATCAAGGTTACTTTGCCATCTTTGGTAAGCTCATAGTCCACTGCATTTTTAGGTCTCATGTTATAATGTTTCAACTTTCATTGATTTAGTCTTAATCTTTTCTCCCTATGTTTGCGCACAAAAGTGTACTGCTACCTTATGTTTTGTTTGGCTTCATTAAGCTATATAATAAAATTAAACCCAAATCGACCCGTTGCATGTCTGTGGTTTATGCCTAAGCGAATAGGTGTTTAGGCGCCTAGGCGTTTTATTCCAATACATTTTATGAGCGTGTGCGCGCAAAAATTCTTATGACCTCTTTTGATATTAAAGAAAATTTGATATTTTGTTTGGCTTCTTCAATCTAAATAAATAAGAAGACAATACAAAGGGACCTGTTACATGTCTGTTTTCGCATTAAACTCATGCCTTAGTGAACAGAGATTTAGACGCCTAGACGAATAGGCGTTTTTTCACAATGCGGGTTATGGGTACATAGGCATTTTATTCGCAATACATGTTATGGACGTGTGTATGCAAAAATGTTTGTGGCTTCTGTTTAGCATTAAAGAACGTTTGGCATTTTGGCGCTTAGGCGCATAGGCGTTTTATTCACAATACAGGTCATGAGTGAATAGGAATTTTCTTCGCAATACATGTTATGGACATGTGTATTCAGAAATGTTAATGGCTTCTGTTTAGTATTAAAGAAATATGAAATTTTGTTTGACTTCTTTGAGCAAAATAAATAAGAAGCGAACCCAAATTGACTCTTTGCATGTCCGTCTTCATAGTAAGCTCATGCCTAAGTGAATAGGTATTTAGGTGTCTACCCGCATAGGCGTATTATTAGCAATGTATGTTATGGGCATCTATGTGCAAAAACGTTTGTGATTTTCCGTTTGATATTAAATAAAATTTGATATTTTATTATACTTCTTTGAACTAAATAAATAAGAAGACAACCCAAATCAACCCGTTGCATGTCTGTCCTCATAGTAACCTCACGGCTCAGCAAAGAGATGTTTAGGCGCCTAGGCACATAGGCGTTTTATTGACAATGCATGTTATGGGCGTGTGTGCGCAAAAACATTTGTGGTTTCTGTTTAGTATTAAATAAAATTTGATATTTTCTTCAACTTCTTAAAGATGAAAAAATAAGAAGACAACCCAAATTGACCCATAAGCACACTGCTAAGCAAACTGGTGTTTAGGCACCTAGGTGTATAAGCGTTTTATTTGCAATGTCTCCCAAAGCCAAGGATTGTTAATAAGTAAATCATAGATTCACGGTATCTAACAAGTATTAACATTTTTTTTATTAATATATAACATTAAGTAGATTCCTAATGTATGTTTTTTAATTTTTAGTCTTAATGCCTACTGTTTCAACTTCTTTTGCTAAAGCTTAATAAATGGTTCAGTCTTTGCTTTTTTTTTTGGGGGGGGGGTGTAACACCCCGAACTCTTGTTTCGCCTAAATACGCCATTAGGCGTAATTGATAAAGTATCGAAAGCGAATTTAGCGGTGGATGTTTTAGTCAACGGATAAAAACGAGACTAAAACCCACTACAAGATACTAATCTAGTTAATGTTATAATCTAAAAGCAAACCGAGACTAAAACTTGAGGGACCATTGTTGCCAAATGACAAAGTGAGTTTTATTAATAATAATAAAACAATAAAAACACACACAAAGTCTGTGTGTGTCGTATGATGATCAGGAGATCATCTCCTCCAACAACCAAAACCCTAAACACTCAAATTCAAGCTCAAATCCAAGCCAAATCAAAGGGGTTTCGATGCATGAGCTAAAATCCGGATTATCCAAGCTTATTACATAAAAAGGTATCATTTATTTGGTACAATTTGATGTTAAATTCGTTTTTGATCATGGTGAAAATTAGGGTTTTATAAAAACGTGAATGTGTATGTTGATGGAGGTTTCCCTAACCTTAGGGAGCCCCAAACATGTTTAATTTGAGTATAAATAGCACTTTACATGTGTTCTTGCTATGTTCATATGAATATGTAATATGTGAAAATTTGGGTTTATACCTCTAGGTGGATACTACATAAGGTTAGTAGTTGTGATAACTCTTAGGAGTTATTATAATGAGAAATTAGACTAAGAAGTCTAGATAACATGATATGGTGATGTTTAGCTAAATGGGTATGCTTTGGCTAACTTAAAACTCATGAAAATCAATTGAATTGGTGAGTGTACACCAAGTGTTTGATAAAATGCTTGAATGAGAAAATAAATGTGTAAACATGTATGAACATGAATACTTGAAATGTGAGGTTGAGCTAGAGGTAAAATGAATACATGAATGCCATGGATAATGAAAGAAATCCATATAATGTATTCTAACAAAACAAGGTTTGACATGTCCCTAAGTTAGGTACAAGAACTAGGGATGCAAACGGGTCAAACGGATGCAAGCTCAATGCGCATGGAAGCAAGAATGGATATGAGGTAAGTTCTACTTACACTACTAGACTATGACATGGATTAAGTGTTATATATATATTGGTATTGAGTGTGTACTAAAGACAAACCCCAAGGGGTGAAATTCATTAAGTGGGTCAATTTATGTGGATTCACAATAAATCAAGGTTTATGAGATTAATTGAAACCATGAGTGGTGACCGAATGGTGAAATTCATCAAACGGGTTAATTAATAATGATATGTAAGAAATGATGTTTTAATCTAAGATGGGTCACTTAAATCATTTGAATGAAGTTGTTAAGCATGTTATTAAATGGGTCAAGTTTGTGACACTTGAACCATGTATAAAAACTTGGATAACTTAGTACTATGAACTACGAGTCTAAACGGGTCAAATGGTGATATCCTCACCATGTGAGTCTAATACTTGATGCTTGTAATTCAAGCATTAAGATTCATGAGGTTAAACGGATCAAATGGCAAGGTATTACCATTTGAGTTCCGAGGAATTAATGTGTATATTTAGAAAGCACGCAGGTAAATGCACTTGCGCATGCACGCTTGATGCTAAGAATCATGGAGGATACGCACAAGGTATGAGAATGGGTCAACACCACCCGGTAAGTCCGTAGCTAATTAAACACCTTCGGTCGAAGCAACATGGGTACTAAAACTACCCACATGAAGTGTGGGTGCAAATCAAGTAAGTTATTTCCATAACTATGTCTAATGCGCACTAATGCGCTTAGAATCTACTAAACAAGTGAAAACTTGAGAAAGGATGAAAATCTAAGTCCGGAAGGACATAGAGGTTTTTAAACAAGTCAATGAGTCAAAAACATTGGGATTGGAACAAGAAGTTTCGCCACGAATGGCTAAATTGAAATATTTGACCATGAAGGGCATTTTTGGAATTTAAAAGATTTCTAAAGGTTGAATCTAAGAAACTAAATCATAATGAAACAAATCGGATAAACGCTTTTGTTGATCAAGTGTCTAATGACTTGACAACTTAATCAGTAGGCATTTGGTGTAGTCAAAAAGTGCCTTGTTAGATTCAAGGCCTTAACGGGTCGATATGGGTGAAAATCAACATAAACACTTAAAACTTTGAACCGGGTCATAGCATCATGAACCGGACTATAATTTCAGTCAAACAAAGGTTTATTTAGTCGGAAAGTCAATACTTAGGCTTCGGGAATCATCAAATGCGGTTGCGACATGATTCCCATGCTTAAAAATCACCAAAAAATGATCAGAAGCTGTGCGCGGCCGCTCACATAGAGCGCGCGGCCGCGAACAGAGACCTGCATGACAGCACGATCTTTAAAATTCCATATAAAATCGTAGAAAAATCGTTAGGAGGTGTTCTTTATATGCCTGGAAAGCTCTCGGAGCGTAGAACAATTCTCATTTGAAAGTCGAAGTCGGATTTTGGGTTTTAGAAGGGGTAAAAGCGATCCGAACAGCTGCTGCGCATAAGTTGCAGCAGTTTGTTCTCCTAATAAAGGGCCGTTTGGCCTGGTTCGTTTCGTTTTGACGTGTAATTACTACCGTACTAGTTTAAATTTTTCATTTGACCACTCACTAACCATTCTTTGTGTAATGGTGCTAGGTAAACATGTGATGGAAGTCCTGGAGCAAGGATGAAGTCGCGAAAAGAGCCGAACACACCCGATCACTCATTCAAGCTTCCGCACTAGAATCTAAGGAACTCCCGTTAAAACGCAACATCTTAAAATATGTTTTAACTATTAAAATTTAAAAATTTGTGTGAATCAAACATGTATTTGATCTTAATGGGTTGACTTATAACAAATTTCAAAATTTTAATCGGGAGTGGTTTTTAGTTAAGGCTATAACTCGTAAGATTAAGCAATAATCGCGTATTTACGGGTTAGGGTCTTACAGGGGGTGAGGTGTTAGTGGTATAGAATTCTACAAATTTCCAAGCTAATATCAGCGGATAACTGTTGGAAGCTTATGTGATTGAGGATTGGTTTTAATACTTCGGATTGTGATTTCATGTCTTTCTGATGGACATTTTTGTGCTGATTTAGATAGTGTACAAATAGATAGATTTATACTTTATAACAATTAGACAAAATAGCGTCTGAGCCACTCATACAAACATACCTCTGCATATCACAGTGGAAACAAAATTGCTGCAACACTATGGGAAGAGGCACTACCGTATTGCAATGTACAGAAGATGCTAGCCGCAGAGCAGCCAATAATTACAGTAGTCACATCTATGCGCGTAAGCACATATTATGGTAAGATATATGCTTACATTTCAAATTATGTCTAAACTCTTGCTTCCTGAAATGTTTTCAGTATTTTTAAAATTTATCATGTTCATTCAGCTTTATCTTTCAGTAAAGTCTATAATCATTTTACAGTTGGTTAAACTGAGGACGTTTAAACATACCTATATTCATATTATTTCAAAAAACATCTTAGATATTTACATTATCAAGTTTATTGTCCTATGCCTTTCAGATATGCTGCAGCTAGGTTCAACAGTAACAATATACACGTATTTCAATCCATAAACAAATGAAGCCATTGTCATGCGAAATAGGTACAAATACATAAAAAGAATTTGCATTCACATATCTTGAACTCTAACCAAATGACAACACTATCAGATTCATCGAACAACCTCCCCCAACTGAACCGCACGAGCAACAATTGATACATGCAACTGTAGAAGAAAGAAGCAGAAAAACAATTCAAGAACTATTGGATAAGGACATTTGTAACACCCCAACCGATGGCGGAATCATCGAGGTGCCACGTAGTGACGATTGTTCAATAGCTCATGGACTAAAGTGTAAATTTAGATACATTGATTAAATAGTTTATTACAATGAAATAAAATACAACAAGTCTAAATGTCAACTAAACTGAAATACAATGAATCAAAATCTAAATATAAATCCGAAAGCTTAAAGAATGCATCACAAAATAACCTGAAACATGTACAAAATAATTTGGTCAATACAAAAATTGTATTGGTGAGCATACCCTGATTTGAATACATATAGTAAGAAAAGTTTCGCAATTCATGTGTTGTATACTGTTTGCAATTATGTATAGTATCAGACAAACCAACCCTCAGAAATGAAATGAAATTTATATATAGTATTGCGCTATTGACAGTAATATGAAACACATAGCAATGACCAAGGTCTCTCAACAGAGTCCCTAGGGGTATATACCATAGTACTATTCATTGAAATGCTAGGCCGTAAACGGTTAATGGTTTGACAAGCAATAGATACAAAATAACACAAAGCAAACACACATGAGAATTGCACTTAATGTAAATAAACAGTAATTTGTTATAAGGTACATGTATAGCCCCAAAAGTAAAATGAAAAAGGGGAAAGATATACTCACCGTTTGCAAAAACGATCAAAATCCAACTTAAGCGGTCGTGAGCTAAGTAATGGGAATTCCGTAGAATTCAACCTATAATGTATAAGAATACTAATAAGGAAAAGTCTAAAAAAATGTCTAAGGTATCTAGGGTCTAAGGCATTAGGGTTTGCTAAGTCGATTTGTGGAATTAGAGTTTTATGATAAGTCGAATTAATATAAAAGTTGTATATTAAAAATAATATACCAAAGTTTGTAAATATGGTTTAGGCAATATAATTTTTACCAATTGAATATTTAGATAAAAATATGTTTGAATAACTAAGACAAAATAATTTAGTTAGTTACTTTAACTAATTATTGTAAATAAATACAATATTCATAAATATTGAAACAAATAATTATGAATTGCACAATGATCCCACAAATGATAATTAAGACTTTCCAACATAAGAACACTTCTATTTTATAAGAAAAAGTATTTATATTTATAAAATAGATGTTTAAATAGTATAAATAAATAAATGTTTAATTATATCAAATTAAACCTAAATAAAACTAATAATACAAGACATGATCCAAAAATGCTATTTTTGTGAGAAATAAATAAAGTCTGATGAAAAATGATTAAAATAAATTCTTCATAATTTTTATCAATTTATTTGTATTTAAAACTGATTTAATGAATTTAAATCATGTTTAAATGATTAAAAATAGGAAAATTAATAAAAATGAATGTTTTATGAACAAATAATTTTTATTTCAGTTCATGATCCTTAAAAATAATTTTCCAGAAAATTTGAGATTAAAAACATTAAAAATGAATTTTTAATCAATTAATTATGATTAATAACATTTAAATTAATAAAAATATGGAAATAAATTATTTTCCAGAAACAATAAATATGATAATTTTCTATGTGGTGCCAAGAGTCTACACCTAAATTTTTATAATTTTTGGATCAAAAATGAATTTACTATGAATATTTTATGTTTATATGTAATTTAAATAATTATAATAAGATAATAATAAAAAACAAAATAAAAATAACAAAGAAATAGGGTGAGGGCGCCTGGGAAGAGGCTCGAACCCGAGTCAATTGGTTCCCCCCACACGCAGACAACCACTAGGCCACTACACCACTTTGTTAAATTTTGATTAAATAAAATATTTTTAACAATTAACCAACCATCACCTTCTTCCCCAAATCCTAACTAAGAACCCTAACCCTAGCCCTAAATCTAATAGGCCAATACAGAAACGATTGAACCTCGGGAATAAGGGGCTTTCGAAGAGGATCAACTAGAAAACAAAACGGCATGACTTAACTGAACTTACAATGTCAAACTCGATCGAAATGAAGGCTTCAAATGTCGAACATAGATCACGATTTTTGGAGGCTCTCAGGTCGTGTTTGTTTGAGTTTTTATGCAGTTTTGAAAGTTGTTTTAGTGCAGAAAACGAACAGTGATATCAATTTATAAAGGTATGGCCGAAAGTCACGCGTTTGAACTCGGTTAATAGGGTCGACGGTTACACATTAAAACCCGATTAAAACTCATGATTATAACGCGTTAATGCTTAATAATAACCTTGTAACTGAATGAAATCTTGTGAAGAAACGTATTGGAATGATTAAAGTCCGAAAAAAACATAAATGAAGGAGCTTTAATGCTCGCCGGAATTTAAATCCGGTGACCGGAAAACCGACCGGAAACAGTAGAAAGAGGGAGGGAAGGGTTAGTTTTAAAGAACTTTCATGTATTGTCACCTTTGGTCCCTCCTAATTAACTTGGTTTGCTTATATCTTGATTAGTTAACTTTTTTTTTAGAAAAAGCTATGTTTTTAAACTTTAAACTTTCATTTTTTTTAACTAAAATAAAATAAATAAAACTTTTATAAGATCACCTGATTACACGATTAAAGCACGTTTTATATGTCAACACGTACGTATACGAAACGTATACATATACCCTTTTAAAAGAACAGTTAAAATAAATAATAAATGATGGGGACTAAAGCTGAAGCTTCAAAATAGACGAAGGGCTAAAATTCTCAACTTACTAAAAGATAAGGGTGACGGTTGTCACAACATTGAACAGAATCGGGTAAGAAATCTATTTTCTTAATTACCAAAATCACAATACTAACACCACATATTTGTCAACAGGGAAAAACATTCACTTGTATAGCATCAGTTGTCTCTTATGTGAATGACAAGCCATGGTACTACATATGATGTTCATAGTGTCCCAAGAACATATATGAAACACCAACAGAATGGTCATGCGGAACTCATGATCTTAAAGAACCAGCATATGCTTATGTGGCTTTCATGAAAATACCAGATGATACCAACACAACAACCGCGACAATCTTTGATGAAGCCCTAAATGCCATTGTAGGAATGTCATGCAGAGATGTAGTTGTTAAGGAGGGCTATACAGATCGATTTCAAATACCCAAACCCTTATTGGATGCAATGGGACAAGAACACACAATGCATGTCAAATACACCAAAACAACAGGTTCATCGGGAAACTTACTCGCTATTAACAAGGTCCCCAAAAAACAAATTGCAGCAACACCGCTAGAGGCTCTCCACTTACCAAGTGCTACAACAAAAAACGTTGGCATAACAATCAACCCCAAAGCCAAACGACAACTGGTACTTGAGGAACCAGGTAAACCATCTTCTCAGTTCATATGTTTGGCATTGCAAATGACTAATTTAAAACTGTATTCTACAGGACCTATAAGCGACACCAAGAGAACCCGATATCCGGACTAACCCAAATATGATCAACACCCTTTTGGTTTTGGCAACATTCTCTCAAACAACTTTTGTTTCTTATGTTAGGAAATCCTTTCATGTATGAAATCATGTGTAGTATGAAAGGCGTTTTGAAACTGCAAACACTTTTGTCAACAAAGGATGAATGCCAACATCCTGTTGAATAGGTTTTATGATGTGTAATTAGCTATGCAAGCATGGAAATGCTTTAGAACTCTTTAATGTAATCTATGCAGGTTTGCATTTTGATGTCTTTAATGCAATGTATGTATGAAAACCTTATCCAATCTAATATGTTAACAATAGATATTTTCATTTGCTTTTCGGATAATCTGCGCTTGACGCAGAAAGTAATTCTAGTTCTTTTTATGAATGACTTAATTTGACGCTCCTAATTATGTAAAATATTTTTTTATCAACGACGTATACAAGTCCTAAATAATGGTTTTTGGAAAATTTAATATAAATGCTCATTTAGAAGTCATAGCAAATGCCCCCACCTTTATGGTGGAGTGGCATTTAGACGAATAGTGAATACGGGTGGCGCTGGTTTGACTCGGATGGGAGGCGAGGCTTTATCGATTATTTCACTTTCGTGCCTTTGGCCGGGTTGAGGTCGGGTTTCCACGCATCTAGGAGAGCCAATGGGTTTGCTCCGGTCGAGTGGTAGACCTTGGTCACAACGCCTGGTGTCACGGTGGTTGACACGTCGTTC
The DNA here is from genome assembly GCA_032199755.1 of Ambrosia artemisiifolia. Classification (NCBI taxonomy): domain Eukaryota; kingdom Viridiplantae; phylum Streptophyta; class Magnoliopsida; order Asterales; family Asteraceae; genus Ambrosia; species Ambrosia artemisiifolia. The sequence continues at coordinate 55,553,003 of CM063513.1, read as the reverse complement.
CTTGCCATTAAAAAAAAGTCATTGCAAATCATTATTCATTTACGAATAACATAAGTTATTTAAGCGTTCATATCACGATAACTTAATTGTATGTTGTATGTTGAGAAAGAGATGATTGCATGTACTCTTATCATTTTACCCCACTTTGATGGATAGTGTTGTGGCACAACTTGGAATGAATCCGCTAGAAATACTTTACTGCAAGATCATGTGAAAGAGCGTTGTCGAACTAACGTGTATATATCAACTTGATGTTCTTCTTCCCCTCATAAAACACATTCTAACATGTTACTTTGATTCTCATATCTCAAATTTCCTAGGTAGATAATCAAATAAGCGAATCAAACAAAGGGAAGAATTGTATATTTCAAACCTTTGTACGTCGTATGTACACTAGACCTATCAACAAAAAATGCATATTCAAACTCAGTATATCATGACGAGTTTGATCCTCAGGAGCTTCCCGGAATAGAAAAATCTAATATGAAGTGATAAAATTTGTGTACCATAAAAGAAATATGCCGTTTTTTAGAAAAAAAAATTGTAAGAGATCAACACTCGATAACCCATAAAAGCTAATTCTAATTCTATATGTGCACCTCTTACTCAAGTGAGGTCTCTGTACAACTTTGTCACTTTCTCAAGACACTCTAAAGCTGCGATGTGAACATGGAAAAAACAACCAAATTGGTATCAAATGATATGTCATGATGATGATGATAACGATAGGCAATTCCGATGTGTAAAGTGAGCATATTTAAAATAACGACACACCTGTTCAATCTTTGTTATGGATATACAATTGATCACCTTGGGTGACACCAAATAAAACAATCAATAGGTTAGTTGAGAAGATTCATTTTAAAGATAATGGTCTAACTGCTATCGACTAAAAAAATTGTAGGATGGTAACTTTTCATGTCTCCCGACTATTTTCTCTACTCATATATAATTAAGTATCTATTTCAATAATTAGCACATGTCAGTCGATTTCAAAGTAAATACATTAGAATGATTTAAGAGGCGTGCATAGTGGGGTGATTAGTTATCACTTATCGTCTAGAGATTTACTTGGTGCCAAAGAATCACATGCTACATCTACCCGACTTAGCAACCTTTATGATCAATGATCCTAGCAACACTAATCAAAATACAAAAAAATGATTCTTACCAAAATAAATACATCTCTGAATATATATGTAACTAGCGGGTTCTTATATGTAATAGTAGGTTCAAAAACATAAATATTATCTTAACATGATTAGTAATTTGCCTAGACATAATTAATGAATTACTTAGACTCATTGTGTTTCTTTTTCTGCATGAACAAAAACCCACTAAAAATCGTTTTATTTTTTGTTTTTTTGTATAGCACTATGGGTTAGGGTTAGGAACCGAATCCCTGATTGGATTAGGGTTTCGATGTTAGTAGAGGAAGAATGAATGAACGATGTTAATGGAAGAATACTGTGGGTGTTATGGTTGAAAGAATGAGAGCCAATGTTAGTGGAGAGAGAGGCGGGAATGAAATTATGATGGGAGGGAACTAATATTTGGGGAAAATATATTATGACACAAAACCATGATAAGCAATTTTTTTAACTGTCATATTTTTTTATCTATTGACACACAAAAACATGTGTCATTAATATACCAGATTTCACAAATCATGAATTTTTTTAATAACACACATTTTTAGTGTCATAAAATGAGTGTGTGATGATTTTGTCTTGTCTTTGTGCCTTAGAATCATGCAGTGGGAAACATCTGCTCGTCACAACTGCTGTGCCTTCCTCGGGCCTGTTACAAAGGATAAATGCAAAGTCTTTGAGGGCGTTATTGAATTTCTCAAGCGTTCAAGGATTAACTTTGCTATTTCTGAAGGTCGCGCAGCTTATAAGGACATCCTACAAGAGTTCTACTAGAATGCGAAAGTTGATTGCAAGTCTACACCAATGGTTATCACGAGTGTGGTCCAACGGAAGGACGTGATGATTACTGAAGACATTGTACGTGGAAATCTTCAATTCAAGGATGCTAAGGATGATCCTGTTGTGTTCAACTCCATTCTGATCCGAGGTGGTTTTCTGAGAATGAAGTATGGTGGTGATGTCAGAGAACCAAAGATGCTGCTAAAGGGCAACCTGCCGCCAGAGCTGAAGTACCTCACTCACGTGGTGTTGAAGTGTATTGGTCCCCGAAAGGGGACGTTTGATGCTATTCGGGACAAGTTGGCTTCAGCAATAGTAGCTTTAACCTTGAACAAGCCCTTCAACTTCTCTGGAATGATTATGCATCATCTAAAGGAAGTGATATTACAGAAGACGACAAAGACTCCAAAGACTCCATTTATCGTCTATCCTCACTTTCTGCAAATGATAATTGATATCCAAATTCCATACTTAGCAAAGAATCCAGACGAGATTATCACGATTACTGACATAGACGAGACATAGTTGAATAGAATGACGTCCTACAAAAACAGGAAAAAGAGTGAGTATCCACCAAGTGGACGTCTTTACGGGCATTTGGTTAGAGATGACTATGAGTCACCACCGGGCAATAGGTGGAGACACGATAACAGTGATTCAGAAGACGACATTGTGATTCACAGACAAGTATTCAAGGAAGGTGATGACATTGGCAGAAAGACGGATGAATTGGGTGACAATGTTCCGGGCAGTACTGTTGATGCTGCGATTACTCATGATGATATGTTTGAACCGGACGCTCTAGATACCAATGAACCCTCCAGTGCAGCAAAAGATCAAGAATCGTCTCATTTAGCAAAAGAAAAGAGACCAATTGATGAAGAAGGCCCCGTTGACATAACAGATGATGAAGATGACTCAGATGATACAGATGATAACTCCCCTGGTGCTTTTGCCAGAAAAGAGGCAGAGATAAAGAGAAAGCTAATAGAGGAGAAAGCTCGCGCAACTGAGGAGAAAGCTCTTGCTGAGGATCCTACCTTTACTGTGGATCCAGATGATGACATTGCAGAAATTGACATAGAGCTAAGCACTCCTCCTCCTCCTCCTAAGAGACAAAAGAGTAAAGCAAAGAAAGACACAGGTCGGGGAAAGAAGAGAATGTCACAGAAACCACCAGTTGAAAAGACTCCAAAGAGAGCAAGACGAGTTAATCTTAATCTTCCGGAAGCATTTGGGAGTATTGAGACTCAGTCTTCCCCGGCTGCAGCAACAACAACCACAACAGCTACAACAACAACAACAGCAGTAGCAACAACTTCAGTTCCCACATCATCAGGTGCAGCTATGCCTGCAGGTGTCACCATGTCGATGCCTGCTTCAGTAATCTTCAATGAGCACGTCTCAGTTACTGAAGCAGCGACTAGTTCTCAGATTGTTTCAAATCCTATCGGTGACATGATTAAGAAGCTAAGACATGGAGTTCGACTGCCAGCTTCTAAGTTTACTGATCAGCCCTCATCATCCTCAACACCGGCTTCTAATGATCAACTTCAACGCCAGGTCAGTGAACTAACTGCTATAGTTGTTGCACAAGCGCGTGAGATTGCTGAGTTAAGAAGCAAAAATGCAACAATTGAAGAAAATGAAAGGGCTACGCTAGAATTGATCAGTGAAACAATCCAATCAAACAAAGAGCTGCAAGCTTCCAACAACATGCTTACACTGTCCAATCAACAGATAGTTGAGTCTAATCGGCAGCTTATGGAATCTCACCAGCAACTGGTACAGTCTAATCAAAACACATTAGCTAGACTTACCAATGTTGAATCCCAATACAGCCAGCTTCAGCTTGCAAACGTCAACAATGAACGCAGAATCACCAGATACAAAAAGCAAAACACGAGACTAAGGACTAGAATGAACGAGTTAGCTGGAACTCATCCTAGACTCACTGGTGGTACAAGTTCTGAAGTTGGTGCTGGTGATGATGAAGAAGAAGAAGACGATGAAGAAGATGATGACGAGGATGACAATGATGATGAATCTGATGATGATGGTGGTAAAGATAGTAAAGATGGTGGTGATGGTGATCCTGGAGCCACAGGTGGTGGCGGATCATCAGCCGGATCTGGGGCGAGGCGTACAAAGAAGAGTCATGACAAACAAGGCAAGGATCCCGAAGCAGGTTCTTCTGCTTAGGGGGAGCCTGTCCAAGACAGAATTCAGCAACTGCGGGAATCTTTGAAGAAGGTTGTAGTTACTGTAGAGTTTGTCGAGCCACTGAACAGTTACTTTGCTTATGATGATGATGGCAACTTACTCGTACCACCTAAGTCTCCAGAGTATGATTTGGAAGAGGGTGAAATACCACCTGAGATAACATCAGATGACTTGAAAAGGGTTTTCGCCTTAGCATGTGGAGAATCTTCCGGTGCAAGTCACAGCCCTCCTCCAGAGATGAATCCGGATAACGAGGTTGAGATGGAAGATGGAACTAGTGTGCCAACTCCTGAATATGTTGTTGATGATTCGGGCACCGGGATACCTAATATTTCTGAGGAGATGTTTCATGAGGCAAAAGAGAAGCTCAAGACTGATTCTACTCCTGTTCCTGATAAAGTAAAAGAAAGACAAGACAAGATCAGGCGGAAATATCCCCAATAGTTCACATCAGAAGAAGAGGAAAAGAAGAAGAAAGATCCTGAGCGGGCGTCTATCTTCAAGAAGCGACTGTCGAAGATGTCTGGTAATGTAACCAGTTGGGCTTACATCAAACATGTCAAGATGCTGGGAGTCAAATGGCAGGAAGGTTTGCTATATTTTCAGCCCTTCGAGAAGGTTCTCAGTTTACCATTCTGGTATGTTCGTGACCTAGTTCGATTACACTATCCCTTTTATCATGAGTCCGCCACTACTCTTCAAGGTTTCTTCACCATTCTGAAAAGAGAAAGCGTGACAAAATGGGGAACTCTTCAACCTCAGTATCCCAAGTCTTACAAAACAGACAAGATTCATCCGAAAACCAAAAGTCCAGTTTGGGAACACAAGATCAAGCCACCAAATTGTGTATCGAAGATTCCTATTGTCCCAGTTGAACAAGACTTCTCTTCAAAGTTCTATTATTGGCATTATGAGGCAGCTACTACCGAAGCAGTGATATTCTTGAGCAACTCACCAAAACCTTGCAGGAAAATCAGAATATGGGACCCGATGTGGCTAATCAACTGTTCAGAAAAAGATGTGGAGACGTTGTACCTGTATCCCATTCAGCATTTAAAAGATCAAGCAACACAAGCAATGAAGTTTCAAAGAGTGATTCGCTTCTGTCATGCCAACAAAGTTCACGCTAGATGCGACTGGTCAAGACTTACAAGGATCAGAACGATGTCAAACTGAAGTGAAGACTAATCATTAGTTTATTCCTCATCAGACTTTCTCTAATATGCCCTTTCAATTGTAATTCAAAGCTGAGAGAGAAGAGGTCTTCAGCATCTCTATCCAGTGTCAGATTCAAAAGTGTCTGAAGATCTTCTGCACTTAGGCCAGGTGCATCATCCATACTCAACTGCTATGAAAGCAACATGAAACCACTATGAAAGGATCTTGTTGTAAGCCAAAGGGAACCTCAAACTGATGAGGGCATCAGCAATCATTAAAGCCAGGTATATGGGGGCATCAACAATATGAGTCACTTGATCATATGTTTACAAGCCCATCTCCCAGGGCTAATCAGCTTCTCACTCCACCTACATCACCACCACATGTCCCACAAACAATGCAACCCCTGTTTGAGGCTATTGACAAAACTCAGGACAACCCCAGTTCCTCTCCTTCACCTATCACTGAGAGTATGCCACTACCAGTGACTGGGGCTGAGGAAAGTCAATCAGCCATCCCACAAACAGATGAGGAGGTTATACTCCCAGAAGTCAATGTCACTTCTGATGAGGTTTCAAGAGAAGCAGCTACTACTGCTGTAGAGACCATTGTCTCACAGCAGGACAGTGGTTCCATTGCTAAGACTTCCTTGAAGGCAACAACTGATGAAGACACAATTGTGTCTCCTAAAACAGTTGGAAGTCCCCAGTACCAAGACAAAGGGGCAGCAGGTTCTTATTCTATGGACTCACCTCCTAGAACTGAACCAGCTAAAACTACCTCTGGTAGGGACTCAGATGATCCTATTAACTTGGGTGATGAGTCAAAACTTCAAGAATTGACGGTTAAAGTTCAAAACCTTGAATCCTCAGTTGCTGACATCAAATCTGATGTCAAGTCAATATTGGAAACATTGAATAACTTTACAAAGAGTCAACCATCCACTGCTGATGTTGCTAATGAGCTATGGAAATCTGTTTCCCCCATCATCATAGCTCACAGAAAATTAGCAGATCAGACACAAGAGACTTACATGACTTTGATTAGAAACATGGTGGATGCCAGATTTAATGACACAAAGGCTGACATCAAAGTGATCAAAGACCATTTGCTGAAGACCACTGGCTCTGCCCCTACCACAATTCTCAGAGATGAAGATGATGATGAATTCACTGCTGATGATGCCAAAAGGGGGAGAGTGGCAGAGATAGGCTACCAAAACTTGATCCATTTGGTGCACCACCCTCACAAAAAGGGAAGAAGCCAACTGCTGACAAACCAGGGTCACCTAAATCAGCTCCACAAACTCAACAACCAAATGTTCAAATCCCTGTCTCTGAACCAGCAAAAGCATCAAAGGCAAAAGAAGTTGATACTTCAGCTAATGAAAAAGCTGAAAAGGCTGCTCAAGACCAAAGAAAAAGGGCTGACACATTGGAGGTAAAAGCAGAGATGTTGGTGCAAAAGAAAAAGGAACAGCAGCAGGAAGTGGAAGATGTGAACACTTCAAAGAGAAAGAAGATGCCAGCCAAACACACCAGAAAACCACCTTCCAAATTAACTGCTGAAACTTCTGATGTACAAACACCTGTTACCACAACCACTGCTCCACAAACCACTGCCACCACAACCTCTGCTACCCAAACCACTGAACCTAAAACCACTGCTAAAACATCTGCTCAACCCAAACCAGTAACCAAACCAATCACTAAACCAATCACAACTCAACCAACTCCCAAACCTACTCCAACACAAACCACTGCCAAACCTACTTCAACACAACCCAAAACCCAAACAACTGCTGGTTCCACAAAAGGACCAACAGATGTTTCTCAAACCACTGCCTCATCCTCACCTTCACCCAAAATCTTGTATAGCAGAAAAAGGAAATCCACCTTTGTTATACAAGATGAAAACATCCACAACACACCACCTAACACCCCAATCTCATCCACACCAGTCAATGCCATTCCACTCTCATCTTACTCACCACACACTGCCCAATTCAGATCCCATAGACCACCACCAACCATCATCCCATTGGCTGAGAAGTATCCCCTTGAGTTGGATCTAATCAAGGGGGAACTTCAATCCTTTTACAATACTGATCAGCCATCAGAAAGATCCTTCCCATCTCTCAAAGGCTTCCCTGTTCCACTCAACATGGATACATATCTTAAATACAAGGGTGAACAGACTGATGCTGTCATCAAAGAGAAATGCAAAGGGAAGGATGACAGGACTGCTCAGGGCATCCATTCAGCAGAGCTTAGCAAACTCAGAAGGATTGAAGATTATGCTAAGACCCTGAGCAACTCCATGTCAACCATGCCTCTCAGCAGACACTTGGAGATGGAAGTGAGGGATTCACTGCTGGAACAGATCTTGGCATCCAAGCCCATCTCACAATTATGTTGAACCAAAGTGTTGTTGGTTCAACAGACCTTTGTTCTTCTGACCTTTGATCAGCACTTGTTCTTTATCAGACTTTTGCTCTTCAGACTTTATCCATCAGTCCTTTCATCAGCAGCAGTTGTCTTGTATCAGTTGTTAGGCATCAGCAGTTTGGGAATCAGCAGTTCTTTGGAGGAAGCTTTCTTGTAACAACTGTTATTTATTCTTGATCAACACTTAGTATATTTTGGCTTTCTATCATCTGTTCTTCTCCAGGTCAGCAGACCCAACAATCTCCCCCTAGAACAGATGATGCCAAAACTCTGCTTTATTCTTGATCTTTATTCCTCATCAGACTTTCTCTAATCTGCCCTTTCAATTGTAATTCAAAGCTGAGAGAGAAGAGGTCTTCAGCATCTCTATCCAGTGTCAGATTCAAAAGTGTCTGGAGATCTTCTGCACTTAGGCCAGGTGCATCATCCATACTCAACTTCTGAATACTACCATCTGACCTGATCAGTGTCAATTCATGGGTCTCTTTATCAGACTTCCATTTTAGAATTTTAGAGTCAGAGGAGTGACTGGGATGCATCTTTATTTTGGATGAGTTGGGAGATGGAGGCCTGCCAATGAGTTCTCTGAACTTCTCTGTGACAGGGTCAGAGAAATATCTAAGTTGGTTCAAGAGACCCTCTTTTACATAAGTTTCATTGAATTTTCTTGTATCTTCTTCAGACATTTCCTTCTGCTTCTTGTATTGCCTTTGAGCAGCAATAGTAAGATCAGAGGTTGCAAGCAAGCTATCTAATGTAAAGGTTATTTATTTTCCTTCTAGAAGTATTGCCTTTGAGCAGCAATAGTAAGAACAGTTGTTACAAGTATACCTTGATTGTGAATTCCTCAGGTTTTCATAAAAGAAGCATGTCTTCCACCCCGAAAACATTTATAAAACAGTAAAAAGTGGGGTCATGAACTCACCTTAATTTCCTTGCTAAGCTAGCAAATAAAGCCCGAAGCTTTGACCGACTTCCTCGTGCCCTATAACCAACAAAGGACACCTTAAAGTCTAACACATATAAACCTAGCCTATTATCCGGCTATCTAGACTCGTGTATATCATCTCGAGTCCTAATATGCTTTAACTCGACGAACCGATCGTGACCCTTAAATATGTTTTATGCGACTTAATATTCAAGTTAATCACTTGTTACTATTCTTACTATGTCTGATATCTATGTGCTTGGTGGTTGAGTGGGAGACTGGATTTTTGATGATATTTTCAGCAGCTTGACTATCCAACATGAGTGGAGTCCTCAGTGCAGTTATCCCAAAATCCAGTAGTTGATTTTGAAGCCACATAAGTTGGGCTGTACAGCTTGCAGCAGCAATGTATTCAGCTTCAGCAGTGGATGTTGAAACAGCTGCTTGCTTTTTGCTTTGCCAAGAAACTAAGGCATTCCCTAGAAACTGGCACCCTCCTGATGTGGACTTCCTTGTGGTATGGCAGCCAGCAAAATCACTATCTGAATAACCTGAAAGCTCAATGTTTCCATTAGCAGGATACCAGATACCAAGTGTGGGAGCACCTTTTAGGTATCTGAAGATCCTTTTCACAGCAATAAGGTTAGACTTTCCAGGAGAAGCCTGAGATCTAGCACACACACAGGTTGCAAACATAATGTCTGGCCTGGATGCTGTTAAGTACAATAAAGACCCAATCATGCATCTATAGTGTGTCTGATCAACAAGTTCATCCTTTTCATCATTAGTGAGTGGCTTGACAGTGCTCATGGGTGTACTACATGGCTTACAATCATTCAACTCAAATTTTGTTAACAAGTTTTTCACATACTTGTTTTGATGAATGAAAGTGCCATTTTGCAGTTGCTTTACTTGGAGACCAAGAAAGCACTGAAGTTCACCCATAGCACTCATTTCAAACTCTGCTGTCATGAGTTCCCTAAACTCCTCACACATTTTATTACATGTGGATCCAAAAATGATGTCATCCACATATATTTGAACAATCATTAAATCTTTTCCTTTCCATTTTAAAAACAAGGTTTTATCAATTTTACCTCTAGTGAAACCAATGGATAAGAGAAAAGTAGAGAGAGTTTCATACCAGGCTCTTGGTGCTTGTTTGAGTCCATACAATGCTTTGTTAAGCTTGTAGACATGATCAGGATGGAATGTGTCTTCAAAACCAGGTGGTTGACATACATAGACCTCCTCCTGAATTTTGCCATATAGGAAGGCACATTTGATGTCCATCTGAAACACCTTGATGTTGTGGTTGACAGCAAAGGCTAAGAAAAGTCTGATAGCTTCTAACCTTGCTACAGGGGAAAAGGTTTCATCATAGTCAATACCCTCTTCTTGTCTGAAGCCTTGAACCACTAACCTGGCTTTGTTCTTGACAACTATACCCCTTTCATCAGTTTTGTTTTTGAAGACCCACTTTGTGCCAATTGGACAGACATCCTTAGGTAGTGGTACAAGTTCCCATACTTGTTGTCTTTTGAACTGAAGGAGTTCTTCTTGCATGGCTTCTACCCAACTGTTGTCTTTCAGTGCCTCTTGGTACTTGACAGGTTGTGTAAGGGATAGAAAGCCTGCAAAAAGACAGATGTTTGAAGATTGGCTCCTTGTGAGCACACCTTCTCTGATGTTGCCAATGATTTGGTCTGGTGGATGAGCTCTTAGGTAGATTAGATCTCCCTGATATGGTATGATGGCATTTTGTGGTGAAGGACAGAGGTTTGGAGACTCTGTTGACATAACATCTGTTGGCACTTCTGAAGAGGCAACAGATGTTTGGAATGGAGGTGGAGGAATGGGTCCAAGTGGTGTAAGATTGGACTGACTTTTGTCAACAGATGATTGACTCTTGTCAACAGATGATTGAACAGTGGATTGGCTGGGTGAATCAGTGGATTGAAGGTAAGACTGGCCAACAGTGGCTGACTCAGCTGTGACAGAGTTTTGACAGTTGTTTTGAACCACTGCTTCCTCTGAAGCAGGATAGATTTTGTAGTGGTCTGGAACCACAACATCTATTCTGTAGTCTTGTTGTGAAGATTGTGGAGTACCTGCAGGGTTAGTTTTGACAGCAATATCTTCAAATTTGAATTTATCTAAATCAAACAACTCAGCAGGGTTTGCTGGGATTTTTAAAGAAGAAAGTTCATTGAACTTCACATTCAGAGTTTCTTCTATTGTTTTAGTCCTTGTGTTAAACACTTTATAGGCCTTTGCAATAGAAGAATACCCCAGAAAATATCCACAATCCACTTTGGCTGCAAATTTTGAAATGGAATCTTTAAGATTTAAAATGAAACATGGGCAGCCAAAGACTTTGAAAAATGATATCAGAGGTTTGATTTTAAACAGAATTTCATAAGCAGTCTTTTGATGTCTAGGGTTGATTAAAACTCTGTTTTGAACATAACAGGCAGTGTTTACAGCTTCTGCCCAAAAGGACAGAGGTAAACCAGAATCTGCTAGCATTGTTCTTGCAGCCTCAATAAGAGTCCTGTTCTTCCTTTCAACCACCCCATTTTGCTCTGGTGTTCTTGGGATACTGTACTGCCTTACAATCCCTTTTGACACACAGAAATCATCTAACTCCTTATTTTTAAACTCTGTTCCATTGTCACTCCTAAAGACTTTTACTGGCAAGTCATATTGTTTTTCAACTTTGGTGACAAAGTCCTTCAAGATACCTGCAGTCTCATCCTTAGAGTGTAAAAAATAAGTCCATGTAAACCTAGAAAAATCATCAACTATGACAAGACAAAATCTTTTTCTTCTTAGACTCATGATTTTTACAGGGCCAAACAAGTCCATGTGCAACATTTGTAAACACTGACTAGTTTTGGACTCATCAATGGATTTGTAAGAGCTTTTATGTTGTTTACCTTTTAAACAGGAAACACAATGCTCATCACATTTGAATTCTTTTGATGGTAAACCTCTGACAAGGTTTTGTTTGGAGAGTGAGTTGATAGTTTGAAGGTTGGTGTGACCAAGTCTCCTATGCCACAATTCTGTCTCTTTGGTAGAGGCAGCTGAGAACAGACAGACATTTGCAGTAGGATTATCCTTCAACATATCAACCACATACACATTGCCACTTCTGTGAGCAACAAGTTGTGCTTTGCTCTCAGCAATGATGGTGTTAATCTTTTCTACAGCCTCTGGGCCAACAATCTTACAAGTTTGCTTAGTGAAGAATGACCCAAAGCCTTTGTCACTCATTTGTGATACACTAAGTAAATTAAATTTTAGATTGTCTATTAGATTAACATTTTCAAACTTAAGCCTCCCTGCTTTGACAGTACCAGAACCTAACACTTTACCTTTAGAATCATTACCAAAGGATATATCACCCCCTCCATGAGCAAGAAAGTCCAGAAGAAGGGCTCTACATCCAGTCATGTGCCTGGAGCCTCCACTATCTACATACCATAAACTGTCTAAACAAGCAGAAGCTCCCTGCACATCAGTAAAGATTTTAGTTTTGGTGAGTGTCCAAAGCCAAATTGGCTTTGGATGGGTCCTTAGCTGTCTCAGCCTTAAGTTGAGGAGAATGATCAGTGGTTTGGACTAGCTTTTGAACTAGATTCAACAGCTGCAGTTGACCATTTGCCAGTGCTTGTATGTCAACACTTGGTCCAGCAGATGTTTGATCATTTCCTATCAGTTGTTGAAAACCATGAGGGTGTCTGTTCACTTTTGGTTTTGAAGGCCTCTTGGGCTCTTCATAAACATGTGGCAGACGATGACAAGTGGGTTGTCCATATCCTCTTGGTGATCTGTTAACAGGTGGAGCATCTGTTACCTGAACTTCTCTGGGAGCAGAGTTTTTGTTCAGACTTTTGGTAACAGATGTTTGAACTGATTCAAAAGTCTGTTTGGGTTTTCCTTTTGAAGTACTTACCACTTGACTCTCCAGAGTTTTAGCCTTATACTCTTTTATCTTTTCATCAAAATTTTTGAGATATAGGCACTCTTTTGTTTTGTGATTCTTTTTCTTGCAGATTGAACATTCTTTAGATTTTGAATCATTTAAACTTGTTGTTTTGTTGATGTCATATGCTTTTAGAAGAAAACAGTTTTTGGTGACATGGTTCTTCTTTTCACAAAAATCACAAAACAAGTTGTTCTTGGCTTTCCCTTTTTCTTTCTTCTTTTCAACAGATGTTTCATCATCTGTTGGAAGACTTACTAGAGGGATTACTTTGGCCTGTGGTGCCATTTTACCATCAGAGGTTTTGAAGGTCATTGGTTTGAAATTTTCAAGGACTTCACACTCATCTGACCATGTTGGTTTGAATTGATATTTCTCAATTTCATCAAATGAGGGTGTACCTTCCAACTTTTCAAGAATGATTTTCTTGCCATTGGGTTCAGTAACCTTGATTTCTTGACCTTTTGAGTTTGTAGGGATGACCTCAACCAACTGTAGTTCCTTTTTGTCAGTGGTTTGTGAAACTTGATCAGTGGTTTTAAAACCAAACCCAAATTTCACATGACTTTTAGATTGTTGGTTGACAATCATCTCAAAACCCTTTGATGATTCCACCCATTTCTTACATTCAACTTGGGTGGACTCAAGCTCCTTCTTACAACTATGATATTTTGTTATCATAGTCTGAAGCTGGTCTTTGGTTATGCTTGCTTCATGTTTTAAACTGCTGATTTCAGACTCTTTTTCAGATATTTTTGATTTTAACTCTTTTGTTAGTTTTTCAAACTGAATTTCAGAATCTAAAATTTTCTTTCTAAAGTTTTCATTCACCTCTTTTATCTTAGCAAATGCCACAATACATTTGTCTGAGCACAAGTCATTTAAGATTTGAGGAGATACCTTAGCAGCAGCCATCAAGGCACAGTTACACTGGCAGTCACAGTCATCACTACCCCAGGGGTCTGATAGATTCACAACCTCCACTTCAGATTCTTCAGCTGAAACAATCTCACCAACAACACCATCAGGCACATTTTCAGACATAGACACCACTTCCTCAGAATCAGTCTCTTCAACAATTGTTTCTAGTGCCATAAAACAAAAATCCTTTTCAGTGTTAGCAACTAGAGCAATGTTGTCATCTGTTATCTCATCTGGTAGACTGCTCCAATCAACAAAGCCTTGAGTAAAGAAACTCTGTTGACCTGGTTGACTGGTCTCTGCAGGAGCAGAGGGTGGAGTAACAGTCATTGGCACAGGGGCCTGAGCAACAGGTGTTTGGACATAGTGATACTGAGGAACAGTGGTTTGGACATAATGCACAGGAACAGTGGTTTGGGTCTGTGCAAAGTGAGCAGTGTTTTGCACATTAGGTACATTAGGGATGGTTTGATAAGTGTTGGTCTGTGGTCTTTGATTTGGATAGGTAATCATAGGAACTCCATTTTGACTCCTACACTCCCTAGCAAAATGACCCATTCTATGACACTTGTAACACTTTATCTTTGATTTATCCAACCCAACCTTTGACCCACCATGTAAACCTGGGTACCTCCTGCCAGTTTTCTTATAGAAGTTATTGGTTCTAATACTGAGCAGGGCAACCTGATGTAAAATGTCCATTTCTTCTAGGTCCAAAGGGTCAATGTATTGCAAGTCATTGTACACAAAAGATGAATTATCAGAAGCCTGGATATCACCACTGGCTGTGAAAGCACAGTTGTTTGGTGATGAGTAAGAATCATTATTGAAACCAGTTGTTATGTCAATGTAATGATCATAACTCTGATCCTTACTACTTCCAGAACCATCATCCTGACCCAACAGTGCAGTATTGCCAAATACATAGTCAACTGACACTTTGCCAGAGTCCTGGAGCTTCTTTTTCTGGTTAAGCTCCCTTTCATAAGTCAGGAGCTTACCATGAAGCTGGGTCAGGGTTAGGTCTTTGAATCCGATAGAATTTCTCATAACTATAGCTATAGTGTCCCATTTGTCCTGAAGTGATCTAAGAAACCTATGATTCAGTGTTGAATTAGGAAAAGTTAGACCAACCAGTTTAAGTTCACTAATTAGACAGTTAAACCTTTCAAACTGCTGTGTTAATGACTCCCCTTTTATGTGACTAAACGTTTCATATTGTTGGTTAAGTATTTCACGGTTGTTTTCAATCACATCATCAGTTCCCCCGAATTGCTCTTTAAGAGCGTCCCACAGTTCTTTAGCACTATTGCAGTGCAAGAGACCGGCATAGATATCATTCGGCAGTGCCATGGCTACTATGCTGAAAGCCTTGGCATCTAGCTCGATTTTTTGAAAATCTTGCTCTGAGTAGTTCTCAACACTCTTTGGTACTTGGATCTTTGGATCCTCGGCACTCGGTACCATTGGAACATGTGGTCCAAATACTACCGATTTCCAGCACCCTGTGTTCTGTTGTGCTAACACATGAGCTACCCGACGCTGCCAGATGTTGTATTCTGACCTGACAAGCATCGGAGGCTTGTTGTGTGTGCCAGTGTTGTGTGGATCTTGATTAAGTGAAGTCATTCTCTTGGTTTTTCAAAAACAAGGTCTGTTTACTAACTGTTGAAACGAAAATAAACTATTACTCTGTTTTAACCCGACAAACAAACGATATCAATAATTATGAGCTGATCTGTGTATTAAATTGATTGATTAGATCAGATTTAATTGACCAAGCTCTGATACCAATTGTTAGGATCTGAGTATTGGATTGTTTTGATTAACTATGAATTATGAATGAAGTATAAATGGAAAGTGCAGCGGAATAAAGAATAATCAAAACATAGAGAATAATTGTTATCAATCGAATGCTTTCATTAAACTGAAAGATTACAATAGTACAATTAAAGCTCCCCCTCAGCCTGATCACTCAGAATTTGTTTGTCTAAAGAGAATGACGAGTGACCAATAGAACAGTACAAGTACTGTTCTATTTATAGACAAGTACAAACCTCTGATGATCACTTAGCTGACGTCACCAAGAAAGCGACCCCTAACTGACTAACAAACTACAACATCTGTTAAACAATAAACTACTGTTACACTGAAACTACTGATAGTAAAACTCTGTTAAACTAAAGCTCTGATGTCTTCTTATCATCTGTTGAACCAAAGTGCTGTTGGTTCAACAGACCTTTGTTCTTCATACCTTTGATCAGCACTTGTTCTTTATCAGACTTTTGCTCTTCAGACTTTATCCATCAGTCCTTTCATCAGCAGCAGTTGTCTTGTATCAGTTGTTAGGCATCAGCAGTTTGGGAATCAGCAGTTCTTTGGAGGAAGCTTTCTTGTAACAACTGTTATTTATTCTTGATCAACACTTAGTATATTTTGGCTTTCTATCATCTGTTCTTCTCCAGGTCAGCAGACCCAACACGTTCTTATAACCTAGTAGTAACGGATATGATCTTTGGAACTTATAACAACTCTTTTGTAAAACTTATGAACTCACCGACTTTATGTTGACTTTTTAAGTATGTCTTTCAGGTTTAAACTTTGGTAACGGCACGGTTGGAGTAGGTGGCAGTTTGGGATCGGGGATCCTAGAAGGTTAGAATTGGCGTTCAGGAAACCAAAGGTCTTAGAAGCATCTTTCCGCTGCGTTGGCAAAGCCACCAAACGTCACAACCGACGAGGGGAAAAGTCGGGGTGTGACACTCTTTAAACTGGAAATTTTTGCTCAACATGATGGGTCTCATGGGTTTTCCGGATGTTTAGATTATGTGGGTCAAGGGCTGTCTCGCTTCCGGTAAAGGATCAGTCCTAGTCAATGGGTCTCCAACGAACGAATTTCGATTTAAGAGAGGATTGCGACAAGGCGACCCGTTATCTCCTTTCTTATTCACGATCGCCACGGAGGTCATTGACATGTTCATGCGAAGGGCCGTTGATATGGGGTTATTCCATGGAGTTAGATTATCGGACACGGGGCCATCTATTTCACATATATCTTATGCCGATGATGTTGTTTTCATTGGGGAATGGTCCGATCACAACGCCGTTAGTCTCAAGAGATTTATTAGATGTCTTGCTCTTGTCTCCGGCCTCAACATTAATCACAGAAAGCGTAAAGCCTTTGGTGTCAGCATCGATGATCGTGAGTTGCTCCGAATGGCCAACACACTTAGGTGTGAAGCCGGAGCCTTTCCCTTCCATTACCTTGGAGTCCCTATCGGTGTTAATATGAAACGAGCTTCGTTGTGGCAGTCGGTCATTGATAGGTTCAAAAATAAGCTTTCGTCTTGGAAGGCGATGTATTTATCGTTTGCGGGAAGAGCTACCTTGGTGAAAGCGGTCCTTGGGAATTTGCCATCATATTACCTTTCGTTGTTTCTTGCCCCAAAGTGTGTCATTAAACAATTGGAAGGGATACGTCGGGATTTTTTTATGGGGTAGAGTTGGAAGCCGACAGAGAATAAGGTGGGTTCGATGGGATCGTGTCATTAAACAAAAGAAAATCGGCGGCCTTGGTATCGGCGGTTTGGAGGACTTTAATCTAGCGATGTTCTCTAAATGGTGGTGGTGGTATAAAGAGAATCCTAATCATCTTTGGGCGCAAGTGATTTTGGCTATTCACGGTTCAAGCAAGAGTGATAATTTGGTGCCGATAAAGGAGTCGATTACGGGTGTTTGGAAGGATATTGTCTCTATGGATGATGTCCTTGCCAAGATGGGGATTAATATAAAGGACATGCTTTCTGTTAAGTTGGGCAATGGAGGCAATGTCAAGTTTTGGTCGGACATATGGGTTGGGAACAAGGCGTTTATGTTTCTGTTTCCGAACCTGTATAAATTGGCTGCAAATAAAAAATCATGGGTCGTGGATAATTACACACCGGGTGTTCAAGGGCCGCTGTGGGGATGGGATTGCAACAGACTCCCGAATTCGGGTGTTGAGGCGGTGGGGGCGATGAGCCTCTTGTCGCTTCTCCAGCAAATGCAGATTAGCATGAATGATGATCAATGGGTCTGGTGTAACAATGATGATAAATTGTTCTCAACAAAGGAGCTTCAGAAAGACAGAGTTGCGGCTACTCTTAGTACCTCCGATATAGAAAATGAATTTCCTTGGATTGGCCCAGCCCCGTACAAACAAAAGCTGTTATTGTGGCATGTCATGATGGGTCGGGTAGCGTCTAAAGCGAGTCTCTGCAGTCGTGGTGTCCATCCAGCCAATTCGACATGTGACCAGTGCAATTATTGCGTTGAAGATGTTGATCATTTGTTCATGGGTTGTGTTTTTGCTAGATGCATATGGTGGAACATACTTGTTTGGTTAAAGATTC
Source organism: Ambrosia artemisiifolia (assembly GCA_032199755.1). Taxonomy (NCBI): domain Eukaryota; kingdom Viridiplantae; phylum Streptophyta; class Magnoliopsida; order Asterales; family Asteraceae; genus Ambrosia; species Ambrosia artemisiifolia. Next base: position 55,535,013 of record CM063513.1, on the reverse strand, counting down.
CTTGGCCTCCTGATGAACTTTCGATTGCCGGTTTCGTGGAGAAGATTCGGAACAGCCCGGGAAGCATGAAGTGGAAAAGAATTGTCTTTCTTGTGATCGTGGCGACAATGTGGCGTATTTGGGATGCTCGCAATAAAATGGTGTTCGACGGACGATTCCTCCCGGTTAGAGTTTCCGTCAATATGATAAAAGAAGATAACTTTCTATGGATTACGCATAGAAATGGTCCGGCCAACATCACTTGGGAGAATTGGAAGAACTATGACGTTGTGGGTCTCTTATAATTTGGGGTGTTCTTCCTAGTTTTGGAGTCTGTTTTCGCTGTTTGTTCTTTGTTTTGTCTGTAATTTCTCCCTCTAGTTTCTTGCTGGGTCTATATATATATATATATATATATATATATATATATATATATATATATATATATATATATATATATAGGGTATGGATATTATGGAAACCCTATCTTTTGAAGAAACCCTGCAAACTCTATTATGACCATTGATCAAGTTTGATCAATGGTCCATAATTAATTCCTATATAATATTCAAAAGCAAGTGGACCACATTAATAAAAAATAGGATTAAGGGCAATATGGTAATCTTGAATGAATTTTTTATAATTTAATTTTATGAATCCTAGGTTTAAAAAGGTTGATTTGACACTTGTCAAGTCACCTCTCTCCTACTTTATTACACGTTTTCCAGCACGAAATATTAACGTACGTTAGTATTGTGATACAAAATTCTGACCTCGTGTGAGACATCGCTACCATGCGTTAAACAGGCATATACTAAAAGAACAAAATAAAAGAACACATAAAATGTATATTTATTTAAGAAATGATAAAAACTACCATTACAATCAACACTAAAACATATCAAAAAAACGTTTATACAAACATAATTATTTGTGAATTTAAAAAAAAACTATCATAACAACATAAAAAAGATCTAGCTATACTTCGTTCTTGATACCCATCTTCATCTTTAACACAAAACATCTCTTCACCTACAAAAAAAAAAGATAACACGTGTTAGTTGGGCTCTCCAAAACACATAATGAGACATCACCGACATGTGTAGTGTATTCTAAAACATATGTTTTACTGAAATAACGTATGTCATTTGAACCCTAACACAAGTTAGTTGGCATATACTAACGTATGTCATATGAACCTAACACGTGTTAGTTACGCATATACTAGCAGGTGTTAGCATCACTAACATGTGTATAAACAACACCAAATCTGCAGTGCCAAGTGTATCATACTCAATATTACAACTATGTTAATACAACTACTCAAATACGATTAATAGGGTTTGAAATCCAAACAATAATAAATTTGAAAAATCAAATCAGAACCAATCCAAATCCATATACCAAAATATTATCCTCATATTCATGAAATATATAATATAATAAAAGACATCAGCAGCATGTGTTAGTTGGGACTCTAACACCTGTTAGTTTGGCATATACTAGCATGTGTTAGCATCACTAACGTGTGTGAGCATATAAGACTCAGACCGCAAAAAATAGACATGTACACCCTATACGAGTTCATAGCAATTTCACTTGCCAAAAAATTATTCTGACCAAAAGATTAAAAATTTATAATCTTTATAAAAAACTCAAAACCATCACTTACCACTGCCACATCATCAACGCCGTCTTCTTCCTATAGCCTACTCGTGAAAATTAATACTAGAACAGATACACATGTTAGTGTGAATCCTCAAACAAAATAATGGGGCATCACTAACATGTGTTAGCATACACTAACATAAAAAAGACTACAAATTTATTCATCAATCACATGTGATCTATCAACCTCATGTCCCCAATCCAATAAAAATCTAACATAAACAAAATAATAATAATAAAAAAAAGGTTAACATAAGTTTTTTTTTCATTCAAGCATTTGATCGGACACTTGGTATGCGAACAAAAACTAACCCCAAAACTGTTATTATTTACTTGGTGAGGCTAAAAAAATGGTCCAATGAGTTTCGGCTGAAAACTATTTATATGACTTAAAAACATTTAATCGGACAAAAAAGTCCCAATGCTCCCAAAATTTTGTGGTGTTTTTAATCTTTTTATAATGGAATAATGAAGTACGTGAATAACTGTATTATAAAAAATAGATTTAAGCAAAACAAAATCATGAAAAGAGCTAGTGGATTCAAAAGAAAGTCTAATAGGAACACAAACCTGCTAATACACATATTTATTATTTATTTGGTTTTCGATTCTCTAACTGTCTTTGCTGCAATCTTGTGAAGTACAAAATCGCTTAAGGTCGTCTTCCCCAAATCGACATCCCCAAACCAGACCTGACCAACACTGTTACGACAGCTTCTTCTCCAACCCATTTGTTTACTCTTTATTGATACACTCACTGTAATATCCGTTAATAATAATAATAATAATAATAATAATAATAATAATAATAATAATAATAATAATAATAATAATAATAATAATAATAATAATAACCGATCTACTGAATCTGCTGACAAAGTGATAGGGTGAATTCCATCTCAGGAGATATCATTCCATCCCTAAAACCAATATATATAATTTGCAAAAGGGCCAGACGATCCCCAATTCCAAAATAATAATAATAATAATAATAATAATAATAATAATAATAATAATAATAATAACAACCGATCTACACTCACTGTAATGGTTGTTGTTCGAGATGATGATGACGGGATGATGACGATGGTTGATGTTCTTCTTCGTGGTGGATTGTTGTTCGAGATGATGACGATGGTGGTTGTGTTGTGGATCCACGACATTGTTTTCGAGTGGTTGGAGGAGATGCAGGTGGTGACCGATGGTGGTGTTTAGGTTGTGATGGTTCATCTTCTAGAGAGAGATAGAGAGAGGGAGGGTAGAGAGAGATCTGAATTTGAATTTGATTTTGAAAAATAATAAGGAGAGATGGGGGGGGGGGGGGAACATATATATAAGGAGAGAGAGAAGGGGTGGAGTTAAAATGTCAATTATGCCCTTCTTAATATAATATAGAGTGATATTGGCTTGGATGATGTGGCACAATATGAGCCAAGTGATGGGTTTCTTGGGGTTTCTTTATTTGGGAGGGTTTCCTCCATATACTTTACCTATATATATATATATATATATATATATATATATATATATATATATATATATATATATAAGGCTAAAGCTAGGGAGGAAACCCTCTAAAACGAAAAAACTCCCGAAAACCCAACTAGTGGTTCTCATGGTTCCACATCACTCATTATTAGAAATATTATTTTATTGTCTTGAGGGTATTTTAGACATTTTCTTTTTCCCCCCATTAAATATTTTGAATCTTTCTCTTTCTCCCTCCTATATAAACAACCCCCATACTCTCTCTCTCCATTTTTCTCAAACCCTGCAGATTATCACCACCACCACCATTCCTGACCACCACCACCATACCTGACCACCACCACCACCACCACCACCACACCTGACCACCACCACCACCACCATTCCTTCGACGAACGTGTCACCTCGTCCTTGACCCGAAACCCTGACCTGACTGACCTAGTTAACCCCAAAAACACCACCATTAATTACTTTAGTCCACCAAATCACCACCCCTGTTGTCCCGAAACCCTGGTCACCACCCCTGTTTGTCCCTGTCGTTCCTGTTTCCACCCCTATACAATCAAATCACCCCCCCTGTCGTCCATGTTTCCACCTCAATAATCAGCAGAGGAAATAAATCAGATGGGTGGCTACAAGAACTCGTCATCCTCTCTCTCTCCATCTCAGATTTGTTGCTCTCTCTCTCCATCTCAGATTATTTTCAGATTTGTTTCTCTCTCTCTCCATCTCAGATTTGTTTCTTCTTGTCATCCTCTCTCTCCTCTGATTTGGTTAGAGATGAGATGGGTAGTAGGTTTGGGGTTTGGTTATACTAGAGTCGGAGTTCCGTCGTGGGTGGAGGAGACCACCAGTCTGCTTCCCTCTCTACTGCTCTTTACATCGGTTCTCTGTCCTCTGTTTTGGTTCGTGGGTTTACAGAGAAGAAAGAGCAAGGGGGCATTTATAGGTGGGTGTTTCTGTTCTTCCTTTCTTCAGCTTAAAGGCAAGAGCTTTTCTTTACTGCTCGTGGGTGGAGGAGACCACCAGTCTGCTTCCCTCTCTACTGCTCTTTAATCCGGTACCGGTATATTCGAAGAGTAAAACTCGATCTTTTACCGGAACCCTCTGGTATTCTTTCTGTTCCTTTTTTTTATAATTAAATTCGGTGTTTTCGGTATTGTTTTTATTTATAAATTATAATATGTGTAATTGATGTAGAGGTTGTTGTGTCATGGTGTTGTTTAGGGAAAGGTGTAGGCTTCATAAGTTATACTTGGTGATAATTAAAGAGAAATGATTCGGAAACTAAATTGATCAATTCTAATTTATTTATAGTTGTCACATGGGTAGTTGTTTTCGGTTTTCTCTTGTTATGTTTACCTTTAATTACTAAATGGATAATATGTTTTTGTTACCTTTAATTACTAAATGTGAATCGTTTAATGTGAATCGTTTTTTTGATTAGTAATACTAATGGATAGCATATTTTTTGTTATTATTATTACTTTTTGTGAATCGTTTAATGTGAATCGTTTTTTTATTAGTAATACTAGTGGGATGAAATTTGTGTTGCGTCTGTTTCGTATGTAACAACACCACTAAGTTGGTATAAATTAGTTTCTGATATTACCAGCATGTGTATGTTTGTATGAGTATTAAAATGTGTGGAATGTATGTTTGCATCTGTTTCCTATATTGCGCCTGTTTCGTATGTAACAACAGAACTAAGTTGGTATAAATTAGTTACCGATTTTTTTTACCAGATACAGGTTTGATTTTTTGCAAATTATAGAGGAAGAATTGGGATGAAATATATGTTTGCGTCTGTTTCGTATGTAACAGCAACACTAAGTTGGTATAAATTAGTGTTTGATAAAAACAAGTTGTTTTGTGATGGTTTTGAAAATTTGAGCCTATTAATTAACCTTTTTTATATGTTATTATTATTAATATTTTTTTTTAATCAAAATGGGTGAATTTTTATGTCTCTTAACATATGCAACAATATGTCTGATTTGTTTTTTACCAGCATGTGTATGTTTGTATGAGTATTATAATGTGTGGAATGTATGTTTGCATCTGTGTCCTATATTGCGTCTGTTTCGTATGTAACAACAGAACTACGTTGGTATAAATTAGTTACCGTTTTTTTTACCAGATACATGTTTGATTTTTTGCATATTATAGAGGAAGGATTGGGATGAAATCTATGTTTGCATCTGTTTCGTATGTAACAGCACCACTAAGTTGGTATAAATTAGTTTCTGTTTTTTTTTCTAGATAAAAAGTTTTGATTTTTTAAGTTTGATAATCCAGTTGGTTAACATACGTTAAGCGGGGGGGGGGGGGTCTTTACAAGTAAATTGATGTTTTTTGTTTTATTTTTGCAGGTGAGCATATTTTTGCATTAAAAATGAAGATGATTATCAAGAATGAAGTGTAGACAATTTTTATTTATTTATGATAGTTTTTTTATCATTTGCTGATTTGCAATGACCGTTTTGTTTGTTTTTAGCACTTTGTAAGAAACGATTCTTGTATACATTTGAATGTTTTTGGATCTATAAATTTTGTAGCACTTTGTAATGACCGTTTTGTGTTGTTTTTAGCACTTTGTAAGTAGCATTTTAAGTAACAAAATGCCTATAACCATATCAATTCTTGTTACGTATGCAACAATTTCTGGTGCTGGTAGAATAAAACGAAAAAAAATATTGTCTAATAAAAAAAATTATTAAATCAGCATTTTTTAAATAATATAAACTGGCAACTCAGTTTTAACCTACGTAACACAACACATGTTACATATGTAACACGGGCATCTGACAGCTTGTATAATAATGGGTAAAAAGTAAGAGAGAGATGATGTGACATGTGTGGGGTCCACTTGTCATAGGTGCTTTTCAGAAAAATGTCAATTGACCATTGTACCCTTTTTTTGTCATCTACTCACCAAAATATATTAAAATAATCTAGAATGAATCTAGACCATTGATCACTTTAGATCAATGGTCTAGATTGGGTTTGCAAGGTTTCTTCAACTTTTTGAGGTTTCCATTTTAACCATCCCCTATATATATATATATATATATATATATATATATATATATATATATATATATATATATATATATATATATATATATATATATATATATATATATATATATATATATATATATATATATATATATATATAGTTTTTGGCCGTTAAAAAAAAAGCTTAAAAACTGCAATAATTGTTAAGAGTGAATTATTATTTGAGTGCTGATGTTATGTAATTTACTCTAATCCTTAACATTTTCCATGACGCAGTAGACATATTTTTTTGGTAATTAGGATTCATACACCCCCTATTTAGGATTCATACACCCGGGCCCACATCACATACCAATACGAGGCTGCCACATACCCCAGAATATGTTGTTACACCCCCAGAATATGACGTCACAGGGTGTATGAATCCATAACCCTATTTTTTTTTCAGTTTTCTCGAAAGTGATGACATAGATGGTTGATTGGTCCCTCAAACAAAAGTGACTTTTATAAATGTCCAATAACCTTTCATTTCAGTAGCCAATTATTTGAAAAGAAAGTAGACAATTTAAAGTACAAGACAAACCTTGATGAATTTGACGGGCCATAATTGGACGACAATTCAACATATATTGATATTTATATTTAACAATAATAAGTATAATTAGGATATAGATAATAGTATTCACGTTTGTTTATCAAATGTATGTGAGTGTATCCTTAAAATTATATGGGATGGGTGAAGAGGTTGTGAGTGAATGAGAGAAAAAATATTTGGTGAAAGCAGTTCACCCTTATATATGAGGGACACTGTTCACCTCTATAAATATTTTAATATTTTTGTAACTGGTTGTGAGTGAGGAGAGAGAAAATATAATGATCAAATTATGAAAAAGTATTATTTGTTTAAGAAAGAGAGAGAAAATTTTAGGAAGAAATTGTGATTTATAGTGTAATTTGGTGGATGGGATTTGGTGGAGATGATAAGAATGCTCTAAGACCATGTGTAAGACTATAAGGAGGGGGGGGGAGAGGGGGATGAAGCGCATGTGACACTTTTAGGACCCATGTGAAGGGGGGAAAATTGTAGGGAATGAAAGGGGGGGGAAGAGGGGGGGGGGGGGGAAGGAATATTATTATTATTATTATTATTATTATTATTATTAATGTGTGTGTTAAATTAAAAAAAAAAAGCTGAGCCAATAAAAAATGACATGTGGCCCAAAAAACGCCCCACGCCTGTGGAGATTTCCCCCCAACACGGGGCGATGTTCCCCCCTTCTCCCCCCACTCCGGACGGTCTAATGGTGGGTGAAATTTGGTGGGTGAAAGGGACATTTTTTGACATGGGGCATGTGGGGTCACTTTGGTGCATGAAAGGAGCTTGAAATGGGCAAAAGGTGTGGTGGTGTGGTGTGAGTGGGTGTATATAATAATATTAAATTTGAATTAAAAAAATAAAAAAATAAAAATGAAGTGGCATCTTCTGATTGGCCCCTCCACTTTTCCACTCATGCGAAAAATTTTGCTTGGGACATGTTAGCGCCCCTTTAATAAAAAGGGGAGGGGGTGTGCTCACGTGAAATGGGCACCAATTTTGTCCTTTCAAAACCGTTTCGCAGACCATTACAGGTGGTCTAACAATATAGAACTTTTGGCTAAACTGAAAAAGAAAAAAAAAATCTTAATCACAGGTTTTTTTTTTTACAAGAATAAGTTTCTTTAATTTTTTTTTCATTTATACATGTGTGTATATTTGTATCTAAAACTACAAAAACTAATGTTCTTCGTATATGTACATATATGTGAAAATTTTTAGAAGTGTATGTGAATTTTTAGAAGTGTTGCCTGTTAACCTCATTTTCTTCACGAAGAGACTTTTTAAACCCTGCAACAGTGAATTCTTCCTTACCATCTTCGCCCCAATTCCACCGATCTGGATAATCTTGTAAAACCACCGGTTTAAGCAGAAAGTTCAGATCTTAATATTCTGATATTTCCTCTACCGTGATAAAATCTCTACGCCATGAAGGATGAAACCTGTGATCATTATGATGCAACTTAATACGATCTGCCACAACACAATGCTTCACTCGTTCTATCGCATATAAGTTCGACCATCTCTCACAAAGAGTCGTCTCACCAACCCACAAGTCTTGCCATAATTAACACTCTTCCCATGCCCCACCTTAGGTCTAATAAGCTTCTGAACGCTACAGCCATTTAATTGAAATCTGTCCACCATTTTAACAATAGATTTCCAGCAACCAACTAAACTGTTTTTTAACGGCAGGAAAAACCATCGACCCCTACAACCATGAATAGCATCAATTATTTTGCACCAAATGGAATGACTTTGAGATTTAAAACGCCACGACCATTTCAACAAGAGCGCCACATTAACATCTTTTATATTTGAAATCCCCAATCCACCATTTTTCTTAGAGCTTGTAACAATATTCCAAGAAACCCAATGAACTTTTTTCTCCTCACTAGAACTGGACCAAAGGAAAGACCTCATCATCTTCTCGATTAGATTGGCTACTTTTGAGGGGACTTTGTAGAGCGAAAGATAATAAACCGGCAAACTCGCCAGGACCGATTTGATCAACGTTAGTCTACCACAAATAGAAAGAGTTTTCGCCTTCCATGAAGCAAGGCGATGTTGAATAGTATTTATAACACCAACCCAATGAGCCGAGTTGTTCATGTTTGTGTCGACTCTAATTCCTAAGTAATCTAAAGGGAATGTACCAGTCCGACATCCAAGAATGGCCGCCATAGAACTCACCTCATCTTCTCCAACCCCTATACCAAACAATTGAGACTTTCGAATATTAATCTTTAGACCCGAGCAAAGATAGAAGACTCTAAGGAGTCTTGATGTATACTCAATATTTTCTCGCGACCAATCACCAATAATAACCGCATCATCCGCATATAGTAAATGAGAGAAAATCGGACCTTCATTACCAATGCGAACCGTCTTTAAACCACCCACTTCACAAGCCTTGTTTACCAAATGGGAAAAAGCTTCCATCACAATTAGAAATAAATACGGAGATAACGGGTCCTCTTGCCTTATACCTTTATGGCACTGAAACTCAAATGTAGGAGAACCGTTCACCAACACTGCTGATCTAGCGGATTCTAGAATTCCTTTGATCCATAAGCACCATCTATAAGGAAAACCCAATTGCTCCAATACCGAAATCAAAAAACCCCAGTTGACATAAACGCTTTCCGCCCCATCTTCTTGACCCAACCATAAACTTCATTCATCATGAGTGGACCATCCAGAATAAATCTCCCCTTAATGAAAGCTAATTGCGTGTCAAAAATAATCTTACCCAGAGTGTCTTTAACCCGCAACGCCAACACCTTAGAAATTATTTTACTAATAACTCCCACCAAGGTTATAGATCTTTACTCATTTAACCCTATCAGGGACTTAGATTTTGGGATCAAAGTAACGAAAGAAGTGCTACAGCCTATATTTATTTTACCTGTGTGAAAAATTCATCAAAAAGATTACCAAAAACAGTCTCCAACAAGCTCCAAAATTGTTTAATAAAGCGGAAGTTGAAGCCGTCCGGGCCAGGAGCTCTATCCGACACACAATCTAACATAGCCTCCTTAATTTCTTCTTTTGAAAATGGCTTAATAAGCCCCTCTATATCAGCAATCGGCACCTTATTAATTCCGCTACAAGACAGCAGTGGGCGAACCTTATCAACATCAGAAAAATGTTTTCTAATGAATTGAAAAACCTCCTTTTTATTGAGCGAAGGTTTAGTAACCCATTGCCCATCAATCAATAAACCCGGCAAGGCGTTAGAGGCCTTTCTACCATTCACCACCCTATGGAAAAACGCAGAATTATCATCACCCTGTGACGCCCATTTAACACAGGATTTTTGTATCCTATCTTTGCTTTGAATTTGCTTCGCATAAAAAATTTCCTTCTTGCATTCTTCCCAAACCCATATCTCCTCTTCCTCAAGGTCCCTTTCTTCCATACAACTTTCAAGATTTTGAACTTATTTTTTAAATCCCTCCAATTGTTCGCCTTCTTTAATTTGAACTTCAGCCCACGATTTACGAATCTCTTCTCTCACCCGTTTTAGTTTTCTCATGATGACTAAATCCGAAGGGCCTTCAAAAGAACAACTAAGCATCACATTTTTTTACCACATCTTCACATCCTTCCCTCTCCATACAGGTATTGTACAATCAAAATGGTTTATACCCGAAGTTATGATTAACCAAAGACAACAAGATAGGGGTATGGTCCGATAATTCTCTAGGCAGAGCTCGAAGACATGCCAGCAGCCACCTGTTATAGAAATTTTGACAGACTAAAACTCTGTCGATCTTGCTCATTTTAACCACGCTATCTTTCACAGTCACAAAAGTAATTTGGTTGCCTCTCATACAGTATTCCTTCAATCCTACTTCATCAATAAAATAGTTGAAATCCCAAGAGCTCACACGATCGAAACGAGAATTCCATCTCTCTCCAGGAAGTCGGACAACATTAAAATCACCAACTAAAACCAACATACCTTGGTAATTACCAATAATCTCTTTAATCTTTACCCAAAGGTTCCGCTTCGCAACCACTTTTTGAGGACCATAGACATTTAGAATGTTTATAAAAGACCCGTCTTCCACCAAAACACCCGATGTTAACAGAAAGTTAGAGTCCCTAAAACTCGTATGCTTCGAAAAAACCTTGGTATTCCAAATATTTATGAGACCACCGGAACGACCAGTAGCAGTTACAACATCACAATCAAAATCTCCTCTGCCCCAAATGTTAGCTCCGTTAAACCTCGATCGTCTGTTATCTTAGATTCTTGTAATGCCAAAAAATCAACACCATTCTTGACCCGTAAATCCTTAACCCACCCTTGTTTCCCATGGATTCCTAACCCCCGAACATTTAAAGAAAGAAAATTCATAGTAAACCTGTTTATTCCCCTTCTTCTTGGACTGCCTCCTTTATTAGCACCTTAAAATTGTTTAAATCAGCACCAAAAATATGTCCCATCTGCACCGTGTTCTTAATCTCTTCTACAATAACATCATCCGATTGGTTTGCCATATTCAACTCAATTTCTTCAATATGATGATTATCCTCCGGTATTATTTCTTCATCCTCACTATCGATGGAGTTGGAGTAGCCATTCACTTGATTTTCTCTTGTTAGCTCTAACATGTGTTATTAAAAAACAAAAATCTCGCTCCGTTATAAATATAAAAATGCTTTAAATCTCTTAACTCCCTATTGTGTAAATTCATGAGATGGGTATTATTGGATCTTAATATTTCGACACCCACCTGCCTTATTTCAACTCCCCCAATACGATCCGTATTGGCCAATTGGAATCGTATTGGGGTAATCAATTCCTAATGCGAGATAGCTACTGACAAAAGCCTATACTTCTGGACCTTATACGATCCGTATTGGCCAATACGCAGTATGTAAAAATTTGGGATTTATCAGGGATTAATCGGTCATCCAAAAATCGACGATTCCAACAAGATTTCGGTGAAAATTTGTAATTTCGGCCAACTTCTTAAATTATGGTAAGTTTCTAACCAAACAACGTAGATTCTAGCAATTAATCATGTATAATTAAAAAATGGGTCAAGAAGAGGTTAAAATATATCTATTTAAAATATTTACCTATAGAAATGTGTGTATGTATATTAAAAAAACTTAAAATTACATATAAAAATCCAGATCTAACAAAGAAGCTATGACCTTTTCCCGTCACAGCTCGTATATACCATTGACTGACCGTCATAGACCAAATTATGCTAAACGCCCTACAATGTGACGTAGTACCTCAACAACCAATAGAAAATAAAACTCACTCGATGATGAAGAAATTCCAGTTATAAACAAAGCCCGTTTTAAAGAACAAATTCCAGAAATCTTTCATCAATACACAACCCATGTAAAGGATATAAAGCCAGATGGTCATTGTGGATTTCGGTCGATAACTATGGGCTTAGGTACGAAACAAAACTAGTATAGTACAAGTCAGCTAGACCTTATAAATGAGTTGAAGGAACAACAAAAAATTTGGGTTGGGGATAAAGTGGACATTATTGGTAAGTGTATCATCGCATACAACTTGTTGGGGTTGGTTCAGCCGGTAGTCAAAACTGGATGGAGTTTCGTGATGATGACATGCTTATTTGTCAGAAATATGGTGTAGTTGTTCATACTTTACGCATGGACGGTAGTGAGATTTACTTGCTTATAATTGAGGGTTCACGTCAAGTCAATATACCTGGAAGAGTGATAATGGTTGCATTTGTGAATCTATAACAACTAATAAAAGAAACCAATAGGTGACATATGTCACTCTCTAATTTAATCGTCACTAATCTTCCCTCCTAAGTTGTACACATGGCATTCCCTCATGTATTTGTTAATTTTTCCCTATTTGCCCTCACAATTAACAATTATTGAGAGTTTGTGAATTTTTACCATCTATGGTTAGAACGTAACCCAAGAGTATAATGAACGAGTGTGTGTGTCTGTTGAGAGTGAGAACAAAAGCATATAAGTGGTTCGGTCTCTGACAACCTACGTTCACTGTAAGAACTGAATATTATTACTTGAGAGATTACAAAGTATTACAAAGTTATTTCTGTTCTAGCTCTTGTCTATGAGTGAGTATTTTCGGACCCTCTGCATGGAAGAGGAAGTCTTCTATTTATAGGAGATGTTATGGGCCATGAGAGATGGCCCATGAAATCTTGTACTTGGTTTGGGTCTTGGTCAAGCCCAAATGCCTTTGACTTATAAAAATGGCGGGAAGATCAGGTGCCATTAATGTGGATGTAAGAGAATGTGGATTGTGTCTTCCAAGATCTCAACGTGGCAGCATGTGATTGGGCGCAGGCGGCGCTTGTCCTGACAACGACGTGGTTGACCTGCCTGTGGCGTCTGAGTGGACGTCTGTGGCAGGTGGACATGCATGCACAGTGTCCAGACATGTACTGTGCATTCAACATGGTGGGGGCATGGGAATTGTCACGTTGTTGTCCTTGTGTCAGGGGTTGTTGGACCAACCCTGACACGTGCTGTCATCTGATTGGCGCAGAGTGCGCCTTGGCTCTGATCTGATCCTCTTCATTCCTTCCTGTCTGTACATCCTCGTATGATAAAGCTTTGGTGGAATATTTTGGCGCGTTGTCCCACGCTCTAGTGGCTATTTATGTTGGTGACGTCATTTGTGTGAAGGATTGTATGACGTCTTGTAGTCTAGAGGTGTACAAAACCGGGTTTTTTGAATACCCGGGTTCGGTTATGTACCCGGGTTTGGGTATGACCGGGTAGGGTATAACCGGGTATTACGAAATAATCGGGTCGGGTTCGGGTAGGGTATTTTCGTGAAAAGCCATACCCTATATACCAGGTTCAGGTCGGGTTCGGGTTTTCAATACCTGGTTTCGGGTATACCCATTTTCGGGTACTAGATACCTATTTTTCAAGTAAGCGTGTGAATTTCCAACACGACCTGAAAACACGACCCGACCCGAACCTAACACGGAATTAGCGGGTTTAGGTTTAGTCTAAATGGGTTCGGGTCAAACCCGCGAACCCGTTTAGCTAAACAGGTTGGGTTCGGGTCAACTCGGGCGGGTTGGTTATACTATATATATTGTTTTTTTACAATATGTTTTATGTTATAAATTAAATTGGTTAGGTATTTTATGCTACACTTATAACGTAAAATAGAAATTGGTATGAGATTCTATAAATAAAACATAAATGTTTTATATATATTTGTGTTTTTTGTAGTAAATTTTAATTTTAATATATTAGTTTGCGAAAATACCCTACGGGTAGGGTCGGGTTCGGGTATTAAATAACCGGGTAGGGTCGGGTTCGGGTATTAAATAACCGGGTTTTAAAATACCCTACGGGTAGGGTCGGGTTCGGGTATTAAATAACCGGGTTTTAAAATACCCAGGTTCGGGTATTTTTTTCGGGTTCGGGTTCGGTTCGGGTATTTTGTACACCTCTATTGTAGTTTGCGGGTGAACCTGTCCGCGGAGCGACTCCCGCGGACTGTGGACCTTTGTTGTTGCGTTGTGTTTCTACGGGCTTTTTTGGGATAGTGTCCTAATCATTCGTGGGATTAGGTACCCTATCCCTTCACCATTCGATCAATCCACACAATCAGGTAATAATCCTTATAACTTCATTGTCAAAGACAAACGAGTGATCCATATCTCCATCCCTCTATCTTCAATCAATGAACTTCATTTGATTAAACTTCATTTATCTTTCAAACCCTAAAAACTATAACCGCACATCATCAAGAAAACATTTTGATGAAGAAGGAAATCCTTTGACTTTTCAATTCCTCCTCTACGTTTTGATTCTAGGTTATAATTAGCTTGCTTTATTTTACTTTTGTTTCATCGATTTGATATTATACATTTGTTTTTTATTTGAATAGGGTTTTTTATCCTCTTTTTGATTTCCTTTTCGAATCAAGGTTAGTACAGTTATTAGTAGCTAATATTTCGTTTTTTCTTTCATTTCCTATTATTTAAATCCGTAAGGTTTTTGTTTTTAGATTAGGTTACTGTTTTTATTAAAATGTTGGTGGTTTGTATGTTGACAGTCAACAGAGTTTGTACGTGGATCCTTTTTTCTTCATCTAAGGTTTGTGAATCTGGTCTCTTTATTTTATTTTTTTGTTTATTGATCTATATTCTATTTGTGTAAAGCATTCGATTTTGTTTGAAATTAACAACTTTATATCTTTTATGTTGTGTTGCTAAAGCCTATTTTTCTAATAACTATTCATAAATAAATATATTTGAAGAGATATGATACCACGCAAGCGCCCGGGCCCACATCTCCACATGGGCCAACACAGCAGGCCTACGTGGCCTTCTAGAAAGCGGCGCGGAGCACCTCGTGGCTGACAGCTAATAACCGACAGGAAAGGGACATTCAGCCAATCAGAGACGCACATTCCCTGCTCCATGATCGCCTGCAGGTACGAGGTACAGAATAGTACAAGAAAGGACAGACAATGACACGTGGACCAATGGCGAAGGTACAGCGCAGAGGATGACAACGGCCCGATCGTACAGCCAGCTGTCATTCTCCCCTCATCCAATCACAGAAGACCTCAAGTGGCCTATAAATACCCCATGAGGTCAGACGAAGAAATGGAGGAAAGAACCAGAGAGGGAGAGACTGCTATAGTTATGAGAATTAGATTATAGTCGAAGCGCTGTAACAGTAGCTATTTCCAGTCTTGTAATAACCATTGAATCGTTAATGAGAATCATGTCCTTACTTGTGCTTTCATCTTAGTATACTGTTATATTGGTGTTTCTTCAATATTCAAGATGCTTTCATCATTTTTCAAGGACATAAGGGATCATGATAATATGGTATTTGAGCGCAGATGAGGAAGCGGGAGCAAGAAAACCAAGAATCTCTTTCTTGTCCTTCTACTTAAGGGGCAAAGAGAAGCGCTTTTGCTACTGAGAAAGCGAACGGTCAGCGCGAAGGTTCAAGACTTAGCCGAACGTTAGCGAAGCTAGATTCTCATAGCGAGGCGCTAGTGTAGGCTAGGATTTATCAATGTTTTGAAACTCGGACCGGACCGGCCGGTTCGACCGGTCGGACCGGGTTTCGGAGCATGTAGCGGTCCGGGTCAGCATATTGGATCGTCTTTGTAGCGAGCCGGACGGCTGGACTTGTAGCCGGCGGCCAGACCGGAAAACCGGTATAATAAGATGGTCCGACCGGCGGGTTTTATTGAAGTGATAATGCTCGAAACAGCATGACTAGAACTATTTTAGGCCGACGGCTTTAAAGCTGAGAGGTGATGACGGAAGGTCGGAAGTGGCGGTGTTCGAGCAAGTTGTTGCAGGTATTTTGAAAGATGAGAGAAGTGGTAGAAAAGAAAGATGATGGTCATACTTGAGGAAACGTAATTTTAATATAATAGAAATAAGATACTGAAAGGTGAAAAGTAATATTTTATTGCTTAGTACTGTGCTACACCTACTATGTGTAGCTGGTTAGTCTACATTACTTTCAAAATGTAGCTGGTTAGACCATCCGGTGTGGGGGGCGGCATAGGAGAGGCATGGCTATGCCGGCCCTCGCTACACCACCCCCCTGGGGCGGCATGGGCTTGGGGGCGGCAAGAGAGGCATTATTTTGCCGATGATGCCGGGGCTACCCTTCTTGGGAATCGAGTTTTATAAAAAAAAAAAAAAAAATCTACGTGGTGGCCCGGCAAAGAAGCAAGGGGCGGCAACCACACCTTGTGGTCTTAGTCTACATTACTTCTTTGTTTTGATATTTTTGAATTACAATCTTTTATTTTTGTTTTGTTGTTAGAGTTTAGTAATATTTAAGTTTTATGTCACCATATTTATTAGGAATTACCAAAAGCTTTTGTGATAATTTTTATGGATGAATGGTGAATGTGGAATTAGCAATGAAACCATTGGATTTGGTGGACCGACAAGAATCAAGAACTTACGGGTTGGTTTATTCTTTTTTCTATCACTTTTGAGTCTATGCTTCTTTGTTTAACTTCATGATTCTTTCAAAGTTTTGAGTGTAAATGACTTTTTAATTTGATTCGTAATTTCAATCGGGCAAAATCACATGCATGTTGTTGATTCATTTAAATGAATATTATATGACATGCTTTTAACCTCTTCTATGTATATTTTGTTCTTAAATCTTTATGTTTTGTTTTCAACAATGTTGTATAGTTTCAGTTTCATCTCTGCTAGAATATACACATGCATCCTTTGATTTAATCCAATGTTATATTTAATTATTCATGCCTAATGGTTTATACACTAAATTCTTATTTTCTTTTCTACTTCATTGGTTCATGCCATTGCATACGAAATGCAAAAAGTTTTTACAAAAGAATTGTGCTCAACACCTATTCCTTTACTGTTGGAGAAGTTGTTGATGAGGAAGATGTTAGCATCTTTAATTTTCTGCATATGTTGTATTCTTCTTTTAAGATTAGAAATTTACATCCAGTGGCGGATCCAGGAATTTTTTTCACTGGGTTCCTTTTTTAGGAGTTCCAATTTCGGGTAGGTTTGTTAGTTCGGGTCGGTTTGTCATTCGGGTCGGTTTGACGGTTCGGTCAGGTAAGGTTCATCACATAATATAAATACGATACAATAATGAAAAATATCGGCATTAGAAATTTAAAGCACGTAATATACATACCATTGTATTTATTTACGAATAAAAAAAACTACCTACGTACAATTGTTCCCTACATAATATCAAATTAAAGTTTCAACACGTTAAAAATTAACATCCCTAAATCCAAAGTTTCAAACACATTTGGCCAGCTTAGAATGGATCATGTCATAACTCATCATGTAAAAATAATCGTACTAAATGGCAGCAAAAATATAAGCATGTATTCAAGAAATGAGTAAAAAAATTTACCTGCGTATGAAGATAGATGTGTTGGTTGATAACAGTAGGTTCAGAGGAGCTGATAACTGTAGTATTCATCTGCCAGAGTCAACCTGCCATCATTTGAAAACAAGGTAAGAAAAAAAAAGGATAAACATAAAGAACCCCCCAAGGTATTTGGACTGATACTCTATTTCTTTAAAACTTAAAAGCCACGCAAATTTCATTGAATTCTCCTAGAACCTTCGTATACCCCAAACATACATCAGTTATCCTTTTTTTTTTTGAACGGCAAATGGCAAAAAAACTTAAAACATGTGTTCTATCATGTTGCAAATGATCTTAAAACATGTGTCCCTGGCCTGGCCCCCCTATGTTTGGATCATTCATTTGCAGTTTGGTTTCAGCCTAATATGCTAAAACTGATCATTTGTTTTGAGACAATTATATTGATCAAACAAAAGCTTGCAAATTTTTTTGAGGATTTTCAAACAATAATAATATTTGAACCCTCTGCAAAGTTGAAGGATCTGGTTGTGGAATACAACAACCAGTTTGACTCAAGAAAAAATCAACTCTTATGAACCAGATTTATAAATATATTATCCATTCAAATGACTCAAAAGCGTGAAGGCATACTGTCATAAAAATTCATTAGGTTGGTCTGCCTCACTTCAAAAACAAGAACAAATGAACAATCTAACGTCCACAGCAACTAATAATTCAAAGTGTTATGTATCTAACTAAACACATACACATTCCATAATTCAATCCAATCTAACATAATGCATCCGCAATCGTATATATAGAGAAATTATATTAAAACAACAACATTACGGTCATTACCTTAGGGTTGAAGGGGGAGGCAATTGGAGGGTGGAAGGAAGATTGAAGAGGAGAAATGGGATAAATAAAAACGAACAGGAACACAAGGGGGGAATAGGAAGATTGAACACTCTGTTCCAGAGTTTCATTAAAGGAGGGAAGAGAAAGGATTGAGAAGGAAGTGGGGAAAAAAGGTGTTCCAGAGTTTTTTGTAGGAGGGAAAGGGAGAGAATGAGAAGGATAATATAGAGGTTTTTAGGGTGATTTTTAATCTTTCCAATTTGGAAGGAAGAGGAGGGAAAGGAAGAGGAGGAAGATCCTTTCTCTTCCATCCTTTAATGAAACTCTGGAACAGAGTGGAAGAGGAGGCGTTAGTTTGTTTCTTTAGGAAACCCTAAAGTGGCTTTAGAATTTAAGAAATGAAAAAAAAAAAAAAAAAAGATAAAAACGAGAATAAAAGGGGCACAAGGGAATCGAACAGGGTACCTTTTGGATAAAAGAGGGGATCTCAACCAGTGTAACACTTTGCATTTTTGGTTATGGGTTCCTTTTGTTATTTTCTTATAGGTTCCTTTTTAGTTTTATATATAGATTAACACTATAATTTCCAAACCGAGTGGGTTCCCGGGAACCACAAAAAGAGCCTAAACCCGCCCCTACATGTGGCAGAATGAGAGGATGAATAAAATTAAACTTGCTTTAATCAATTGACAAGTGTCCACAATGAGAGGATGAATAAAATTGAAGTTGCTTTAATCAATTAACAAGTGTCCAAAATGAGTTTATTTATCAGGAAGTATAGATATAGATGTAGATAGGATAATTAGGTTCAAATGAAAGCAAGGTTGAGTTGGAAGAACCGTGGGAACTCCGACATAAAATGTGAATTTGAATTTTTTTTACACACTGACATAAAAATGGGTAACTCCACCGTACAAAAAATGAAAAAAAAAATTATGATGATTTTACACTGGTGTAAAAAACCAGCACACCAATATTGACTTTTAAATTTCTATTCAATATTTTATTATACTTTAATTTACAACCACCTTGGTTTTAAAAAGCGCGCTCGAGGCGCGCTTAAGCGCAAAGCGCACCTAGGCGCAACCCCGTGCGCCTTATGTAACCCTAGGCGAGCAGTGTGAAAAAAGCGCAAGAAAAGCGCAAAAAGCTCCCTAAAAGCGCAAAAAGCGCACGAAAAAAGCGCACTTTAAGCGCGCTTTTCGTACACATGCTGTTTTTGTGCATAAAATAGTTGTCCATGTAGCTAAAAAGGTTGTACATTCAAGTTAAATCATATATATACCTTATTTGTATCTATATTTTGACTAAATAATGTTAAAAACCTATAGCATATATAAAAAAAATTATATAATTGTCTTGCGCCTCGCGTACGAAAAGCCCACCGCTTTTGCGCTTTGCGCTTTGCGCCTCGGTTTTAGACCTCGTCGCTTTTGTGCGCTTCGCGCTTTTTAAAACCAAGACAACCACACATTCTTTTTTGAATAAATTCAGTGTGTGGTTATAAAGTTGGTTCCCGGTGTTCTTACAACTCAACCATGTTCTTGTTTTATCCTTATATATATATATATATAATGATTGGGATCATTTGAAAACTCCATTGAGTTCTGAGAAACATAGGAAGTCACTTTATAACCACACACTTATTTTAATAAAAAATGAGTATGTGGTCCAAAATTAAATAACAATAAAATATTGAATAAAATATTAATATACTTACATGGGGTAACAATCCTTTACACTGATGTAATTCGAAGTATATTCATGTATTTTTTCTTCTTTTTTACAGCGGGGTTTACGTGTGTTTTACATCAGTGTGCAAATTTTTTTTTCCACATTTTAGGTCGAGTTCTCGTGAGTTCTCGCAACTCATCCAGTTCTCAACAGATCCTAACCATATACTCCCTCCGTCCCAATTTAAATGTCCCACTTTCCTTTTTTGTTTGTCCCAAATAAAATGTCCCTTTCCAAAAATAGAAATGTAATTTCCAGTTTTGCCTATAAAAGATAAAACACAATCACAACTTTTAAGGATATTATTGTCATTTTACCACATACAAACAAAATATTTCTTAAAATGTGTGTTTTTTGAAATATGACATTTAAATTGGGACGGATGAAGTATATTATCTACTCATTGTTTTATTTGTACAAGATGAAGCAATTTTTTTTAAATATTCATGGTTATTGTTAACCATCCCTATTTTGTTAGTGGCTCGGCTAAATTAATACTAGAATGCACATCAATGTCAACGTATGAATAGTAGTTGGTTATTAGTATACGCCTTATGTAATTTTTAAAGTTAGATGGATATTTACGGAGTTCATATTAAACTAAACTAGTGGTATTAAACATGTGTGTTACGAGGAGAGGGCGGCGAAAATTATATAGCATCAGTTTGGTTAATTACGGTGTTGGTATGACACCGGCACACGCTAAAGCAAACAAAAAAAACCCAAAAAATATAATCGTTTTATGACAAAAACGATATCCACATGTATTTAGCTAGCAACAACAAATATAAGAAATTTCATCAAGACATATACATATAAAAATTTACCAATAAATCCTATCATTTTGGATGAGAAGTGAAATTTGACTCAAAAACAACTAAAAAAACCAAAATTTTTAATGTTGAGATGCGTGACAATATAAGGAATTAATTGAGTGGACCGGATGTGGAGTGGGTTGGAAGCTGGACCGGTTGGTGTGTGGGTCTAGGGGGGAAGCCGGGTGGTGGCCCAGTAGGGTGAACAGGGTTGGGCCGAGTAGCGGAGCCAGGTGTGGTGTGGGGTGAGTGGGTCGGGGTTAAAGGTGGGAGGAGTGGTGCGTTGTGGGCTGGTGGAAGCGGTGCGACTTGGGCCAGGTTAAGGTTGGTTTGGGCCAGTTGGGGGAGTTTGTTGTGGGCCAGTAAATGGTGTAGGAGGATGGTCAGGAGAGTGTTGAATGGTGAAGGAAGGATTGGGTGAATCATCACAGAAAGTGGAGCTGGATTGAGGGTCCGTAGAGGAAGACATGGGAAAGGTGGTTTCCGCAAAAGTAACATGGCGGGAAAAATAGTTTTACCGGTTGAAAGGTCAAGACAACGGTAACCGCGATAGTTGGCCGGGTATCCCAAAAAGAGGCACAAGGACGACTTTGGGTGAAGCTTGTGTGGACGAGTCGAAGACTCGTTGGGATAGCATGCGCAACCGAATACCCGAAGGTGTTCGTAAGACGGGTGGCGTTGGTATAGGGCCGGACATGGGGTAAGGTTGTGAAGAGTTTTAGTAGGCAAAATGTTATGGAGGTAACAGGCGGTGTGTATGGCTTCAACCCAAAACCGAGAAGGTAGTGAGGCATGAAGGAGATGGGATAGCATGATGTCATTAAGTCGACGGATCATGCGCTCCGACTTGCCATTTTGTTGGGATGTGTGTGGGCAAGAAAAGCGGAATTGAATACCCTGTTTGTTGGCAAAGTCTAGGAAATTATGGTTATTAAATTCCCCGCCTATGTCACATTGGAATTGTTGTATTTTAAGTTTGAACTGGGTTTGCACAAAAGCATGAAAATTTGTAAACTTAGTGAAAACCTCAGATTTAAATTTTAGGGGGTACACCCAAGCGTATTGGGTGAAGTCGTCGATTAGCACCATGTAGTACTTGTACCCGGCAGTGCTAATGACGGGGGAGGTCCATAAGTCACAGTGTACAATAGCGAAAGGCATAGAAGTGGAAGTAACAGAGTCAACAAAAGGTAAACGTTTATTTTTAGATAACTGGCAAGCATGACAAACAAACGAAGACTCAAGTTTATTACAAGGTAAAACTTTATTGGAACTAAGAAAATCCATAACGTGACGACCCGGGTGACTGAGTCTATCATGCCACGATTGAGGAGAGGAAATAGAAACAAAAGCTGTCGCCAGTGATTTTTTGTTGAAGGAGTAAAGACCGCTCGAGCTATTGTGGCGGCTCAGGTGCGTGCCATCCTTGTAATCCTTCACAGAAAAACCAAAGGGGTCAAATTCCACAGATACATAATTATCAATGGTGAACTGGCGAACGGAAATCAGGTTTCGAATAAAAGTGAGGGTTGTATAAAACGTTTTTTAGGTGAAAGGTTTTGGCGGGCGTGTGTAGGGAGGTGTGGCCGGACCCAAGAACCTGGAGACGGTTGCCATTACCAACTAATACGGACTTTATATGAGAAGACAGAGAGAGAGAGAGTAGAAAGAGTACCTTGGTAGAGAGTTACGTGTGAAGTTGCCCCTGTGTCCATATCCCAATTCTCATCGTCCGGATCAATCGAAAGGGCCTGAAAAGCTTGAGCAATCTGTGACGGGTCAAGAGCATCAAGGTTAGTGAAGTGGGCTTCAGCTGAAGGACCTGCTTGGGCGGAACTGGACTAGGCCGAAGGCTGCTGTTGGGCCGAAGAATTATTTGCTGCTGGTGGGCCGTATGGATTCCATGGTTGAGACAATGGGCCTGTTGTTTGGGTAGGGGCAAGGGGGAGGGGCCCAGTAAGGTGGAGGGGTCCAGTAAGGGTAGGGTGAAGGGAAATGTTGGTTCGATGGTTGCCAGGAATAGTTCCGGGGCTGTGAAGAGTTAGTGTTGCGAGTGTTGGGTGCACGGGTCTTGCCCCGGTTTCTAGACTGATTGTTTCGAGGCCGATTGTTGCTGGGTGGGTCACGATTGTTGTTGGTGGTGTCACGGGTGATGGGGGGTTGGGGTTAGGAGGTGGTTGAGGGGCGGAAGTATGGGTGGCTGCAACAACGTGGTTACCTTCAAGAACATCTCGGGCCAACCGGCGTTTCTCGTCATTACGAAGCATCTCACAAGCGTCCTCCCATGAAGGAAGGGACTGATGAATAAGAGAACCCATGGTGTCATATTCGCTTGGTAAACCACGAACCATTTGAAAAACCAAGCGCTTGTTGTCAATGGGAGTGTCAAGGAGGTCGTTCAACTGGTCCGCGAGATCGCGAAGGCGCTGAAAATACTCCTCCAAAGACGGCTGGGATTTGAGCGTCATATTGACAAACTCATGCTCAAGGGCGACGATGCGAGCGCCCTTGTTATTCTGAAACAAATTCCGGACATGGAGCCATGCGTCACGAGCCGTGGCGCAGTCACAAGGAAGGACCCGCTTGAGATAATCATCAGAGAGGGTGCTGTAAATCCATTGGAGAACGATCGAGTCGATCTCCGACCAGGAGGCATAAGAAGGATCGGTTTCCGCAGGCGACGGCGTACCGTCGATATGCGAGAGGACCCGATAACCGCGTGCGTGTAACAAGAACAGACGAACCCACGAGTTGTATGAAACCTTGACACCGTCGAGCATCCGGACTTTTTAGGTAATGTTTGTGACTGAGTACATGGGATGAAGGGGCTGTGGTGCAGGTTTGGGTGGGTCATTTGGGTTGGCGTTGGAGTCGCCGGCAATGGAGATGGCTGTAAGGCTGACCGAAGAAAAAAGAAAGGGAACGGGACTGATCTGCAGGTCTGTCCGAAAACAGAGGAGGCTGCAGATGGACCGAAGTCGATTGGAGAGGGGCGGCGGTTATGCGGGTATAGAGCGGCTGCGCTCTGATACCATGAAAGTTTATCAAACGTGAGTATTCTCATTGAGAAAGTATACGGTATAAAGCCCCTTAAAATAAGAAGCATAAGAAGCCACCAGAGATTGACACCTGTCAATCTAACCTAACCACACCTAACCACAGTTAAACACAATAAATCCTAACTGCCCCCTTCAAATCGTAGCCCATTCTCACCTCCTCCTTCCAGACCGATCTAGATCTGACCACCACCACCACCGCCACCGCCACCACCACCACCACCACCGCCACCGCCACCATCACCACCACCGCACCGCTACCGAACCACCACCCGACACCACCACGTCATCCTTCACCTTCTCGTCTGACACCATGCCAACAACGAAAACCAACAACGATGAAGCTCCTCCTTCCAACACCAATAAAACCAACAACGATGAAGCTTCTGTTTTTTTGGGGGATTATACACCAGCGTCAGATCTGACGCACCCTTCAAGTTTAGAGACGCACGTTCAAGCTTTGGAGCGTCCGATCTGACGCACCCTTCAAGTTTAGAGACGCGCGTTGTTGGGTAGATATTGTTTAATATTAACGAGACAGGGAGGATATTGATTGATAGATGGACCAACCTTGTAGAAGACACTAATCGTCAAGTGTGGGGCCAGAGCAGGGTTACGAGACACAGAAAGAGCCTCCAGAAACAAAAGGAGAATCACATGCCATTGTTTCATTATGAGAGTTGGAGGTGGGTCCATGAAGGACATGGTCTCCAGTAGGCAACCCTGTTATGGTATGTTTGAATTAGTACTCCGTAATATTTTGTGATCAAGAAAGAGAATCTTAAATGGGTTATCTGAAAGATGAAGAAGGATGTAATTTCAAGAAAGAGAATCACAAATGTAATAAGTGCGTTTATTAATGGAAGAAGAATACCTTATTAATAAGGTGCGTTTGTTTTTTTTATAAAGGTGCGTTTGTTTTTTTTACTGGGTTTTGATGAGTGCGTCCAAACTTTCAATGAGTGCGTCTGAAATTTTGATGAGTGCGTCTGAAATTTTGATGAGTGCGTCTGAATTTTTGATGAGTGCGTCTGAATTTTGATGAGTGCGTCTGAATTTTGATGAGTGCGTCTGAATTTTGATGAGTGCGTCTAAATTTTAATGAGTGCGTCTGTTTTAACCCAGGTATGGTTAGGGTTTTTAATCTGCATCCTTAATCTAATGGCTGAGATTGCTTCTTACGCTTCTTACGTTAAGGGGGCTTTATACGTTATCTCTCCCCATTCTCATTAACCTCTAATAGTATAAATAATTACAAAAATTACAGATAAACAAGGAAACAATCTAACCTAATAATAAGGAAAAAATATACATTGAATGTACAATTGTAATATACTCTATAATTATAATTGCTAACATTAATCTTGTCTCATAATTCACCATCATTATCATATCCGATAACAAAACCCTTGGGAACATTATGATTGGTGATTTGATTTTGAGGATTCAAAGACTCGAAATATATAACATCATCAAAGCAGTCCTCCAGTTCAAGTCGACGATCAACTTCAGCTACATGTGCCTCGTTTGCACAAGAGAAAATCTATGATAATTATGTAACCTAAACTTTGATACTTGACATATCGATATCAAGAAGTTTGTAATCAGTCAAAAAAGAAATGAAGAAAAATTTATGACTTTTCTTCAAAACTAGGTCGGGTTTCAAATATTCATAGGGAATTCTACCATGGACAAAACTGTTAGTCACCAGATTCATGACATCAGATATTTAAGGGTATTTAGGGACAACAACAAAAGGAAGATTCGGTGCCTATGGTAGTCATCGTAATCTAAATCATAAACCGAATGCCAGAACAATAAAATAATTGTTAGTGTTAAAATTTGTTACAAATAATGAATGAATGAGTGATTTAATAAAGAATGATCATATCATACGTGCAAACCAGCCATTGAGGTCCCATATTCCCTTTAGAGTTTACCATTCATCTCTAGAAATTTGGTTTCCTATATAGATCTCGTCCACCATATACGTCTAAAAATGGTAATATATATTTAATACATGATGATATGTATAATAATTTATATATACAATACCTATGATATTTTGGGTGCATTGTGTTGATAAACCGGAGCTCAAAGGATAAAGATATAAAGTGTGTCATCAACATCAACAATCCAACATAACACAACACAAGAATATTAAGAAAAAAAATAATAATTTATGTATGATAAAAAAAGAATATTGAAATATTAGAGGCTTACGAAACAACAAGCATTCGTATTTTGACTGATTTTGGTATTCCATTACTTGCAGAATCTGCACGATTATGTGGTCATTCAAAACCTTAAATCATACTAAAAAATCCAAATAAAGACGCTAACAATTTACTTCTTATGATGGCAGCATAAACACAAGCCCACTTTGATATTAATAATTTATATAGCAATTCATTCAAAAGGGATCTAACAAACCAATGAAATTCCTTAAAATGTATTTCATGTTGCTCATCGGATGTCGCACTTAGGTCAAAAATATTATTTATAAGTCTATCTTATCATCTTTAACTATGCAGTTAGTGGTAATAGGGTGCGATCCACGAAGAGTTTGTGGTCGGTGTTAATGCTTTAAATTTGATTGAAACTACTTATGAAGATGTCTAGTTGATTATGAAGCATGCTAGTGTTTTCATTTAAGATGATTTGAAAGAGTTTGATTGTTTAGTAAAGAGTTAATTACCAAAACCGTCCCTGTCAGGGGCGCAGCATTGTTGGGGCGGGAGGGGGCGGCCGACCCCCCCGAATTTTCGCGCAGAAGTTCCGATTATATAGTATTCGTATAGAAAATTTTGAAAATATAGGGTTTCGACCCCCCGAAACTGGTTTTCGACCCCCCGAAACTAGTGACTTCCGACCCCCGGTGATTTCCGACCCCCCGAACCTTCGGGTCAAGCTTCGCCACTGGTCCCTGTGGTTTGGGCCAATATGCTAGTACAGCCCAAAACTTTAAGAATTGCTTGAACAGTCCCTGACTTTTGACGAAATAGGCCAAAACAGTATATTTTGTGAACGGGGTTAACTCACTGTCGTTAAGTCAGTGGCAAAATGGTCCATCTATGTTAAAACTTAGCTAATTGCCAGAGGAGTCTCTGTTCTCCTCTTCCTCATATCCCTACTGACAGGCATATATCAACTTGTGTTGAAGATGATCTCTAATACCCAAATTTTGCTAAAAATGATGAAATCATATATACACGTCAGAGAAAGCTTCTGCATGCGACTCAGATATAGAAAGTCTCTTTAAAAATCAGGTGCACATGTATGGCTTTTGGTTTGAAGTCAGGAATCACTATGGCTATGGAGGATTCTCAATTTTATGGGGTATCAACTAACCCCATATATTTAAAGCCAACATACTCAAAGATATTAAATCTATACCTCAAAACCAATTACTACGAATGATAATTGTGCTTCATTTCTTTCTATAGCTTCCAAACTAAAGAGGTTATCTAAAGGTAATTACTTACACTTAGAGCATTCTCATCAGCACCTTTATAATTGTGTGAGTGTGACCTCTATATTATATAGAGTGGGTATAAGTGGTTGTGAGTAGAGAAGAGAAAAAATATTTGGAGGAGACACTGTTCATTAGTAAATTTGGAGGAGACACTGCTCATCCTACATAATATTTTAATATTTTTAAAGAGGTTGTGAGTAGAGGAGAAAGAAAAGGTAATGGCAAAAGTATAGAATAATTATTATTAAATAGAAAAGAGAGAGAGAGGTAGTGATCTTTAGTGTAATTATAGAGATGGAGATGGAGAAACTACTATGAATGCTCTTATGATTCATATAAATGGATGCATGGATCTTGTTTTATCACCGTTCGATGTGGCAATTTTAAACCCTTTACTTATGAACGGGTCAATTGGCGTTGTGTTTTACTTTTATCTCAAATGGGTCAAATGGGCTAGTAATTTTTTAACTAAAAGGAAAACAAGTCAAATGTAGGTGGGTCTCCCTGACCAGTCCTGTTTTGCCTTGTTATCCAACCTGCATGACCCACTCATCTCTCCACCTCCAATCTCTCTTCGTCAAAACTCTTTTCTTTTTCAGTTTCTTTTTTTCAGCTTTAGCATAAGAGCAACATAGTTATTCCACATTTTGATTTTCGAAAGATTCCCTTTCAATCCAAATATAATGCATCTCATTGCTAAAAGTTAATTACAATCTCTCATTACGCTTAACCATTTACTGCCAGGTGGCCAAGGCAAAACCAAACACAAGTTTTCTATTCAAGGACAGTCACATGATGATAGTTTGTTTGAAGATTCAAGTGATGTGTATGAAACTGACACATCAATTAAGGTCTGTATATCATGTGATGTAACTGAATCAAGGTCTAAAAAAATCAAGTAGTCAACCCATTTTCCTGAAGTTTTCCAAGAAGAAGAGATGGATGGGATGACGAATTATATGATGCTAGCTGAATTTCTGATTTCACATACTCATTCCACGACTTCAGTAGTAGCTGAGCTCCTTTTATGTGTTCAAGATTAACATAATCTACCTGAAGGAAGTATTATGAATGTTGGGATAGAAGCAGCTTTAGGATAACATACTCATTCCACGACTTCAGTAGCAGCCGGATAACATCCTTAAATTTAGGTGTTGGGATAGAAGCAGCTTTAGGATTTAATGCAACTAATGCTTTGGGCATATCGTTGCTGCAGAAGACAAGCTGCTGTGGAGGGGAAACAGAGTGGAGGTGAGGAAGAGAAGAGTAGGGATATGAGGAAGAGGAGAATAGGGAC
This sequence comes from Ambrosia artemisiifolia, assembly GCA_032199755.1. Lineage (NCBI taxonomy): Eukaryota > Viridiplantae > Streptophyta > Magnoliopsida > Asterales > Asteraceae > Ambrosia > Ambrosia artemisiifolia. The sequence continues at coordinate 55,506,176 of CM063513.1, read as the reverse complement.
TGTTTTGGCAATTAACTAAGTTTTAACACAGATGGACAATTTTGCTCCTGACTTAACAACACCGAGTTAACCCTGTTAACGAAATGGATTGTTTTTAGGCTATTTCGTCAAAAGTCAGGGATTGATCAAGCAGTTTTTATAGTTTTGGGCTGGACTGGCATATTGGCCCAAACCACAGGGACGGTTTTGGTAATTAACTCTTTAGTAAAATCCATTCCATAAGCGATTTTACCCTGTAACAACAAATCCATTCAAAGTGTTGCATCCTGTCTTATATAATCGTATAAAAACTTAATTTTAGATTCAATAAAGATGGGGTTTTCAACCACGCATCACATCCCCACCCTTATCTTTTGCTTGTACTCAAGCAAACTCAATTCACACTTTCACATCCATCCAACACAAGAGAGCTTACAATACTTATGCAATGCAAGTTAAGGTCGTAAGTCATACACAACCCATTTCAACCACGTAATTTAGAATATCATGACATATTATGACTTTCTTTTTCAAAACAGGCGTTTACTCAAAACTAGATCGCCTTCAATAGTCAATGCTCCAACACATACATCCCTTACAATTTTCTCTCCACTTGGCATTAAATGACTAGTATTAATGTACTAGTACATGTATATATGAACACTCTCAGCCGAATGTGACCCCTGTTAGCGTAGGTTTACGTCACAAACACTCTCCACCAAATTGCACAAAATTATTACTCAAGTCAAACGGTCTTTTCACAGGGTTATAATGGGGCTTGGTGAAAGGGTATTGAATGGGAAGTTTGAAAGTGACTAAGGTAACGAAAATTCGATTTTTATTACATTAGACTATGACTATGTACATTATACGCAACTCACCAACTACAAGGCGATATTGTGCCGTTTACTTTCTCAAAGCCAACACATGTTTTTGTGTTTTTCTCTTTTTTCTCTTCTTTTTCACTGCTTTTTCATTTTTTTTTCAAAGCAAGCTATTTACAATACAAAGGAATATCCTAAAATAAAATTTTCATTACTCGGGTTTAAAATTAAAAAGACTAAACAGGTCAAATGGGTTAATTTGGGTGTTCGAGAGAAAAGTTTAAGCTCAAGATTGGTTAACTAAGGGTAACTGTTTTGGGTAAAGGGTATAAAAATGGTGTAAAAATAAAAAGGCCAGTCCTTATGCCTTAATCATCCTTGTGCAAAAAATTGGCCCATGGTCTTGAGTGTATCAAAAGACGCAAATTCTACCACATATCATCACATAAGCTCCCTCAATTCAAATGAACATAACATGCAAAATTTGTAATAATACGTGAAGTTAGCATCTTATAGTGGCTCAAGTACTCACATGGGAATTGGGTAGGGTATGTGATATGTGTGTTGAAAACTAACTCATCAAGTAATCTACTTCCAAGAAAACATCCATAACTTTTATAAAACTATAGTCAAGCATCTACCACGTGGGTTTCTTTGAATTTAACCATGACAAGGGACTAAAATGGATCACACATCCCATGTAGTTTCGTTTAATCATGTCTTTTTGAATGCAACTTGAGGACATTCTTGAAAATTTTGAAAAATTTATTCATTTACTCCTCCATCCCCACACTTTGAGGTCAACATTGTCCTTAATGTGTAGAATTTAAATGAAGAATTCAAGTTCTCAAAATGTTTTCTCCCTTCCCCCTACTTTGAGTTCACATTGTCCTCAATGTGGGGGAGAAAAGCTCAGTGTATTTATGTGAATATGATGAGACCAAGACCAAAAGTTTTACCCCAACAAAACAAAAACAGATAAAATCCACTTATTAAATGGTCAAAAACTAGACAAAGGCAACTCGATGCACCTAATTATCCTTGCTCTTCAACAACTTGATCTTCTAGATAATGCAACTCCTCTTTCCATCTTGAATAACATGCAACTAATAACTATGTAGATGCAACCTTCTCACCATAACATTATCCCCTTCACGAAAGGTATTACCAAGTTCCCTTTTAATAAGTTTCCAAACAGTGGACGCCAAACACACTAAAAACAAGCTAAAACACACCAAAAACAAACACACAAATAAGGAAAAGAAATGTACAACATAAAACATACCTCCCTTCAACGATAGTAATGTTCATTTGGGTCATAAGGAGGGTATGGTTGATATGGAAGCTGCACCAAACTCCCCACATGTCTTGGAATTCATCAAGTGGGGAAGTGGAAGATTGTGCCTTGTGGAGGATGTGGTGGTGGTGTTGGCAAGTAGCTAAAAGATATTCCTTGTGGCCACCCTGTAGCATGTTGTGCTTCCTCCTGCTGATCCCTAATGGTGGAATAATCCAACCATGGAGCAAACTCTCGAAATGGTAAACCAGCCCAAAGATCCCGTTGATGTTGTTGTTCGTCCAAAACAAACTGACTAACTTGGTCTCTCTCCAAGGCATGGGTCTGAACCCTCTCCCTCTCATCTTCCATCTCAATTATCATGGTAGCTACCTCATCAAACGTGTAACGATCAGTCGAGGACCAATGTGCCCAACTTCGTGGTCTTCGGCTATGCAACCACATAATAAACTCTGCAGACATGTCCCTATGTTGAGGCCCAGGGTGGTGCCTCTGATTTGGACCTGGGACATATTCTACAACTCCTCTTACCTCCTCCTCCTCTTCTTCAATTGGGGGTGCATCCGACTTCCTAACTCTCCACACCAAGTGTGTCTTGGTGTAACTTCAAGTAATGCCCTTCATTAGTTTCAACAATATTGAGAGTTTTAACCTAGCCATCCCAAACTTATCTACCAGAACCTCAGTCCAAAATGCTCCTTCGCGATACACCCTTGTCGAATTAACAACTCATTAATCAAACGAACATTGGGAACCATTTGTTTTCCGATCAACTCCATGCATTCCCGAATGTTCATCATCATGATATGACGGAACGAGAATTTCGGTTCTCCCGTAAGCAATGCATAGGTCACCCGGTAATCCCATATGCGGAGATTACCCCTCTCACCCAATTGTACTGCGATATTTTCCACCGATAATGTCTGTAAAATTTTTCCCTCTAGTGACATCCAGTTTTTTTTTACACCCTTTCCCACTCCAAGATGTGGGACTACTAGCTGATACATAGCAACTGGATCATTTTCCTCAATCACACCACTCCAAAATAACTAATATTGGGATATTGTTATGCCGCATGACCCAATGAATCAAACTTAGCAATCATATTAAGCGTATTAAAAGACATTATCATTTTCTTGCCCCCGGGATCCCCTATCAATGGCCAAGTATGGGGAGGGTTGTTTCTGGTAACTAACCTCAATGTCTCCAACCATTCACAAATGGTTTGCAAATATATCTTTTTACTTGCATGCTTACTCCAATCTAAAGCACGCTCCCAACCCAACCTTTCAAACTTTTGAGGAATCCCATATGGCCTCAATTCATCAACCTTCACTAGCTTCTCATAGACACAAACTTCCAGCATTGTTGAACTTGGCATGGTTGACATCTTCCACGTCCACATTCTTCTCTCGGTTGCCTTATTCTTGTATTCAGACAACCGGCCCTTTTTTTTCAACTAGAATCCCACCGGGTCTTTATCTACACCATCAAACTTCCAATCAAATTTAAAATTCACAGACACTACCCTATTCTGCTTCTTCTATCTCCGATTCTTCATTCGGTGTTAATTGCCTTTTTCCTGCCCTTGAAGAACTTTATGCCAAATTTATCTTAGACTTCTTTCTTTGGTACATCTACTTTCACAAATCACTCAAATGAAACTCTAAAACATATCACATTCTATTATCAATCTTTGATTTTGTGGTGTTTGGGGTGATGTTTTATGGTCAAAGAATCAATTAGAAGGTGTTTAGATGTGGACAAGTTAAAAAAACAAACAATATCATCAAGTCCCGTCGATCTTACCGTTGCCCGAACGTTGGACCGTTGGAGTGAATGGACAGTTGGCGACAGTCAGCTTACCGTCGTTGACGCCACCCATGACAAAACTGCGTCTGGCCTACCGTCGCCTGAAACTTGGGTCGTGGGGCTTTCTTGGTCATGGGAGACGGATTAGCCCATCGTCGTTGACGCCGTCCCTTAAGTTTTTTTTTATGTCAGAAAAAAAAACTTGGGATTTTATAAAAAAAAATATTTAAAATTTATTAACACAAATTATACAAACTCACCCTCCCCTAGATAATCATGTATTGTCCTGAATACACATAAACAAATCATGTACCTGGAGTGTGAGCAAGACAATTGACCTTTAGTTCGCCTCATAAGCCTGTACGCCTTCCAACAAGCTTACCAACTCTATGATTTTACCGTTTTCTATGATTTCTTCTAGGTACGTTTTTAATTGATGTCCGTTAACTGTTTGCTTTGTTCCATCCTTTAGGTCCTCAATTTGCACCTTGCCAAATTTTCCTACGTTTGTAATCATGTATGGACACATCCACTTGCTTTTTAACTTCTCGGGCAAGTGTTTCAACCCAGAATTATAGAGCCACACCTTTTGGCCAACTTCAAACTCCTTCTTGCGAATCGTCGCATCATGAACCCTCTTCATTTGATCTTTGTATTTTAATGTGATTTCGTACGCCTCATCCTTTAGTTCTTCCATATCACAAAGCTTGAGTTTCCTTTCTTTCCTTGCATCATCATATTTCACATTAACGTCTTTGGTTGCCCATAATGCCTGGTGAACTAATTCAACCGGTACATGAAAATCTTTGCCATAAACTAAGCGATAAGGAATGGTTCCATAGGTGTTTCGTAAGCCATAAGGTATGCCCACAAAGCATCATTTAGATTTGTTGACCAATCCTTACGGTCCACACGAACCGTCTTTTGCAAAATCTCTTTGATTTCCCTAATGGATACTGCTACTTGTCCGCTAGTTTGTGGATGATAGGGGGTTTTAATTCGAAGATCAACACCATGCCGTTTGAGTAACTTACCAAACTTGACATTTTTAAAATGGGATCCCCATTACTAATGATAATCCAAGGGATTCCGAATCTTGTAAAATATTTGTTTGGATAAAGTTGCACACTACGTTATGGTCGTTTGTTTTCGTGGCTATTGCTTCGACCCATTTGGATACATAATCCACAGCCACCAAAATGTACAACATGCCAAAAGAATTAGGAATGGACCCATAAAATCTATTCCCAAACATCAAAAACATCGAGGACCATAATGGGTTGCATTGGCATTTCATTTCATTTTGAGATGCTTCCCAATTGTTGACAATTAAAACATATTTTTCAAATACTCAAATGAATCTTTAAAAATGGTTGGCCAAAACAACCCACATGACAAAACCTTGTGACCCGTATTTTGGCCACTAAAATGCCATCCACATGCATATAAATGCACATGTTTCAAAACACTCGCGATATCCTCGTCCGGGATGCATCTTCGGATGATTTGATCCGACTCCACCTTGAACAAATCCGGTTCTTTCCATATGTAGTGCTTCACGTGTGAAAGGAAATGACTCCTTTTCTTCAGGTCCCAATGTCCAGGCATTGTACCTGTCACTAAATAATTAACATAATTAGCAAACAAAGGTAATGTAGAAACAACTAGCAAGTGTTCATCCATAAATGATTCATTAATCTCCCTAGTGGAGTCCTCATCCTCCAACACCAATCGTAATAAGTGGTATGCAACCACATTTAATGTTCCCTTTTTTATTACGAATCTCCAAATCAAACTCTCGATGTAAGAGTATCCATCTTATCAATCGGGGTTTAACATCCTTTTTGGTCATTAAGTACCTAACTGCACTATGATCAGTATGTAGTATAACCTTGCTACCCCAAACAGATGGTCTAAATTTCTCCAATACATATACTACCGCAAGCAACTCCTTTTCGATGGAGGTGTAATTTAATTGAGCCTTCAAAAGGGTTTTGCTCGCGTATTATAAGGCAATGGGTTTCTTTTCCACCCATTGACCCAGAACAGCCCCAGTCGCATTTTCACTTGCATCACACATAATGTGAAAGGGTAATGACCAATTTTGTGATTGGAAAATGGGGGCTGCCACCAATTTCTTTTACAACATATTAAAAGCGTTTTCACATTCATTATAAAAAACAAACGGTTGATCTTTTAGTAAAAGTTTACATAATGGTTTGGTGATGTCACTAAACCCCTTGATAAACCTCCTATAAAACCCCGCATGTCGCAAAAATAAGCTAATGCCTTTAATATTTGTGGGATAAGGTAGGGTCTAGGGGTGCAAATTAATTTCAACACAAACTCTTTCTGTTGGTCCTCCGGATGGATGGCAATTTGGTTATAACCCGAATAACCATCTAAGATGCAAAAATATTTTTGTCCTGATAATTTTTCTAGTATTTGGTCAATGAAAGGTAGGGGAAAGTTGTCCTTAGAAGTGGCGGCATTCAACTTTCTATAATCAATGCAAATGCGCCACCTGGTTACCGGCCGAGTGGCTACCTTCTCACCTGAGTCGTTCTTAACGATTTAAATAGTTGCTTTCTTCGGGATAGTTTGTGTTGGACTCACGTATTGGCTATCAGAAATGTGGTAAATGATTCCCGCATCTAGCCACTTGAAAACTTCCTTCTTCACGACTTCCCGCATATTAGGATTAAGTCTTCTTTGAGAATCTCTAGCGGGAGTAATTTTTTCATCTGTGATGATCTTGTGCATCACCATGGAAGGACTAATTCCTTTCAAATCAGCCACGATTAGCCTTATGGGTGACCAAGACCTTCATCAATTCCGTCTCTTGCTCCCCGGTTAGATTTGAAGCAATGATTACCGAGAGTGTGTTTCCTTCACCAACATATGCATACTTGAGATGCTTAAGCAACTCCTTTAACTCCACCTTGGGCTGTTCTACCAACGACAGCTTTAATTTGGTATCAATGTTGTTGAGAAGGCTTTCTACTTAGTGCGTCCATGGTGTTCTTTCTTCCTTAACCGCCAAAACCTCTAACTTCATCTCCTCCTCCATGATGCTCTTGACTGTTTCAGCCTGTGACCTGTCAAACACAAAACAATTCTCTATTGTGTTTTCCTCATCCATGACAGTTTCGCAAAGAGGTATACACGTGTCAGCAACGTCTACCATGAAGCATTCATCATTTACTAGAGAGTTAGCCCCACTAGAAAAAACATTTAACCTTAACTTACGGTTACCAAAGGTCATGTCAAGCGAGCTCGATTTGCAATTAATTAAGGCATTTGAGGTTGCTAGAAAAGGTCGACAAAAAATAACCGTAGGTTGTTTGGTTAGGTCCGTAGAAACATAATAAAGTACTAAAAAGTCCACCGGGAAGTAAAAATCCTCAATTTGTACAATCACATTGGTGACTATCCCACGAGGAAGCTTAGGAGTCAACTCGGCCGGCACCATGGTGGTGTTGGACTCCTAAAGAGGACCGAATTAGTATTGGTCATATAAGCTTCCCGGTAAGATACTCACACTAGCCCCAAGATCTAAAAGTGCCCGGTTCATTTGAAACGTACCCACTTGTAGCTTAGACGGGAATGCACTCGAAAGGATAGACCTTACATTTTCAGTTACATCAAGTTTCTTAGGAAATTTGTGAGTCCTCTTTTGGGTACATACATCTTTTAAGTACTTAGCATACGAAGGAATTTGTTTAATGGCATCTAAAAGAGGCAATTTAATTTTCACTTGTTTAAAAACTTCCCACATTTCTTCTTGTTGTGGATCTCTTTTATTGATTTCTTTTTTCTTGGGTCCCAATAAAGCTTTGGGATAAGGGATGGTATTACTCTCCACACCCTTTTCCTTAGCTTTTGGGAGTTGTTTGTTTTCAACAGGTTTTGATTTTCAAAAAAAAAAAAATTCATTTTGCCCGTTTCTTTCTCACTCTCACTCTCACTCTCACTTTCATCACTCACATCTTCCACCTCCCCTTCAACAAAATTGGGAGATGGTGGTTCAATTTTTTCTCCAATTTTAGTATCAATTACTCAACCATTACGGAGAATAGTTACCTTGTTGAACGGCACATTGCAGACATTCTTTGAACTTGAACCTTGATCTTGAGGGTTAAGAGTTGTGTCATTAGGAAGCTTCTCCCCCACTTGCCTTCAATTGAGCCATCTCCTTCGCAAGTTGCCCCACTTGTTTTGCTAGTGCTTCGTGAGACTTATCTCTCACCTCATTTGCTCTCATCATTTCCTTGATATCACCATTGTATTCTTTGACCATATTCGTCAATGCATCCAATTTTGAACTCAAGGAATCATCACCACCACACTTTGTCCTCCCGAAGAGCTTCCTTGGTTGTTATAATTGTCTGAGTACCCGCCTTGCTTATATGAGTTCTTTTGATAACCACCATACTCGTAATTGCTTTGTTGGCGGTTTTGATAAGAGTTACTCCCTTGATTACCCCATTGATTATTATATTGAAAATTTGGGTTCATTTGGTTTGAAGCTTACCATACCTAAAATTACGATGGTTCCTCAAACCGGGATGATAGGTGTTCGAGTTCATGTCATATTTCTTCTCCGCATACACTTGATTTACCTCTTCGGTAGTTGGATTCATGTCACACTCGCTAGCCTTGTGCCCTATATCCCCACATGCATCACAAACTGATATTGAACCATTGAAATTTCTATTTTTTCATCTTAGCTAATTCCCTTTCTAGAGGAGCAATCCGATCCTTAGAAGTTGAATCTAGATCGGGAAGAGACTTGGACACCTGATGCTTAGTTCTTCGATCGGCCAATTCTTCCGCCTTGTAGTTCTTTTCCATATGTTGAAGAAAGTCCCAATCTTCTTCTTCATGATTGGATTACAAAGTGACATTGCTTGTGGGATACTTCCTTTCTTCTTTACTTAACCCATTGACAAAACTCTTCACTAATTTCCATAACTTGATCTTGTGATGTGGGCAGTTCCATACTAATTCTTTGAATCTAGAGAAACATCCACATAAGAACTCACCCGGAAGTTGTTTAAAATACCTTATTTCCAATCTTGCATCATCGGTCTTTTCAATCGGGTAATATTTGTCTAAGACCACTTGTTGCATTTCGGCCTAATTGTTCATGCTATTTTCCGGTAAGGTTAAAAACCATTTCTTCGCCTTATCCATAAGTGAAAAAATAATAAGAGAAGTCTAACCTCTTCCGGTAAAAAATGATGACCTCCCATAGTGTCACAAACCGCAGAAAACTCGGCCAAATGTGTGTACGGTTCCTCGGTGGCCATAACATGAAAATGAGGGAGAATGTTGATGTAGTTCAGATTGCAATCAAACGTTCTTCCTCCTCTATCCGGTGGAACTATTGGAGATTCAATTTCATAAATGACGGGTCTAAACCAACCGTTAACCGCTTGGGGAACAATTGGTACACGCCTATGAGGCGCATTAATATCTTGATTTTTTATTGTAGGTTGCCTTTGGTGCCTATGACCCATCCTACCCACAAAATTAGGAACACAATTATGTTTGTTATTCCAGTTCCTATGTTGGTGTTGTCTTGGTGGAACTTGATATCCATCATCACTAATATACCCATACGTCCAATTCCCATTCTCTACCCTAAAGTCTCTTTGATAATCATCCCCATAGTTACCTCCCCTATTGAAGTAGTCCCAATCATTCATATTACCAACTCTAGTATCCGAATACTCATCCTCCCCCATTCGATAGGTGTGCACATTTACACGATCCAATGACTCGTATCTCGGAACACTAAACGTTTCATCATCATTGATGTTGTTTCATAAATCATCAAGGTTTGGTTCATAATAAGCTCCTTGGTTTCGGTTTTTTGGTTCAAACGTGGGATTGCCATGATTTAAAATGGGTGGTGTTTGCTTAGGGACACAATTGTTTGGGGCTCGGTTATTTTGAGGTGGGGTATTGTGTTGGTTTTGGTTGCTTAATGGGTGTGATGGTGTAGGAGTCTTCGATTGTTACTACCCGAACGGTTTGGGCGATTCTCCATTTGGATGTTTCCAATGGAATGAGATGAGGTAGAAGTTGTGTTGGGTGAATTAGATGCAAGTGGTGCCTCTAATTGATTTGTTCGGTTCCTTCTTACAACTCTTTCAATTTTTGGTTCGAACACCAAAAGAGAGGTTTTCCAAGAATGTCATGTACGCATGCACTACCTGTGATTTACACAAACAACACACCTTGCATAACACAAAAATATAGAAAAAGTGCAATAAAACCAAACAATAAAAAATACTAACTCAACTAAATTCACAAACACCAAGCGCACAAACTCCCCGGCAACAACACCAAAATTTGATCGGATGTCGCGATCCGGTCAATAATAATATTTATAAGTCTACCTTATAACCTTTAACTATGTAGTTAGTGGTATAGGGTGTCGATCCACGAAGAGTTTGTGGTCGGTGTTGATGCTTTAAAGTTGATTGAAACTACTTATGAAGATGTCTAGTTGACTAAGAAGCATGCTATTGTTTTCATTTAAGATTATTTGAAAGAGTTTGATTTTTTAGTAAAATTGGAAATTAAATTCCAATGAAAGTAATTGTTAGAAATTAGTTGTAAATAATTGATAATTAAAAGGTCACACCCGAATTCCTAAGCAAGATATGGGTTCTATCACACTTTGGGGAAGATGATGTTTAGGCAATGGCTACTAACATATTTTTTGTTACAGGATTAGGTGTCAATAATCATCATTCATTGAACATAGACAATTATACACTTCGTTATTCAAGAATAATCAAATCCTAAATCACTACCGAGTGTGTAAACGAATTCATTTCGTGATGTTATTAGTGCGAGTGAAAATTAACTACCACAAATTCAAAACAAGAATACCACATCAAATATAATTTTTCAAATAGTCATCGAATTAATAATTAGAAAAATCCCCAAATTGTTCAAGAACCCTAACATATAAATTACGTCGGGGTGAGCCTAAAGAAATTAGCCTCTCATGGTGATGGTTGTAGCAAACATGATTGAATTGATGTCCATCTTCTTTGGTTCTTCAATTGATTGTTGAATGATATGATCTTGTGTATGAAATTGGATTTCTTGGTTTAGAGATTCAGTGTGAGAGATGATGAGATTCAAGATTTTTTCTTGATAATATAGGCTTCAAAATGTTGTAACTCCCTAAAAAGATCCCACAATTTTCTCCTCTCCAGCTAATAGTGGTCCAAGTCAAAGATTCCATCTTCAATTTTCCTTAAGGATTGAAATTTTTCGAATTCTCCAGAACCCGCCTGAAACACCCTAAACCTTTTTAACCGACAATACGCAGCGGAAATACGAACCAGAAAATTTCTTGCTTGATAAAACATTCTTGTATGTTTTGAACCCATATCTACTAAATATTATAGGTGGTTCATACTTTCGTCTTTTATTGTTTCTTATTACATCAAATACAACTCATATTTATTAGTTTTCGTGACCTCGTACAATTCGTGTCCTCACTCGACCTCCAACCATTTCTTGCTTTGTAAGCTTGACTAGACAACCTGCAACTACCACATAACCATTTCGTTAGTTCATTAAGTGACTTCATGCAATATTCACAATATGGAAATAACATCAACAATACTCGATGGTCATATCCAAACGCTTTTCTATAAGTTCGGATCCGGTCTCCGGATCCTATCCTCCAATTTCCATGCATTCATACTTACATACCTGCATCTCTATTACCATCGTCATAACAAAAAGATTAATAACACTAAAATATACACGCACGTACAAATCCCATGTACAAGTTATCTTGACCCATCATACTATTCTTCCTTCATGTATTCTCAAGGACAAACATGACGTTTCCGAACCTATACTCAATCGACACATAACGACCAACCTTTACATACAAAAGACTTTAACACATTCCCGGGCATAAGCAAATATGCACACATTCTATTACACTAGCATCCAACACGTGATAATTCCACTTACCAAACGGTTTACCATTTGTGTGACCTTGGACAACTATACAATTCAATCTAAATAGTCACACCCATGATTAAATGTATCCATCTATATATATACACAAGTATCAATACATACATTTTACCATTCATTCCTATGCCATATTTGTTAATCTTTGATTTATTTCATGTTTAATTACCCTCACTTCATTTATCTTTGCTACCCATTTATCCCAACTACTTTCATTGTTGTATGGTGAACTATACTCGTTCACCAACAACATCAATTCGCTAACCTTACTATAAATTACAATTTCATACTTGTTTCCCATTCTCTATATAGACATAAACATACAATTTACTAAACCAAGAGTTTGCATCATAAGTCACTTACCTCTGCCCGTAGGAGTGTTTTCGCCTTATATGCGTTTGACTTATAGTACCAAGCTTTCACCTAGCTCGATATCATATCCACTTGACCCGTTGACTTTTAAGCTTCTTGTACCTAGCTAACTTTCAAGTCAACATGCCGTGTTAGAATACTAATTTGGAACTTACCTATTCAAACGTGAGTATTCATTCTAAATCATTCAAACATGAAATCAATACATTCAACAACTAGTTCTATTCAATAAGTCTTTCCATACACTACCCGTTCGACCCGTTAGTGAAAATACTTGCATGAATTAGTTGGTAAGTGTTTTTAGACAGTTTTTGAATGCCACATAATACACTATTCTTTCCCTAGAATCCGTACTCCAAGACTACTACAAGCGTGTACATTCTTACACCTTTTCTTATTAAAGATTACATTATAAATGTGCAGCGATTTTCTGCGCAGCTGCTGTTCAAGGTCGTTTTTCCCCTTCTAAACCTCGGAATTAGATCTTGACTATCAAATACAAAATATGCATCATTCAAAGACCTTTCCAAGCATATAAAGAATACCTCCTAACGAATTTTCTATGATTTTATATGAATATTTTAAGATCAGGTCAGCAACTATATTTTATTTTCAAACAGCTTTCAAAGCTCCTGGACAGCCGTTTTAATTCATCTTTTTGACCCATTTAACAACTATATTAACTTCTCATGATCAAAAACAGTAAAAATTTACTCGATAAGCTTTCCGAAAAGCTATAGAAAACCCAAATCGGATAAACGGTTGATTTTATATGATTTTCTTAAGATTAGTCAAAATCCGTATAAAAGCTACGAAAATCATATTTAAGGTCCTTCCAAGTTCGACCCAAACCCTCAAGCGCAACCCTTTTTAATGGCTAAAATCCTTGTTAAACTATTAGAAATGGTTATAAACCCATATCAGAAAGATTATAGGATAGGAGATTTTAAAACATCATCAAATTCAAGAAAACATCACATGAACCCTAATTTTTATCATCCTTTCACTTCATCTTCACCAATTTAAGAACTAGGGTTAAAATCAACGTATATTCAAGTTCAATTTGGTGATTCTAACACACCCTCATGCTTAATTTTACATAAATCAAAGATTTATCATAAACCCATTTCATATGAAATCATCAAATCAAGTTTTACAACATACCTTTGGTTTGTTATGACTAGATGATTATGATTCCTTAATCATGCAAGGACTTAGGGTTGAATTGCTTCACCAATTTGGGGGTTTGGGGGGATGAATTGGTTATGGTTTTTTGGTTGTTGATGAAAATGGCGTGAACTCCATATGGAGTTCCTGAACTTTATTTTCATCTCCACCAAGTTACAGAAATGGTCCATCATCTTTAGCCCCTCCTAACCCTTGTGAGTATTTAACATCAAATCTATCTTGGTTAATCCTTAAGTATCCTCTACTTTATATTTTAGATGGCAACATTAATAAGGTTATTTCTTTTTATAAATATAACGCCCGCTTTACCATCTTAATCGCGTTTCATTTATCAACAAAACACTCGTTTTCTTTATTTAATCAGTTTCATTACCAATAACACCTATTCCTTGTCGGCGACGGTGATTTGACCGGCGTCAACGGTTGTCCTATTCCTTGTCGGCCAAACTTTCACCCGACGGCTTTGTTGACGCCAAAACACCTATTTCTTCATTTTTCTCATCCCACTTTCCTTCTAAGCTTCTAAATTCGAGCCTTCACTCCTCTAGTCATGTAAAATCCATTCCAAAAGTGATTTTACCCTGTAACAACAAATCTAATCAAAGTGTTGCATAATCGTATAAAAACTTAATTTTAGATCCAATAAAGACGGGGTTTTCAACCACGCATCACAATTCATACAAACTTTAAAAATATTTTAAATAGAGACAAAGGGAGACCCATATTGGTTGTAGTAACATTTACTATTTTAAATAAAATTTGTAGAAAATAAAATCATGAAAAAGTTGAGCTGAACGCTTACCGAAGAAAATAAAATTTAATGGACGCGTAGATTTGTATTCAAGCAAAGTGATATTCACGGTTTTGAATCTGATAATCGAAAAACACAAACTATTTTGGAATAAGATCTCCATGTTTTATTGATCAAAGAAACTAGCTAATTTAATCTCTTGATTATTCCAATCGCAAAGGGTACAATATATAATACAATACAATACACTAAGTATGGAAACGTAAGCAATGCTAAAGAATATTTATACGTATATGCTATACAATATTTATGCTATTACACCCCCGCAGTTGAATCAAGAGGCTTCCATAGGTTGAGATTGGATCTAAAATCATCAAAAAGACATGAGGAAGCCCTTTGGTAAAAATATCTGCGACATAGTAACGCGGTTGTACATGAAGAATGCGAACACACCCCCGTTGAAACTGTTCTCGAACAAAATGGATGTCCAACTCCATATGTTTTGTGCGCCGATGCTGAACATGCTTACCCGACAGATAAATGGCACTAACATTGTCGCAGTATACAAGAGTGGCATGAGACAATGGCCGATGAAGCTCAAGCAGCTAGTTTCGCATCCAACATATTTCGGCCACGACCTTGGCAACGACCCGGTATTCTGCTTCAGCACTGGATCTCAAAACTGTTGCTTGCCGCTTAGAAGACCATAAAAGAATAATGTCTCCCAGATAAACACAATAGCCAGAAGTGGAGCAACGAGTGTCAGGACACCCAGTCCAATCAACATTAGTATAAGCACGAATAGATAAGTTAGGAGCAGGACTTATATGAAGACCGTAGTCCGATGTGCTCTGTAAATATCGTATAATGCACATTTCGATGATCCTCGGTAGGAGAATGCATATGGATGCAGATTTGCTGAACTGGATAGGAGATGCTTGGTTTGGTGGATGTGAGATACTGAAGAGCACCAGAGAGACTGCGATAAGTAGTCGGATCATGAAACGGAGTAGAGGAGGCCCTGCTAAGTTTCGGATTAACGTCAACAGGAGTGGCAACAGGTTTACAGGAATCCATAGCGGCACAATGAATGATGTCTCTAAAGTAAGCCTACTGAGATAAAACATGCAATTTCCTTACCTTGTAACAGAGATGCCCAAAAAATAACTAAGTGGACCAAGGTCCTTCATAGCAAATTCGCCTGCAAGAGCAGACATCAATCACCTGCGAAGCTCGTCCGAGGATGTGGTCAGTATAATATCATCGACATAAATAATGTCGGTATATGAATATGGAGTTATCCGATTTACTCTGGGTGAAGCCCAGCAATAAGACAAAATCAGTTAAACCCTGGTACCAGGCTGGAGGCGCCAGCTTAAGGCCGTATAGCGACTTGCGCAAACGACACACGTAATCAGGGAAATCAGCCAAGCTTGAGATAGAGCCAGAGAGAGAACCAGGCGAATAGTAGCCAGTTTAACAACCGGACTGATGGTTTCCCCAGAATCGATACCCACCTGTTGACTACGACCTTCACAAACCAGTCACGCATTGTAACATTCCAAACTCCCATCATACCTAAACTTATGTTTAAATAGCCACATGCTACGTATTATATTCATGTCTGGTTTCCGAGGAACTAACTCCCAGGTCTCATTTTTAATAAGTTCACTAAACTCGTTAGACATGGCATTAAACCACTCGGGTATGGACAAAGCAACTTGTGAGTTATTAGGGATAGGGACGTTAGTGGAAGTGTGAAGGTTGAATGGATGTTTGGGTTTGGTGATTCCGTCCATTGCGCGGGTGCGCATTGTTTGGGTGGGATAAGTGGTAGTGGGATTGTGTTGAGGGTGGATGATCGAGCCGTTTGGGTTGTGAGATAGTTGGGCAGATTGGGTGGTGGCAGTTTAGGTCGGAGGTTGTTGGACGATTAAGGTGTCTTGGGGCAGATGAGGCACAGTCGGTGTTGTCGGGGCAGAAGCCGGGTGAGGAGGTGGTGCGGATGGTCCGTCCATGGGTGTGCCGGGTGAGGCCGCAAGTGGGTTGATTGGTTGGGAGGTGGTCGCGGGTGTGGATGGGTTGGGGCCAATGGATAAGAAGTCATAGGTTCATGGGCCGTGTGGAATGGTGGAGGAAAAAGGAATAATAGTCTCCTCAAAATGGACATGGTGTGAGATGTAGTAGGTGTTGGTAGAGAGATCAAGGCAACGGTAGCCACGATGGTTAGGGGGTAGCCAAGGAAAATACTGCGTTTTGATCGGTTAGCCAGTTTGTGTATAGTGGTAGATGGAAGTAGGGGGTAACAAAGACAACCGAACACCAGAAGGTGATCGTAGGTGGGGTCACAGTGGTAGAGTCGAATGGTAGGAGTGAGAAATTTTTGGTGTTTCTTGGGTATGATATTGAGTAAGTAGGTGGCCGTTTCAAGGGCATGGTGCCAAAAATTTGGGGGATGGGAGGATTGGGCAACTAGGGAGCGTATCATGTTATTAATGGTTCTTATTTTACGCTATTCTTTGCCGTTTTGAGAAAATGTGTAAGCACATGAGAAATGGAAATGCATGCCGTGTTGTTTGCAAAAATGTTTGGACAGAAGAATTAGAGTATTCCTTTCCGTTATCACATTGAAATTGTTTTATTTTCTTTTCAAATTGGGTGTTGATTAGGGTTATATACTGCGAGAAAGTGGAAAAGATGTGTGATTTATTTGCAATTGGATATGTCCACAAAAAATTGGTGAAGTCATCCAAAAACAAAATATAATATCGGTGTCCCACGATGCTAGGCATCTGAGAGGTCGGTAGGTCAATGTGAATAATATAAAAGGTAAAGAAGTAGTATTAGGAGAGTCATAAAATGGAAATTTAGTACTCTTGCCAAAAACACAAGGCTCACACAAAGTTTTAATACGTTTATCAAAAGTAGATGAAATAGGTAAATATAACAAATGCAATAAGGATGCGCCCGGGTGTCCAAGTCGTTGATGCTAGCAATCTTGAAATATAGCAGCAAAGGCAATAGAGGTGGTGGATGTGTAAGGAAGTGGAGCAGTCAGAGGTTAGAGTTCGCCGAGCTATTGCATCGTAGGATGGGAGCCTTGGTCTTGAGGTCATTCACACTAAAACCGAAGGGGTCAAATTAAATACAGATTAGTTTTTAATACGATTTGGTGCAATCATAACATTGTTTAATTTAAGTGGGGGGAGGGGGAGGGTAAAGTTGCCTTGTCCGATAACAGGAATGGTCATGCCATTACCGACTATAATAGATTTGTTAGTGCAAGTATTAGAAGTAGATGGAGAGATGTTACCTTGGGGGTGGTCATGTGACTGAAGCGCCTGTATCCATGAAGTCCTGCGGGTCAGGTTGATTGAGAGCCATAGTGTAGAGATCCTACTGAATGTCCATGGGAGTGAAGCCAGCTGTGCAAGCCTGATGAGGGCGAGGCCCTAGGATGCCTGCATTTGTGTTATTGGGCCATGGGTTTGATGGGTAGGGCAGGGTGGTGTGCCGTTGTATGATGGCCAAGGTTGGTTTGTGTTGTTCATGAAGGAGCACCGTTGATTTTCCGTCCAGAAGGTAGGGAAAAAAATGTAGTGGTGTCGGGTTTGACCCACGTAACATCAGTCGCCGCTACCGTGGGGCAAAACAACCTCGGCCACGAGAGTATCCCCTGCCGCACGGGTTTCTACTTGAGGTGGCGGAAGGTAGGGTAGGGTTTTGGTTGTTCTTTGGGTTTTGCGTGGTGGTTGCGGTGAGCGCAGTGTAAGAGGCGGAGGCGGCATGTGTAGATTGGGGTTTCCTTTTGTTTTCTTCCATGGTGATACGAGAACAACACTCACTAAATTCGGGGAAGGGTTCACACTGTTAAATGACAGTCGAGACGCTATCATAGGTAACCGTCAGGCCACTCAGAACTTGGGTGACCAGATGTTGGTTATCAATGGGGGTTCCTTTTCAGTTGGTCGGCTAGATGTTTAACCTGTTGGCAATAGGCTGACATGGATGGGAAAGCAACAAGGTGAATATTGGAAAATTGTTGTTGTAGTTGTACCTGACGAGCACTTTTGTTGTTACTGAAGTGGTCAGCAACAACAGTCTAGGCTTCATATCCAGTTTGACCAATGGAGAGAATGATGTGGAGGAGGTCGGTAGAGATGGTGACATAGATCCATTGCAGGACTATGGCATTGTCTCGGATTCGGTGAGGGCGGCCGCTTCCTTGGCAGCCTCAGCGGCATCGGAAGAGCCTGCAATGTCGCTAGCGGGTGTGGGTCGCGGTTCCAAGTGATCAAAAATTTGGTAGGCACCGCAGTGTTCTTCAAAGAGAGCGGTTCAGGTTGTGTAGTCAGGTGTTTCAACTTCGAGGGTTATGGGAATCATGTTTTTGATATTACTGACAATTGTGACAGGGTGAGTCTTGGTATCCATAGGTGAGGATTGGATAGATAGGAGAAGGAAGCAAGAAGGTCAGAAGAGTCGACGGTTGTCACTTTGATGAAGAAACAGAAGGCGGTGATGTCCAAGGGTATAAAGGCTAAGAAAAAAACTAATATAAATATAATATATGTTAGGGGGTTTGTTTGGAATGTCTGTTGGCGAGGTAGAGTTTTGAAGGTTATGGCCTAGAGTTGTGAGGTGATGGCTGGGACGGCAGAAAAGATTAAAAGAAAATTAGGGTTGGCCAACAATTAGGAAGGAAAAAAAAGGGAGCGAGAACATGATCGCCAAAGTAGGTTGATACCATGTAGGAATGTAATCTCTTGATTATTTCATTAGCAAATGGTACAATATATAATACAATACAATATGCTATGGAAACGTAATCAATTCTAAGGAATATTTCTACGTATATGCTACACAATATTTACGCTATTAAAAACTTTAATCAATCTCTCATAACCACAATACGCAAAGCTTGGCTGGTTATATAGAGCAGAAATCGTTATTGAGTTACAATATTATTCTAATTTAATACAAGACTTTATCTTTAGCTTTATCTAATAAGAAACACGAAACATGATAATTATCTCTTAGCTCTTTTAATTATCTTCAATTAGATTCCCAAAAATTACATTAACACCCCTACTCCTTTAGAGATGTTAATATCTGTTGCTACAACAAATAACTGTCTAACGTTGGTTCTGAGTAACAGGAAGGGTTAAAAGGTTCAAGGGTTCCGATCTGCCTAACGCAGGTCGTGGTGTCCTCCCACGTTGCAAACGTAGAAGGATGTTCAAGATAATATTATTTTCGAGTGTTAGATTCCTGGTTTGAGTTAGACTCAAAGCCAGAAATATAGAGTTTAACTCGAGTTGCAAGTGAGGGAGATGTTCTCCCCACGTGTGTAAGAGAATAGAAGATATTCTGTAAGGGAATAATTTTGGGATGATCCAGATCTGTTGGTAATAGGCCTTGTTAAATAGACAAAGGATCTTCTATATTGGGAAAGCATATTATCTAGAAGTGTGATGCAACAAAAGGACAATCCACTTTAAGCCAATGGTGGCTATTGACATGCGGTCCAAGTGATGTGGTTACTCCATCGACAGCTGCTTGTGCTGTTCGATGAAAAGGTGACAAGACATGTCATCTTTTGACTTGGGATGCTCCGTCCTTCGAACCATTGTAGCCTTCAACCTTTTAAGCGGCGTATTTATGATACTTATTATTCTTTTTTCTTTTAGGCTACCCACGTCATTAGCCCCCCAAGTCAGGAGGTTTTGTGGCGAAGCTAGAAAGCTTCTGACTGTTTGCCTATTTTTGCTTTTGATTGAAAGGTTCAAAGGTTGGTCGGTTTTGGGCGGTTATTATCTCTGTAATTTGAATTGTGATTAGACTGTTGATGGGACAGGTGGCAGCCGTGCAGCCTTGTCATTAATGCAGAGTATCATTGCAGTTTAATATTATTATAACCGCTATATATTTTTATTTTTAACATTTTTACACAAACATTTTCACTTTACTCTTTCCTTTTCTTCGACAATATTCCTGATTCTTCTTAGGGTTTCGCCTCCGATTAACCAGGTTAGTGTTTTTTCTTTGCTTTTTCTCGTCCCTAATCATCCTTCCAAGCATTATGGGTGCTAAGAAGGATATGGCCGTTACCTTTTCTTCCCTTTCACAAAAGGAAGTTGAGGAATTTTGTTCAGAGTGGGACATTGACTTGTCGTTTAATCCTGTTGCTCCTGGTGAAAAGTTGCCTGTTTCTCATTGTCCAACTGGTTCTATTGCATTGTATTGTCGTCATTTTGAGTTTTCAAATCTTCGCCATCCGTTTTCCATTTTCTTGTTAAACGTTCTCGGGTATTATAGGGTTTCTTTGGGTCAGATTCACCCACATGGGGTTGGTCGTGTGTTGCATTTCGAAATCCTATGTAGAGCCTTGGGGTATGATCCTACCCTTCTTATGTTCAGGCGATTCTTTCGTCTTGCAAAGAATGGTGACTGGTTCAGATTCGAAGGATCTCAGATAGAAACAAACTTGCTTTCTTCTCATGTGACTACCATTGGACAATGGAAGACAAGGTTCTTTTGGGTTTCAGAGTATATTTTTCCTTTTAAGCCTGTGTGGAGACATCCCAAGGCCGTTCTTAATGAAAAGGAACCATCGGAATCTGAATTAGATGAGAACTTTCTCAAAGCTGTTCCAGCGTGTCCTTCAAGGCTTCGTCCTTTTGGCGAGCCTTTTCTGGTTTTGTCCGGTATTAGCACCCGATGGGATAAACAGGGTAGAGACCCTGTGTTGATGAAGGGTGATCAGGGTATGCACCTTTTTGTTTTTACTTGTTGATAGTTTCTTCCTTTTTGTCTTTTGTTTATACGTTTGCTTTCTTTATTTGTAGTTATGTCGGCTCTGGATTTCATTAAGGGAGATGATGCTTCAGAGGTTGTTTTCAAGGATGCTGAAGCGGTTGAGGGTGAGGATGCTCTGACAAAGTATGAGAAGGGAAGGTATGATGGGACTAACTATGTTGCTGTCCCTAATGTGAAAAGTTTTTCCAAAGCCAGTTCTTCAAAGGCTTCGACCAGGAGGTCTAGCCGACGTTTGCTGAAGGCTGCAAAGTCTATTGATGCGTCTGAGACGTTGACTGTTAGTGATGATATTGAGGAGTCGGAGGAGGAGAAGGATCAGGATGTGGAGGATGTTGTTACCGAAGTTGCTGCAAAGAAAGGTAATTGCAAGAAGGCTTTTTCTAAGGTTGCCATGATGAAGGGTAATGAGGGTTCAACAAGCTTTGATGGGGAAGGGTTTTATACCCCTGGTTGGAATGTGAAACCCAGTGATACCTTCAAGTCTTCAGGAGTTTGTGAGGAGGTATTGGCACATCTTGCTACCCCTGGTGCCAGGGCTTGCTTGGAGGGGTTGGATGATGATGCCTTGCTAACGAAGATGATGGTTGGTACTTGTAATTTGGCTGCCATGTTGCCAGAAGGTGTTAGCAGGTTTAGGAAAATGATGGGGGAATATAGTGACTTTGCTAAGAAGAAGAGGGATATGAAGCAGTCCCTTCCAACTTTGAAAAAGGATGCCGAGGAGTATGCTGCAAAGGAAGTGACCTTGATTTCTTTGATTGATGAGTTGAAGAAGGGGCATGAGGCTGAGACTGCAAAGCATGAGGCTGCCAGAGTACAAGTTGAGGCTGGTCGGTTGTCGTTGGAAGCAGAGAAGAAAGCGTTTGAGAATGAGAAGAAAGGGTTAGAGGCTTCCCTTGCTGCTGCCTTGAATGACAACAAATGGTTGATCGAGGAAGGCTTTCAACAAGTTGTTACATACTTGTTTCATTCTGCCGAATTCAACTCTGCTCTTGGGGAGGTATACATTAAGCTTCTGGTTCATGGTAAACATGCAGGTTTTATGGCAGGTTTTAAGGCTCACGAGTTGGGTCAAGTCATGGTAGAGTCTCCCTTTTATCAGCCTGGTTCCCTGGACGTCTTCAAAGAGACAGTTCTAAAGATGGAGCATTCAACCTATCCCCATGTTTCCCAAGTGTCTTCTTTCTATGGGAAACCTCTAGAGGGGTTGGAAAAGCTGAAGCCCAAGGGTTTGAATGAAGCTGTCTGCGTGAAAGTGTTTGAATCTTTTTCCAGGAAGAGGGCTCATTCTGGGGACAGTGAGGAGACTTTGGATGCTGGTGAAGCGCCTTCCAAAGATGCAAGTGTTGAAGCCTCTGAGGCTGGTGGTCTCGTGGAAAAGCTGCTAAAGAAAGGGAAGAATTCCAAGAAGGCAAAGGTGGCGAAGGTTGTTGGTGAGGATGAAGCCTCCAAGCCTTCAAGATCTGGTGGTGACGCTTAACTTCTTTAACTTCCCTTATTCGTAGCTATCTTAGCAGTTGGTTTGTAAACAATTAACTCTGTGGTGGTGTTTAGACAATTTGTCTTTTGATGGGACCCTATGGGTTCCTTTGTGGTTGTGGGCTTTAAACAGCCCTTTAAACAATGTTCTAGTACTTGGCTTGTTAAAGCCTTTAATGTTTAAGCCCTTAAGGCTATTATTAGGTATATTTGGTTGTTCATCTTTTGTTATTTGGTATACTTGTGTGTTTGTATTTGTTAGTGTTTGGGAATGTTTAACCGGTAGCACCTTCAAAGGTTGAATGCTGCAGTCATTCATCCTTAAGGTAGTCTAGACAAACAAGTCACCATCTATCCTATATACACTTACACAAGTGTTTCAATATGTTTTCGTAAGTTTGTTTTTTAAACTTAAGGAACGATTGATGTAGGTTTTTCAAACACGTCAATGAGATTTGTAAAAGTATTTTTGTCTATCTCATGGAGTTGGATTGATCTAGGAACTCACCCCTTACATAGATCTGTTTAACCCTCGAACGTATTGAGCGAAATGGCCTGGGAGCTCATCCCCTTACATGGCCCATGCCATGGAGTTTTTTGCAAGGTTCTCAACCTGAACATAGGATAGAAAGACAAAGTTTTCAAAAGAGGATCTAGTGATCCTTTCATTCATTTGATATGTCTCATTACATCGCTTAAAAGAGAACAACATTTCATGAAAGCTTAAACAAAGAACCTTTTAAGGTTCTTGCCATTCCAATGGCGAGGGAGCTTCTTGCCTTCCATGTTGGCAAGCTTGTAGGATCCTCCTTTGTGGGATTCGAGGATGGTGTAAGGACCTTCCTATATAGGTCCTAGTTTCCCTTGGTTTTCTTTCTTGTTGGCTTGATTATTTCTTAGAACTAGATCTCCTGGCTTGAAGCGTTCATGCTTAACTCTGGCGTTGTAGTAGGACTCCATCTTTTGTTTGTATTGAGCTTCTCGAATTGCTGCTGAGTCCCTAGCTTCTTCTAAGAGATCTAGATTGAGCAAAGCTTCTTGTTCATTGGCCTTGATATCGACATGAAGCGTTCGAAGTGTGGTGACTCCAATTTCAGCAGGTATGACTGCTTCAGATCCAAAAGTAAGGTTGTAAGGTGTTTTCTTGTTGCTTGTCTTTTCTGTGGTTCGGATGGCCCACAGGACGCTTGGAAGTTCATCTAACCACTTTCCTCCTTGCCTTCCTAGTCTAGCCTTGATCCCTTCAACCACACTTCTATTCATTCTTTCGACTTGGCCATTTGATTGAGGGTATGCTACAGAGCTGAAGACTTGTGTTATTCGGTATTCTTTGCACCAAGCACTGAACGGTTTTTTTGCGAATTGCTTCTCGTTATCAGTAACAAGTACCCCAGGCAAGCCGTGTCGGCAAATGATGTTTTCCCAAACAAAATCGATTATCTTTTTTCCAGATATTTTCCCCAAAGGCTTCACTTCTGGCCATTTTGTGAAGTAATCAACAGCCACTAATAAGAATTTGACCCCTCCTTTTGCCGGTGGGAAGGGTCCAACGATATCCATCCCCCACTTGTGGAACGGCCAAGCTGAACTGATAGGCACCAAGTCATGCTTGGGGATTTTTGGGATGGGAGCATGAATTTGGCAGGCTTCACATTTCTTCAATTGCTCAGATGCATCGCGATGCATGGAAGGCCAGAAGTAGCCGAGGTTCATGAGTTTCGCAACTGCTGATCTTGGACCACAATGAGCTCAACATATTCCTTCGTGAACTTCCTTAATTAGGTATCTGCTTTGTTCAGGGCCAACACATCGAAGCAATGGGGCCAAGTACCCTTTTTTATCGAGTATTTCGTCTTGGATGATGTACTGCTTATACTTGATTCGAACCCTTTCAGCTTCAACAGGGTCTTGGGGTGGTTCACCTTTTTTCAGGAACCTTATGAACGGAGTCATCCAATTTGGTTCATTTTCAGCGATTACATCTTGAACTTCGAGTTCGGATATGGAAGGGTGCTGGATCACTTCAACCAACACCTTTTTAGTGAGGTGGGCGAAATTTAACGAAGCAAGCTTGCTAAGGGCGTCAGCTTTCTTGTTGTGAGACCTTGGAACCTGTTTGATTTTGCAACACTGGAAGGTATTCATGATCTCCTTGGCCTTCTCTCTATATTTTTTCATATTAGGTTCCTTGGCAATGTAACCGTCGTTCACTTGATTGGAAACCAGGAATGAGTCAGTGAACACTTGAAGCCTGTGAACCATCATCTTTTTGGCAAGCTTCAGTCCTGCTATCAGGGCTTCGTATTCTGCTTCGTTGTTTGTTGTCTGAAATTCCAATCGAAGGGCATATGTGAATTCTAACCCTTCGGGGTTGATTAGTACAAGACCTGTCCCTGAGCCTTCAACGCTGGAAGCTCCATCTGTGTAAAGCTTCCAGGCTTCAGGGTCCAGGGGTTCGTCTGTGGTGATATTAACTTCGACAGTTTCCACCCTTGGAATTTCAACGATGAAATCAACAAGTATTTGTGCCTTTATTGCTTTTCTCGGGATGTAGGTGATTTTGTGTTCACCTAGTTCAACAGCCCATTTGGCTAATTGTCCCGAGGTTTCACGCCATTCAAGCACATTCTTGATAGGATGGTCAGTGACCACTTGTATGGGATGTGCTTGACAGTACCTTCGATGCCTTTTGGCTGTTTGTACCAAGGCTAAGGCTAATTTTTCCAAAGGAGGGTACTTGACCTCTGCCAACTTTAAAGTTTTACTGAAGAAATAAACAGGTACCTGAGCTTTGTCTCTTTCGATGGTGAGAACAGCGCTGAGGGCTTCATCAGTAACTGAAAGATAGACAGAGATCGTTTCCCCGGCTTCAGGGGCTGCGATGGTGGGAAGGGAAGCCAGATACTGCTTCATCTTGTTGAAGGCTTCCTCGACTTCTTCTGACCACCTGAAGTCTTTCTTTTCAGTGCAGCCTTTGAGGGTTTTGAAGAAGGGTAGGGATTTTTCAGCTAGTTTCAACATGAAGCGCTTCAAGGCAGCAAGCTTGCAGTTCAGGCTTTCTACTTCCTTCTTGGTTTGAGGTGACTTCATATTAAGGACGGCTCGAACCTTATTGGGGTTGGCCTTTATGCTTTGTTTCCCTACGATATGCCCAAGGAACTTTCCTTCTTCGAAACCAAAGGAACACTTGACAGGGTTCAGTTTCATGTTGATTTCCCTGAGGTTGTTGAAGGTTTCTTGTATGTCGTTAAGAATTTGGTCTTCTGTCTTGCTTTTGATGACTAAGTCATCCACGTAAGCTTCCATGTTCCTGCCAATTTGCTTGGCAAAGGCCTTGTCAACCAATCTTTGGTAAGTGGCACCTGCATTTTTTAAACCAAAAGACATCTTTTTGTAACAAAAGATACCATTGTCAGCATGAAAGGCAGTTTTTTCTTCATCATCCTCCTTCATTTGTATCTGGTGATAACCCTTATAGGCATCCAGAAAACACTTGAAGGGGAAGCCTGTAAGCGATTCGACCTTCAGATCAACTTTTGGCAAAGGATAACAATCCTTGGGGCAGGCTTTGTTGAGGTCTTTGGAGTCTATGCACATTCTCCATGAATCATCAGGCTTTCGAACCATCACAGGGTTTGCAACCCATGATTGATATTTCACCTCACGAAGGATTCCAGCTTCGACTAGCTTATCGACCTCTTGACAGGCAGCTTTGCTTCGCTCAGGAGCAAGACTTCTTTTCTTTTGAACTATTGGCTTGACATTTGGGGGAATCTTGAGTTCATGTTCGGCAACCTCTCGAGGGATCCCTGTCATGTCACTGGGCACCAAGCAAAAATATCAACATTATCTTTTAACAGTACCTCAAGCTTTGAAAGCGTTTCTGCAGGAAGGGCCGTGTTGACCCGTATCCTTTGATCAGGGTACTGAGGGTTGATGCTGAGACCAAGCTTGCTTTGATCGTTGGGACCTTCATTAACCGTTAACACGGAGGTTGAGGGTTGGAGGGCTGCAACCCCCTTCTCGGTAGGGAACTTGGCACTCTTTCGGCTAATGGAGACGGTCATGTCAAAGACCACAACACCTGGTCTGCCGATGATGACATCATAACTGGACGGTAAATCTAGGACAACGAAAGTCAATGGTTTTGTTCTTTGCATTTGTCCATCGGAAAAAGTTACATCAAGCGTTATTTCTCCCAAAGGTTGATGGGTATATCCACAATTCCTTTGATGGAGGCTTCAGCTGGCTGGATCTTGGAGCGTTCTTCTGAGCTTAGAAGGTTGAAGCATTTTGCAAACATGATTTCAGTAACAGCTCCTGTGTCTATGTAGGCTTTTTGTGTTCGGAGTGAACCAACAAAAGCTTCAAGGACCAGAGGGTCACAATGCTTTTCTTCCTTGGTACAAGGGAAGTAGATGCCTTGACGCTCCTAATCCTCCAACCTCTATCGCTTACTAGGGGTTTCGTGTTCAACAAAAACCATGGCAACATCCTTCTTTTTGTTATCAGCTATGTTTTCTTTGACACCTTTGACCAAGTGAGCTAGTTCTCCAGACTTGACAGCTTCTTTGATCCTCTTTTTAAGTTGGAAGCACTCATTGGTGTGGTGCCCCTTTTCTTCATGAAACTCACAATACTGGTTGGAGCTTTCGTTTCTTTTGCTTTTTGGTAAGGGACGAGGAGGTCTAAAGGTATGCTTGATTTCTTCCGTTGTCAGGATTTCTTGAGGAGTTTTAGTGAGGACTGTGAAGTTCACGTTTCTGTCTTTGCTTGAAGGGTTCCTGCTTTCGGGCCTTCGGGACTCAGACCCTCTAGGTCTTTTGTCATAGGTCCCATAGCTACCCCTCTTTCGGGTATGGATGTTGCTTCTCTAGCTGGATGCCCTTTTCCTTTGTTCTTTGATATCTACAGCCTCTTCTCCTCGGATATGAGCTTCAGCTCTTTCTAAGGCCTCTTCAAGGGTTCTGGGGAGGCTCTTGTTAAAGTCCCTAGTGAGGTATTTTGAGTTGATGGCGTTTATGAACCCTGCAACCTTCATTTTCTCATCTGCACCGACATAGGTAAGGCCTTCTTTCTTGTATCTTTCTATAAAGCTTTTTAGGCATTCGTCATCTTTCTGTTTAATCTGAATGATAACGGTTGCATCCTTGACGCAACGCCTCTGTTGTGAGAAGTTAGCCAGAAATCCCTTGCCAAGTTCGTTGAAGGTTCGGATGCTTCCTGCTGGCAAGTCATTGAACCAGATCCGAGCGGATCCAACAAGGGTCTGCATGAATATGAGGCAGCATTCGGGATCACCCCATTTCTCGATCCGAGCAGCCCCAGAGAAGACCTGAAGGTGATCTTCTGGATCATCAGTGCCATCGTATGTCCTTATATGAGCTGGCATCTCCAGCTTGTTAGGGAACTCGTAGTCTGCTATCTCTGGCGAGAAGCAGGACAAGCTGCTTGGCTTGTAGGGTTGGTTGACAGTGTGCTCCACCCTGTTTTTGGTGACTCCACCAGGATTTCCTTGTTGAGCAGCGATGGCTTGACTGATGAGCTGCTGCCAAGGAAAGTTAGCCATCATCTGTGATATCATGTAAGGCATAAGGTTAAAACCTTGGAGGCTTTCTGTCGTTGCTACATTGTTGGCTGCCATAGGAATGCTCATGGAAGCGCTTCGAGCCATGGGGAGCAAAGCCATGGCTTGTTCCCATGAAGTGGCAGCCGGAGGTGGAACACTAGCTATTGGTGACTGCAAGAGTTGATCCAAGGTAATTTCATGCCCAAGTGGTGCACCGGTGGTGACAGCTTGGGTGGTGAACAGTGGTAAGGCAGTAGGACTGGGCCTTGTTTCTTGACGGGAGGCAGTGAACATGTTGCTAGGACCAACATCATAGTTCTTAGGTGATGGTCTGCGACCGTAGGTGGCAGTGAGAGGGCGAGGTGGCCCAGGAGAAAGTGATACTTCTTCTTCCTCGTTGTAGTCTAGCCGAATACGGACTCCTTTGTCCCTCTCCCTCATGACATACTGGTTTAAGAGGGACCTGAGCTGTAGAAAGTTACTTTCAACTCCTTCAGGGGTAAGATCTATGCGTTGGGGTGTTCGCGCAAGGTCAGGGAGAGGAGACAGCACCCCTGAACGAGTGGGAGGTGGAGTCTGCAAGTTTACCGAACCGGGACGAGTGGGTGGGGACTGAGTACCGGCTGGAGTGCCTCCCGGAGTGGAAAATGACACAGATCTGGCAGGAGAAGCTTGATCTGTGTCTGGAGAGATCTGGTTGACCTCTTCTTGAGACTCAGGATCAGACATGAAGGGGAGTTGGAGCTACACAACCGGTTTTTTGAAAAGACAATGGCGCAGCCCCATGGTGGGCGCCAACTTGTTGCTACAACAAATAACTGTCTAACGTTGGTTCTGAGTCACAGGATGGGTTACAAGGTTCAAGGGTTCCGATCTGCCTAACGCAGGTCGTGGTGTCCTCCCACGTTGCAAACGTAGAAGGAGGTTCAAGATAATATTATTTTCGAGTGTTAGATTCCTTGTTTGAGTTAGACTCAAAGCCAGAAATATAGAGTTTAACTCGAGTTGCAAGTGAGGGAGATGTTCTCCCCACGTGTGTAAGAGAATAGAAGATATTGTGTAAGGGAATAATTTTGGTATGATCCAGATCTGTTGGTAATAGGCCTTGTTAAATAGACAAAGGATCTTCTATATTGGGAAAGCATATTATCTAGAAGTGTGATGCAACAAAAGGACAATCCACTTTAAGCCAATGGTGGCTATTGACCTGCGGTCCAAGTGATGTGGTTACTCCATCGACAGCTGCGTGTGCTGTTCGATGAAAAGGTGACAAGACATGTCATCTTTTGACCTGGGACGCTCCGTCCTTCGAACCATTGTAGCCTTCAACCTTTTAAGCTTTGTATTTATGATAATTATTATTCATTTTGCTTTTAGGCTACCCACGTCATCAATATCCGACCCATATGCATAAGTTCGGTCTATCTGGTTCATAAGCTCAAACTCAGGAATTAATATCGTCCAAGAGATTTAAGAGACTACTTGAGGATGAAAACATCTGCTTTCTACTTTTGATTCAGGCAATAACAAAATTGTTCCTTGTGTATAGATAAATATACAACGAAGGCTACACATTTGGAAAACATACTAAACAAAATTATAGTTGGTTAAGCTAACTGCTAAGTGCTAACCGTCTATAATGAGTTTAGTAAAATGTTTGATGAAGATCTACTCATAATTATCGGCATATATTTGTCATACAGTATTCACGAATTAGGACCTTGCTCATATGCGAAACATTACATTCCTGGTCAACATACTTCAAAAGAGTCATTAACACCAACCCTCAAGTTTAAAGATTATTATTCATCAAACATAAACTTTTTAATGTTGGAACTAGGTGTCAGATCATCAATTATTAACATACATATTAAAGTACGATCCAAAGAGCTACACTTTAGACTGGGAACAAAAATAATATTTAATACTTAATTATTATATATCACAAAAGGTATATAAAAGTTAAAGCAGTGATAAATAATTAGAGTAATATTTATTGAATTGTTTATTTGGAATAACCATAGTCTAATTGTTTAGAAAAACAATTGTTGGCATTATGGATTAATTATTTCAAATAATTAAAAGATGGTTATTCAATTAAATCGTTAATTGGGAAGGATTTATTCTTGGATAATAAATAGAAATGTATAATTGACTTGATAGTTTAATTGGTTGATTGATGTCAGGTTTTATTATAAGATAATTGAACATAGTTAATTTTTTAAGTTATTAACAATAATTAATTGGTTTTAGTGAAATTAACTTTTCTATAAAAGAAACCTTAATTACTAAACCTTGGATGTATCATGGAGATTAAAAGTTTGAATAAAAAACAACCCAACCCCATGAGCCGATCCCACCTCACCGATCGGTCCCACGCGCTGATCCTCCACGCATCGATGACTCAGTTCGTGTGCGACCCTGTGTTGAGTTTCTAGATTAGATCTGGTTCACTATGTTCGGGTTGGATCTTGTTTGATCTGAGAATATGTTTAGTATGTGTATATCTAAGATAATACTTGAATTGATAATCAAATTAGTTCATAAAAATTAATCTATTAAGTTATTCATAAATACATCAATTAAAAGAACCAAAGATAGATTGAGTGATGGCAACCCAGATTCATATTATGTAACTAACTACAATTTAAATTACAAAAACTCCCCATCACCTATTGCAATATCTCTACATGGTTTTCTCTTGTTGGATTCTAGTTATCTAAATCAGGTGTTCAAGTGATTACATTTTCTACCGAGAAATTGTTCTATTTATAAAGATGACAAAAGTGCTGGTAATTTCACCATGAAAGCGATCCCTAGTAAACAATAAACAATGTAATTGCCAGTGGTTGTGAAACTAAGAATGTAGGTATATATAACCAGACGCACAAGACATACGCCTAGATAGAACCAGGCGCATGTGAGTCCTACACCTACATGTCCCAAGCATAGGTGAGATTATTCTCATTTATAACCTTTGCATTTCTTGAGTATTATAATTTTTCTTACTATTATAATTTTTATAAAGTTTTATGTTTTTAAAAACTATAAGAAATTAAAACATAATAAATATCATCATCACAATAAATTTTTTGATATGTATATAAGAATTACCAGTTTTTTATTAAAACATAGGTGGCCTTTTAATCTTCGTTAAATCTATCAGGTATAGTAGAGGCAAGTCTTGGGAGGACTTGCCACCACGTCAGCAAACTGTGAGACCTGCTCTTTTGATGACAACTTGAGGACTACCCAAGGGTGTGGGGGTAAGTACTCCACTTCTATTGGTCTAATTTTTTTCATTTTAAATTAATAACACACATGAAATATAAATTTCATAAATATTACAATAGAAGTAGACATTAAAATATTTTAAAAAAATGAAAGCTAAAATTAAAAAAAAAGTTACCGGATTAAAAAAAAGGACCGAAAGCTATAATTAAAAAAAAGTTACCGAAATAAAAATAAACACCTAAACAATAATAAAAAAACACTTAACACCAACATTAAAAAAAATGCATCAATTGCCATGCCAGAAGACGGGGGATGCTGAATTATTCCCCGTGAGCAGCCCAATACTCTTTATCTGTGCGTTGGACTCCCGCTCGTTAGGTAATACCAGGGTTTGCCTCTATCGTGGCTTGAAATAGGGTGCTCCATCTCGTACACCTAATGTATAGCTCCCGCCACTTATAAACGAGCTTATCCACGTTGCGGTGATTTGTTTCGCTTAATCGATTGAATTCCTCCAAAACATTGATCCAAAAAGAAGACGTATTTGCATTTTCAGCCGTTGTTAGGTTCACATTGATATAGGCCGTCACCAACTTGATCTCCTCATCTGAAGTCCAAACCATTTTTTAGAGAAGAGGGTGGAGTTTTTTTGGTGGTTTTTTATAAAAAAGGGTGAAGATTATATGTGAAAGGTGAAGAAATGTGGATGGTTTTATAGGTGAAACATGGTAAATTTTTTATAACGGTATTGTTACCGTTGAGGGCCCACGATTTTGAAACAACCTAATCAAAGCATCCGCCTTCATCGTCCAGTTCTAGCCGTTTTGGATGGGTTGGCCGGCCCAAGATACAGTTGACGAGCCTAAGCCGTGCCCCATACCCGATAGTCTAAGAATCTAGCTTTAAATTGTTCCTTTTAATGATTAATAGTTTTGATGGCCTTTTATTCTCTTATTGGTCATTAAGAAGCTAGCTATTAATGGTTTATAATTTCTTAATGATTAGAGGTAACATTAAAAGTATGGATGGTTAAGAGATAATGGTTATCTCTTAACCATTAACCATCTGGACTTAAGGTTCTTAAACATTAAGAGGTAGAGGTAGCCACTTAATAACCATTAAGAAGCTACCAAACAAACTTAAGATTACCTTTTAATCATTATAACTTAAAGGGAATACTTTATAGAACGGTAATCAAGTTTTAATAGTGTTCTAATTAGATCATTCATAAAAATATTTTTTCTAATTAAGTCATTAAAGTTTATTTTATGTTCTAATTCTATATAGTTTACCTGAATAGCATGTATAATATCCGTGATTGAAACATTAAAGTAAGCTTCAGTGACCTGATTAGAACATCAAAGTAAAGTTCACTTATCTAATTAGGAAAAAAAATGTTTTATAAAAATTGCTAATATTTAAAAAAAATGCCAAAATTTTTGTATTTTATTTGTTTATTTTTTATATTTTTTAATTAAAGAGATTGCGAAAAATTAATATTTTTTTTCCATTTTAAAAAAAGTTCGCATTTTTATTTTTTTCGTTAGTTTTTTACTTTTTCTATAATTGTACATGTTTTTTTTTATTTTAATTTTTTCGTCGTAATTTTTTTTGTAAGTTTATACTTCCTACATTTTTCGCAATTTTAAAAGTGTATTTTTCAATTTTTTTAATCAATGTTATTGATAATCCAAGTCAACATTTAAAAAAATAACCAAATAAAAGTCATATGGATTGATGAACTTCTGGATCAGTTGTCTATGATTAGAACATTAAAATAACTTTAGTTAGCTAATTGAGACAATTTTTTTTATGTGTGACTTAATTGGAACACTCCTAAAACTAGGTTATTATTTAGCAATGTTACCACTAATTTAAAGGCTGTGAACCATCAAGAGGTAGAGTATGTTTGGCAAGGAGCTTTTAAGAGCTTCAAGCTTTTAAGAAAAAACTCCTACTCAATAAAAAGCGTTGTTTGGTTGAAGGAGTTGGAAACTTTTAGGTTGGAGAAAAATCTCTATAGTGAAAAGCTACTAGTACTAGCGTTTAAGAAAAAAACTCTACTAACTACAAGCTTTTTATTAATAAATAAGACAAATACCCATTCTAATTTAAACATAAAATAAAAATATTCCTTACAATCTTTTAATTATGCCTATTTTGAACATTTTATTAAAAGCTCCAGCTATTGTGTCAAACACTAAAATATATTTAAAAAGCTTCCAGCTACCAGCCACCAGCTAGTTTTACCTAACATACCCGTAGTCTCTTAATGATTATTAAGAGGCTACCAAATAACCCTACTTCATGTCTTAAATTTATTTGATTAATGTTGAAAGTATACAAAATATTTTGTGAACATTTTTTATTTAGAAAATATCAATTGAGCTTGTATTGTTTTATCAACCTTTTTTAATAAAAATTTCTTCAGTGTCTTAGAACTTTGTGAAGTAATCTTTATCTATAAACTTTTTCACATGTAT
This sequence comes from Ambrosia artemisiifolia, assembly GCA_032199755.1. NCBI lineage: Eukaryota > Viridiplantae > Streptophyta > Magnoliopsida > Asterales > Asteraceae > Ambrosia > Ambrosia artemisiifolia. The sequence goes on along the minus strand of CM063513.1, from coordinate 55,472,353 downwards.
TGATTTTACGCTTTGTTGGCTTGATATATCATTTCCTTTGATGACGTGGGTAGCTTAAAGCAAAAATAATAAACAACATCACAGAACAATACTTAAAGGGTTGGAACCTACAAAGGTTCAAAAGCCAGGAATATCCTAAGTCAAAAAGATGACTTGTCCCGTCACCTTTTCATCGAACAACACAACCAGTTGCTGATGGAGTAACATCACATAACAGACCGCAGGTCAATAGCCACCACCGGCTATTAGTGGATTGTCCTTTTGTTGCAACAAGGTCCAAGGTGAGATGCTTTCCTCTAATAGAGAATCCTTTTCTCTATAAATCTGAGCTGAGTACAACAGATCTGGACACACCAACTCACATCACTTACACTCTAATCTTCTCATTCTTTTGGTCTTGCACGTGGAGAGAATAACCCTCTTCACTCGGATCTCAAGAACACCCACTTCTGGTTTCGATTACACCTCAAACCAGAAATCTAAAGCATTTACAACAACAAAATAACCTTGAACCTCCTTCTACATTTGCAACGTAGAAGGACACCACTACCTGCGTTAGGCGGAGTGGAACCCTTGAACCCCTGAACCCTTCCTGTGACTCAGAACCAACGTTAGGCTGTTATTTGTTGTAGCAACAAGTTGGCGCCCACCGTGGGGCTGCGCCATTGTCTTTACAAGAAATCAGTTGTGTAGCTCCGACTCTCTCCATGTCTGACCCTGAGTCCCAAGAAGAGGTCAATCAGATCTCCCCTAGCACAGATCAAATCTCTCCGGCCAGATCTGTGTCTTTCTCCACTCCAGGAGGTACTCCAGCTGGGACTCAGTCCCCACCTGCTCGTCCTGTGTCAACAAGCTTGCAGGCTCCACCTCCCACTCGTTCAGGAGTGCTTTCTCCTCTCCCTGATCTTGCACAAACTCCCCAACGCATAGATCTCACCCCTGAAGGAGTGGAGAGGAACTTCTTGCAGCTCAGATCCCTCTTAAACCAGTACGTTATGAAGGAAAGGGACAAAGGAGTCCGTCTCCAGCTAGATTATGACGAGGAAGAAGAGGTATCTCTCTCTCCTGGACCTCCTCTCCCTCTCACTGCCACTTATGGACGTAGACCATCACCTAGGAACAGCAATGCTGGTCCCAGCAACATCCTCACCACTTCCCATTACGAAGCAAGGTCCAGTCCTACTGCCTTCCCACTGTTTACCACCCAAGCTGCCACCGCTGGTATGCCACTTGGGCATGAAGTTACGTTGGATCAATTTCTAAAGTCACCAGTAACCAGTGTCCCACCACCAACAGCCACTTCATGGGAACAAGCCATGGCTTCACTCCCTATGGCTAGAAACGCTTCTATGAGCATCCCCATGACAACCAGCAATGTGGCAACAACCGAAGGCCTCCAAGGTTTTAACCTTATGCCCTACATGATATCTCAAATGATGGCTAACTTTCCTTGGCAGCAACTCATCAGTCAAGCCATCGCTGCCCAACAAGGAAATCCTGGTGGAGTAACCAACAATAGGGTGGAACACACTGTTAACCAACCCTACAAGCCAAACAGCTTGTCTTGTTTCTCACCAGAGATAGCAGACTATGATTTCCCCAACAAACTGAAGATGCCAGCTCATATAAGAACGTATGATGGCACTGATGATCCGGAAGATCACCTTCAGATCTTCTCAGGGGCTGCTCGGATCGAGAAATGGGGTGATCCCGAGTGCTGTCTCATGTTCATGCAGACCCTTGTTGGATCTGCACGAATTTGGTTCAATGGCTTGCCAGCAGGAAGCATCAATACCTTTAACGAACTTGGTAAAGGATTTTTAGCCAACTTCTCACAACAAAGACGTTGTGTCAAGGATGCAACCGTTATCTTTCAAATAAAACAGAAGGATGACGAAAGCCTGAAAAGCTTCATTGAAAGATACAAGAAAGAAGGCCTAACTTACGTCGGTGCAGACGAGAAGATGAAGGTTGCAGGGTTCATGAACGCCATCAACTCAAAGTACCTTACCAGGGAATTTAACAAGAGTCTCCCTAGAACCCTTGAAGAGGCCTTAGAAAGAGCTGAAGCCCATATTCGAGGAGAAGAAGCTGTAGACATCAAAGAACAAAGAAAGAGGGCTTCCAGCTGGAGAAGCAACAGCCCTACTAGAAAAAGAAACAATTATGGTACCTATGACAAAAGACCTAGAGGGTCCGAGTCACGAAGGGCTAAAAGCAGGAACCCTCCAAGCAGGGACATAAATGTCAACTTCACAGCCCTCACCAAAACTCCTCAAGAAATTCTGGCAACCGAAGAAGTTAAAAATACCTTTAGGCCTCCTCGTCCCCTACCAAAGAGCAAAAGAAACGAAAACTCCAACCAATATTGCGAGTTTCACGAAGAGAAGGGACATCACACCAACGACTGCTTCCAGCTCAAGAAGAGAATCGAAGAAGCCGTCAGATCTGGGGAACTAGCTCATTTGATCAAAGGTGTTAAAGAAAACATGGCTGATGGCAAGAAAAAAGACGTCGCCATGGTGTTTGTCGAGAATGAAACCCCAAGTAAGCGACAGAGGTTGGAGGATTGGGAACGACAAGGCATCTACTTCCCTTGTACCAAGGAAGAAAAGCATTGTGATCCACTCGTCCTTGAAGCCTTCATTGGTTCACTCAAAACACAAAAGGCCTACATAGACACTGGAGCTGCTACTGAAATAATGTTTGCCAAATATTTCAACCTTTTAAGCTCCGAAGAACGCTCCATGCTGCGGCCTGCTGAAGCTGCCATTAAAGGCATTGCTGACATACCCATCAAGCCCTTGGGCGAAATAACCCTTGATGTAAACTTTTCTGATGGTCGAATGCGAAGGACTGAACCACTAACCTTCGTTGTCCTAGATCTACCATCCAGTTATGATGTCATCATTGGAAGGCCAGGAGTAATAATCTTTGATATGACCGTTTCCATTAGCCGAAAGAGTGCCAAGTTCCCCGCCAAAGAAGGAGTTGCCACCCTCCAACCATCCACTTCAGTGTTAACGATTGTTGAAGATCAAAGCAAGCTTGGTCTCAGCATCAACCCCGAATACCCTGATCAAAGGATAGGGGTCAACACAGCCCTTCCCAGGGACACCCTCTCAAAGCTTGAAGCATTGCTGAAAGACAATGTCGATGTTTTCGCTTGGTGCCCAAGTGACATGACGGGGATCCCACGTGAAGTCGCTGAGCATGAACTCAGGATTCCCCCGAACATCAAACCAATAGTTCAGAAGAAGAGAAGTCTTGCTCCAGAGCGAAGCAAAGCTGCCTGTCAAGAGGTAGACAAACTGGTTGAAGCTGGAATCCTCCGAGAGGTGAAATATCAATCATGGGTTGCAAACCCTGTGATGGTTCGAAAGCCTGATGATTCATGGAGGATGTGCATCGACTTTAAAGACCTCAACAAAGCCTGTCCTAAGGATTGTTATCCTTTGCTGGAGGTTGATCTGAAAATTAATTCGCTTACAGGCTTCCCCTTCAAGTGTTTTCTGGATGCCTATAAGGGTTATCACCAGATACAAATGAAGGAGGAAGACGAAGAAAAAACTGCCTTTCATACTGACAAGGGTATCTTTTGTTATAGAAAAATGCCCTTTGGTTTAAAAAATGCAGGTGCTACTTACCAAAGGTTGGTTGATAAGGCCTTTGCCAAGCAAATTGGCAAAAACATGGAAGCTTATGTGGATGACTTAGTCATCAAGAGCAAGACAGAAGATCAAATGCTCACTGACATACAAGAAACCTTCAACAACCTCAGGGAAATCAACATGAAGCTAAATCCTGTCAAGTGTTCCTTTGGTTTCGAAGAAGGAAAGTTCTTGGGGCATGTTGTAGGAAAACAAAGCATAAAGGCTAACCCAAACAAGGTTCGAGCCATCCTCAACATGAAGTCACCTCAAACCAAGAAAGAGGTAGAAAGCCTGAACGGCAAACTTGCTGCCTTGAAGCGTTTTGTGTCAAAACTAGCTGAGAAATCCCTACCTTTCCTCAAGACTCTCAAAGGTTGCACTGACAAGAAAGACTTCAGGTGGACAGAAGAAGCGGAGGAAGCCTTCAACAGCATGAAGCATTACCTGGCTTCCCTTCCCACCATTGCAACACCTGAAGCAGGGGAAACAAAGCTCAGGTACTGACGAGGCCTTCAGCGCTGTTCTCACTATAGAAAGAGACAAAGCTCAGGTACCTGTCTATTTCTTCAGTAAAACGTTATAGTTAGCAGAGGTCAAGTACCCTCCTTTGGAAAAATTGGCCTTAGCCCTGGTGCAAACAGCCAGAAGGCTTCGCAGGTATTTTCAGGCACATCCCATACAAGTAATCACTGACCAACCTATCAACAATGTGCTTGAAAGGCCTGAAACCTCAGGACGACTAGCCAAATGGGCTGTTGAGTTAGGGGAACACAAAATCACCTACGTCCCGAGAAAAGCAATAAAGGCACAAATACTTGCTGATTTCATTGCTGAAATTCCAAGGGTGGAAACTGCCGAAGTTAACATTACCATAGACGAACCTATTGACCCGGAAGCCTGGAAGCTTTACACAGATGGAGCTTCCAGTGTTGAAGGTTCAGGGGCCGGTCTTGTACTAATCAACCCTGAAGGGTTAGAATTCACATATGCCCTTCGTTTGGAATTTCAGACAACTAACAACGAAGCAGAATACGAACCCCTGATAGCAGGACTCAAGCTTGCAAAAAAGATGGTGGTTCACAAGCTTCAAGTGTTCACTAACTCACTGTTGGTTTCCAATCAAGTGAACGATACCTACATCGCCAAGGAACCTAACATGAAAAAGTACAGAGAGAAGGCCAAGGAAATCATGAACACCTTCCAGTGTTGCAAGATCAAACAGGTTCCAAGGTCCCACAACAAGAAAGCTGACGCCCTTAGCAAGCTTGCTTCGTTGAATTTTGCCCACCTCACCAAGAAGGTATTGGTTGAAGTGATCAAGCATCCTGCCATATCTGAACTTGAGGTTCAAGATGTCATCACTGAAAACGAACCAAATTGGATGACTCCGTTTGTACGGTTCCTAAAAAGAGGTGAACTACCCCAAGATCCTGTTGAAGCTGAAAGGGTTCGAATCAAGTCCAAGCAATATACCATCCAGGACGAGATACTCTATAAAAAAGGGTACTTGGCCCCATTGCTTCGATGTGTTGGCCCCGAGCAAAGCAGGTACCTGATCAAGGAAGTTCATGAAGGAATATGTGGAGCTCATTGTGGTCCAAGGTCAGTCGTGGCAAAACTCATGAACCTGGGCTATTTCTGGCCTTCCATGCATCGTGATGCATCCGAACAATTGAAGAAATGTGAAGCCTGCCAAATTCATGCTCCTGTCCCTAAAAGCCCTAAGCATGACCTAGTGCCCCTTAATTCAGCATGGCCATTCTACAAATGGGGGATGGATATCGTTGGACCCTTCCCACCAGCAAAAGGAGGGGTCAAATTCTTGTTAGTGGCAGTTGACTACTTCACAAAATGGCCAGAAGTGAAGCCCTTGGGAAAAATATCTGGAAAGAAGATAATCGAATTTGTTTGGGAAAATATCATCTGCCGATACGGCTTGCCTGGGGTGCTCGTTACAGATAACGGCAAACAATTTGCAGAAAGGCCGTTCAGTGTTTGGTGCAAAGAGTACCGAATAACACAAGTCTTTAGCTCTGTAGCATACCCTCAATCAAATGGCCAAGTTGAAAGAATGACCAGAAGTGTGGTTGAAGGGATCAAGGCTAGGTTAGGCCGTCAAGGAGGAAACTGGTTAGAAGAATTGCCAAGCGTTCTTTGGGCAATTCGAACCACAGAGAAAACAAGCGACAAGAAAACTCCTTACAGCCTTACTTTTGGGTCTAAAGCAGTCATACCTGCTCAAATCGGAGTCACCACACCTCGAACCCTTCATGTTGACATCCAGGCAAATGAACAAGAAACATCGCTCAATCTTGATCTCTTAGAAGAAGCCAGGGACTCGGCAGCAATTAGAGAAGCCAAGTACAAACAAAAGATGGAGTCCTACTACAATGCCAAAGTCAAGCATGAACTCTTCAAGCCAGGTGATCTGGTTCTAAGGAACAATGAAGCAAGCAAGAAGGAAAGCCAAGGAAAACTAGGGCCCAAATGGGAGGGTCCCTACACCATCCTTGAATCCGACAAAGGAGGGTCTTACAAGCTTGCTAACATGGATGGCAAGAAGCTCCCTCGACATTGGAATGGCAAGAACCTCAAAAGGTTCTTCGTTTAAGTTGTAAGGAAATGTTGTTCTCTTTTAAGCAATGTAATGTTGACATATCGAATGAATGAAAGGATCACTGAATCCTCTTTTGGAAACTTTGTCTTTCTATCCTATGTTCAGGTTGAGAACCTTGCAAGAAACTCCATGGCAGGGGCCATGTAAGGGGATGAGCTCCCAGGCCGTTTCGCTCAATAGGTTCGAGGGATAAACGGACCTATATAAGGGGTGAGTTCCTAAATCAATCCAACTCCATGAGATAAACAAAAAATAATTTTATAAATCTCATTGACAGGCTTGAACAACCTACACCAATCGTTCCTTAAGTTTAGAAAACAAACTTACGAAAACACGTAAAAACACTTGTGTAAGTGTATATAGGATAGGTGATACGTTTACCTAGACTACCTTAAGGATGAATGACTGCAACATTCAACCTTTGAAGGTGCTACCGGATAAACATTCCCAAACAATAACAAAGACAAACACACATAAGAACAAAAATAAACAAAAGACGAACAACCATAAATACCTAACAACAGCCTTAAGGGCTTAGCATTTCAAGGCTTTTAACAAGCCAAGTACTAGAGCATTGTTCAAAGGGCAACGTAGCAGCCCACAACCACAAGAGAACCCCTAAGGGTTCCCACAAAAGATAAAAGTGTTTAGAACATAACAACAAAGTTAATTGTCTTACAAACCAACTGCTAAGAAAGCTACGAATAAGGGAGCTTAGGCATCATTACCAGATCCTGAAGGCTTGGAGGCTTCATCCTCATTCCCAACATTCACCACTTTTGCCTTCTTTGATTTTTTCCCTTTCTTCGGTAGCTTCTCCACAAGACCACCAGCTTCGGAAGCTTCAATACTAGCATCCTTGGAAAGCGTTTCACCAACATCCAAGGTTTCATCACTATCACCGGAATGCGCCCTCTTCCTTGAAACAGACTGAAGCACCTTAGCAGAAACAGCCTCATTCAGACCTGCAGGCTTCAATTCTCTCAACTCCTTCAGAGGTTTCCCATAGAGGGAAGACACTTGGGAAACGTAAGGATAGGTTGAGTGTTCCATCTTGAGGACGGTCTCTTTAAACACGTCCAAGTAATCAGGCTGATAGAAAGGAGACTCCTCCAGGACTTGGCCAGACTCGTGAGCCTTGAACCCTGCAACGAAACCAGCATGCTTACCATGGATTAGAAGCTTGGTATACACCTCCCCAAGAGCAGAGTTGAATTCAGCAGAATGAAGAAGGTAGGTAACGACTTGCTGAAAACCCTCCTCTATTAACCACTTGTTATCATCCAAGGCAGCAGCAAGGGAACCCTCTAACCCTTTCTTCTCACTTTCGAACGCCTTCTTCTCTGCTTCCAAAGCCAACCGATCTGCTTCCACTTGAAGTCTAGCAGCTTCATGCTTTGCCATTTCAGCTTCATGTCCTCTCTTCAATTCATCAATCAGAGTAATCAGAGTTACCTCCTTCGCAGCATACCTCCTTAGCAAACTCGCTATATTCACCCATCACCTTCCTGAACCTGCTAATCCCCTCCGGGAACATAGCAGCCAGATTACAGGTACCAACCATCATTTTCGCCAATAAGGTATCATCATCCAACCCCTCAAAGCAAGCCTTGGCACCAGGGGTAGCAAAATGTGCCAGAACCTCCTTACAAACCGTAGAAGACTTAAAACTGTCACTAGACTTCACGTTCCAACCAGGAACATACAACCCTTCCTCATCAAAGCTCGTTGAGCCTTCAGTACCCTTCACCATGCCAACCTTCACCTTCTTACCCTTGCTCTTCTTAACAACCACATCAACAACAGTATCATCCACAGCGTGATCCTTCTCCTCATCCGACTCTTCAATGTCATCACTAACAGTCACCGCTTCAGATGCATCAGCAGACTTGGCAGCCTTCAAAAGCCGTCTGCTAGATCTCCTAGTTGAAGCCTTTGAGGAACTAGCTTTAGAAAAACTCTTCACATTAGGGACAGCAACATAGTTGGTCCCATCATACCTTCCCTTCTCATACTTAGTCAAAGCATCCTCACCATCCGCTGCTTCAGCATCTTTGAAGACAACACCCGACGCATCATCTCCTTTAATAAAGTCAAGAGCCGACATAACTACAAAAGAAAAATACAGCACATAAGGAAAGAAGCCAAAAAGAAAGAAATCAACAATAAACAAAAGATTCATACCCTGATCATCCTTCATCACTACAGGATCTCTACCCGGTTTGTCCCAACGGGTGCTAATACCAGATAAAACTAAGAAAGGCTCACCGAACGGACGAAGCCTTGAAGGACAAGCTCTAAGAGCTGTCAGAAAGTTATGATCTAACTCAGACTCCGAAAGTTCCCCTTCATTAAGAACGGCCTCAGGATGTCTCCACACAGGCTTATAGGGAAAAATAGAGTCAGAAACCCAAAAGAACCTAGTTTTCCATTGCCCAACAGTTGTAACATGGGAGGAGAGAAGGTTAGTTTCTACTGATGATCCCTCGAAGGTGAACCAATCACCATTCTTAGCAAGACGAAAGAATCGCCTGAACATTAACAAAGTAGGATCATACCCTAACGCTCTACATAGACATTCAAAGTGCAGAATACGGCCAACACCATGAGGATGGATCTGACCAAGAGAAACCCTATAATACTCGAGAACATTCAACAAAAATATAGAAAATGGATGACGAAGGTTTGCAAACTCGAAATGCCGAAAATACAGAGCAATAGACCCAGAAGGACAGTCGGACACAGCAAGCTTCTTACCGGGAGCAACGGGATTAAACGATAAGTCTATATCACATTCAGCACAAAACGATTCCACCTCCTTCTGAGAAAGGGAGGAAACAGTGATGGCCATGTCCTTTTTAGCGCCCATAGTGCTTCAAAGGATGATCAGAGAACAAACAAAAAGGGGAGAAAGACAAACCTGCTTTGATGAAAGTGACGAAACCCTAAATCGGATGAACGGTTGAGAGGAAGATGATGACGAAAGAAAGAGTAAAGTAACAAATGATAAAGTTTAAAAGGTTAAAAAGAAAAAAAGAAACGGTTATTATATTCAAAAAACTGCAATTATGACATGCAGTAAAAACACCTGTACGAACTGCCACATGTCACATCAGCAGTCTAATCACAATTAAAACTGCTAAGTAATAACCACCCAAAACACAGCGAACCATCGAACCCTTCAAGCAAATGCTAAACTAAGCAAACAGTCAGAAGCTTTCTAGTTACCCCACCAAACCTTCTGACTTGGGGGGCTGATGACGTGGGTAGCTTAAAGCAAAAATAATAAACAACATCACAGAACAATGCTTAAAGGGTTGGAACCTACAAAGGTTCAAAAGCCAAGAGTATCCTAAGTCAAAAAGATGACTTGTCCCGTCACCTTTTCATCGAACAACACAACCAGTTGCTGATGGAGTAACATCACATAACAGACCGCAGGTCAATAGCCACCACCGGCTATTAGTGGATTGTCCTTTTGTTGCAACAAGGTCCAAGGTGAGATGCTTTCCTCTAATAGAGAATCCTTTTCTCTATAAATCTAAGCTGAGTACAACAGATCTGGACACACCAACTCACATCACTTACACTCTAATCTTCTCATTCTTTTGGTCTTGCACGTGGAGAGAATAACCCTCTTCACTCGGATCTCAAGAACACCCACTTCTGGTTTCGAGTACACCTCAAACCAGAAATCTAAAGCATTTACAACAAGAAAATAACCTTGAACCTCCTTCTACGTTTGCAACGTAGAAGGACACCACGACCTGCGTTAGGCAGAGTGGAACCCTTGAACCCCTGAACCCTTCCTGTGACTCAGAACCAACGTTAGGCAGTTATTTGTTGTAGCAACATCCTTCAACTCGAGTCTATTGACAATGATTCTTGATTACAAATAAGAAGGTCGATCATTGTTGAAAATCACTTGTTTAAGGTCGACGGACTGTGATATGAATCGTTGTATTATTTGTATTAGTCGTACTAATGAAGATATAGCTCTACTAGTATTTTAAGTTATATCCGTCTAGGTATGAATGTTATGGTCCATGAGATGCCAAATAGAAGTTCATGTCGTCGATGAAGAGGTGGATATGCATGAGGATGCAAAAAGGCCTCAGGTACTACCAGCCAAAGTTAATAGATAAACTTTGCGTCCAAGATGAGAAAATTTGGGAAGATGTTCCAAGTTGAACGAAGAGTTAAATTAATAAAATAAACATTTTGACTCTTAATAATTATTAAAACAAGTAAAAGCCGCCCACTACAAATTAACCTTTCCTTTACATATTGTCTTGTCTCCCTTGACATGCTTATTTTACATAAAAAACATCGGATAAGGCTAGCCGGTACTATTTTTTAAAATATTTAATAGTGTTAACTTGCGTTTCTTACATGACTGCTAAAAGGGGTAGTCGGGGTTATGGATTCATACACCCCTACTTTAGGATTCATACACCCTGGCCCACACCATCCACCAATAGAAAGCTGCCACATACCCAGAATGTGATGTCATACACCCTAAATATGATGTCACGGGGTGTATGAATCCTAGAACCCTATCTTGAAAGCCAATATTCACATTGTCACTTATTTCGATCAACATGTTTATTTTATTTAGCGGATTTTTTCAATAAATTTAGACTTAAACTTTCAATTTTATACTAATTCCCACTTAAATTTAGACTTAAACTTTCAATTTTATACTAATTCCCACTTCTATATATACACAACCAACCAACCTCTTTTCTTCACCCACACCAACAAATCACCATAACACAACACATATGTTACACTCAATGGGTTCCATAGACGAAATGAAAAAGCCACATGCCTTATGTATCCCCTACCCAGCACAAGGCCACATAAACCCCATGATGAAACTTGCTAAACTCCTTCACTTTAAAGGCTTCCACATCTCTTTTGTCAATAATCACTACAACCATAAGCGATTGCTTAGGTCCCGTGGTCCTTCCTCTCTCGACGGCCTGCCCGATTTTCGTTTCTATTCCATCGACGATGGGCTTCCTCCTTCCAATGCCGACGCCACCCAGTCAATCCCTGCCCTTTGCGAATCTATTCCTAAGCACAGTTTGGAACCTTTCTGTGAGCTGATAACTATGATTAATAGTTCGGATGTACCTCCGGTCACTTGTATTATTTCTGATGGGTGTATGAGTTTTACTCTTCAAGCTGCTGATAGATTTGGGTTGCCAGAAGTTCTATTCTGGACTCCAAGTACTTGTGGAGTATTGGCTTACACTCACTATCGTGATCTTGTTCAAAAGGAGTATATTCCCCTCAAAGGTAAATTAAATTAGTATCTTGTTCTTCAAAACCACTTTGGGATACTTGAACGTGCACTTTTTTTGGTCGGAATATAAAGGTGATGATACTAGACAACCTTTATTCTTTACTATATTACAAAGTCTCTTTTTGACATGATATATATGGGAAAATTTTCCATTGAATATATCACTAAAAATTGAATTTTTGATGTACTTTTAATCTATATAAAAATTAATTGCAAAAAACAAAATACAGATTTTTTATGGTAATTTAGCGACAGAATTTCTGAGGGAAACAATCATGACGGAAACAATTTCTGACTTAGTATTACTAGTGAGTATCCTACGAGTTGTGATGGAATCGACGATACGGGAGCAAGAGCATAATTCAAAAAGAATCTTATATTGTTCGGTTGGTTACAGTATTGAAACGGTACCTACACTCATGTTTAATGAAAAAAATATAGTAACAATAATGTGAATAAAAATAGTCACACATAATAAAAACACAAATTATAAACAAAAAGGAAAAAGATCACTATTCAATATGAAACCAAAAACCGCATAATTCATAAAAACACAATTAATAAATGTTAACATCAGATCTTTAAAACTTTGTGAAGTAAACCAAACTACATCTTTGATAATAACACTATGAATATAATGTGATAATTTCGTAATTGAAACCGTTTTCTTATGATTAAAAACATGACTTTTATTATTGATTTCTCGATATCTATATACTATTATCAAGTTTATAAAACTTTAGCTTTCATAAAGCACCTAATTATATAAAAGTTATAACAAAAAATGTAGCATTTATGAATTACTTTTAATATGTTTCTATTTATAAAACTTTAGCTTTCATAAAGTACCTAATTATATAAAAGTTATAACAAAAAAATTTAGCATTTATGAATTACTTTCAATCTTGACGGAAGCAATTTCTGTCAATTCTTTCAACTTCTTTTAGACCTATATTTTGTTTAATAATGAAACAAGTATCAAATTGTCTAATTCTTATGGGGTGTTTGTTAGCCTCTTAATTAACCTATTAATCGTTCGGCATTAAGAATGTTAGTTTCAACTAAAAAAAGCATCTGAATGATTCCACTAAACTTTTAGCCATTCAGCTAATAAGGGGTGCTAAACCATTCAAACACTCTTAATAATACAACACTCAATTAGACCATCGTAACTCATTTATCTAAGGATTTAAATCTCGCTTGGTGTCTTATATGATGGAAGGTTTTGTAAATTTCTACGACGTACCTTGCTAGCTTTGTTTAGTGAAATCCTCACCCCGTTCAAAATAATAAAAATAAACATTCAAGGACTTAAAGTACTCTTGTTAAATTATAATGCATTGCCCCCAGAAACGTGAAGAAATTGTTTAAGTGTACATGTATTTACATGTACATTTGAAAATTTTACTTAGGGAAGGCGGGATGCGATCAGTGAATATGTGGCATTGTTACTGGATTTCCTGTATCATTTTCGTGGTCTACTTCACGTGTGTAAAGGAGACAAAGAGAAAGAGAAAGAGAAAGATGCAGATTAGATAGGGGAACCAGAAAACTCCATGGGTAGTGCTATTGGTGGCAGGGGTTTACGGGTGGTGGTACATGTAACGGGTTGTGATTGGTACTATGAAGGTGCTTCTCCGCTAGTGGCACCGCTCCCTCCCTTATGTCTCTGCTCATTTATATATAAATTATTCCTAGGGCTACAAACTTTACGACCTATCTACTAAGATAATCGGCTAGGTCAACGTATTAAGTGTGACAATATTGTTGGCGTGTTTCAATAATCGGCATGGAGTAAGTTTAGGAGATTTACATCAGAGTACTAGTATAGATTTATAGTTTTAGACCCTTGTCGTAGGAGCAAATTAATATTATATGAACCAATGAGTGAAAAGTAGGAGCAAATTGATAATTGTATATCAGCAAATAAGTGAATGCTTTCACATTAAATAATATAAATCTAGATGAATAAAAAAAGGATAGTAAAAAATTAATGGATGATAAATCGCAATCTATTAGTGTATATTTAAGAGTTAGTTGCACTGGAAAATGATGTTGCTTATGTCATCAACCTTAGGAGATGTTGTTTTGTATGATAATCATAATAAAATATATTTTGACCGAACTTGAAATTATTGTTTTCCTTAAGATTCGATTTAGATCTTTTTTGTCATAAACCTATTTTCTTTTACATACCTCTAAGTTTCCTATCCTACATTTAATGCTCAATATTATTTTACTAAATGTTCCAGACATGAGCGACATGACAAATGGGTATTTAGAAACAAGTTTGGATTGGATTCCTGAAATGACCGACATCCGATTAAAGGATTTCCCAACCTTCATTCGAACCACAAATATAAACGACACAATGCTCAACTATCTGATAACAGAATGTGAAGCGATCCCTAAAGGTTTAGCTATCATTCTCAATACATTTGACGCATTAGAAGAAGATAGTGTTAAACCCTTACTTGCCATGAATCCAAACATCTTCACAATAGGCCCACTACACATGATGCAACAATATGTTCACGATGATAGGCTCAAAGACATTGGGTCCAACCTTTGGAAGGAAGATGCGAGTTGCATCAATTGGCTTGGCACAAAAGACACTGGCTCAGTTGTTTATGTGAACTTTGGAAGTATTACAATTATGACCAAAGAACAACTAATAGAGTTTGGGTGGGGACTTGCTAATAGCAAGAAGGATTTCTTATGGATAACTAGACCTGATATTGTAGGAGGCGATGAGGCCCTGATGCCACCGGAGTTTGTCAAACACACTAGAGGAAGAGGCATGGTTACTAGCTGGTGCCCTCAAGAAGAGGTACTTTGTGTAATTTATTTCAAAATATGTTAAATTAGTATAACAAAAAAGACTTTTAGAATATAATCAGCAAACGAAAAATGTAATAACCAAGCCAAAAAGTATAAAAACATAAGAATATAGAAGCATCAACTAAAGATGGTATTGGATTCGATTAAACTTATAGAACAATGCTCACTATGTCATGGGACGAATTAAATGCATATTAAACACTAAATGTAAATTTTATTATTGAACTATGTATGTAGGTTCTAAAACATCCATCAATAGGAGTATTCCTGACTCACAATGGATGGAACTCGACTATTGAGAGCATTAGCAATGGGGTTCCCATGATCTGTTGGCCCTTTTTCGCCGAGCAACAAACAAATTGCAGGTATTGTTGTGTTAAATGGGGCATTGGAATGGAAATCGATACAAATGTGAAGAGAGAGGAGGTAGAGGCCCAAGTAAGGGAGATGATGGATGGGAAGAAAGGGAGGATGATGAAAAGTAAGGCTTTGGAGTGGAAGAAAAAAACTGAGGAAGCTGTCGTCATTGGTGGGTCGTCTTATGTCAACTTTGAAAAACTAGTTAGGGATGTTCTTTTAAGAAAGTGAAGCCCGCATTGTGTTACTAGTGGTTAATACGTCATAAAAAGATGTGAAACATTTTATTTGATTAAAGGATGTTGCTAGATGTACCCCCACTCTGTTTATTTTACTGGTTGCACTTCCTTTTTACACTTTCAAATAAATGCAACCAACTCTTTTCTTTTCTCTTAATATTTATTTGCATCTACTTAGAGTTTCTTAACATTTCAAATAAAATCTCTCTATCATAATAAACCAATATAATTTAGGACACATGTCATTCATTTAAGACATCTGCTTGTTTGTTTTCCCTCTTATTTTTCCTACTTAATTATTGATAATATATAGTCTAATATTTAATTTACTAGATTATCCTCCCGGGAGTTTCCCGGGATAAAAAAATCTAATATGATGTGACAAAATGTGTGTACTGTAAAAGAAATATGCCGTTTTTCAGAAAAATAAAAAATTTGTAAAGGATCAACACTTGATACTCCTAAACACCTACTTTTAATTCTACGTGTGCACCTCTTGCTCAAGTAAAGTGTCTATACAACTTTGTCATTTCCTCAAGACAATCTAAAGCTGCAATGTGAACCTTAAAAAAAAACAAATTAGTAAAAATGATATGTTATGATAATGATCGATGATGGTTCTAATGTGTAAAGTGAGCTTATGGTACTTTATCAATCTTTATTTCTCTACTCATATATAATTTATGTACATACATTAAAAATGATCTAAGAGACGTGCATGGTTGGGTGATTAATTATCAATTATCAGCTAGAGATTTATTTGGTATCTAAGAATCATAGGCTATATCTAACCGGCTTAGCAACCTTTGTAATCAATGTTCCTAACAACACCAATCAAAATACAAAAAAGTATTTTACCAAACTTACTATATCTGTGAATGTTAAGTCAAAGAGGATTGATAAGCATTTTAACCTTAGTTTATGATCCTCTCTGCAACTTTTGGTTAAGTATAGAAAGTGCTGAAGAAGAAAAGACAAGTACCGATGAAGAGCTAAAGCTAAGACAAAGTGCTAAAGAGTAACTACTGATGATGAACGAGACAAACATCTAAAGAACAACTACTGAAGAACAACTCCTAAAGGATTACTCATCAGCAGTTCTAGTAGAAGCTTTCCACTGCCCTAATCTTCAGCAGTTTATATTATATTTGTATTTAATAGATATTTTGTACAAGTACCAACGCTACAGCCTATTGTATTATTTTACTATTAATCTTATACTTCTTATGTACGTTTTGTAGTATATAACTAGGAGGGTTCATACCTTCTATTTATTACTTGGAATATACAGACTTTACATCAGAAATCCATTGTCTATTTTATGAGAATTATCTGAATATATACAACTGTTTTATCATTAACTGCTTTGATTCTCATATACACTTATTACACTTTAGTTAATCATTTGAGGGGGAGAATTTACTGATTATAAAAGTGAACTGTTAATTTAGAACAATTATTATTCCGCTGCATATTTACTTTGATTAAATTGTTCTAAAAGATGTTGTGATAAGAAACTGATCCTACAATTGGTATCAGAGCTATGGTTTATCTGATCAAATATCAATCTAACAAATTGAGAATCAGACACAGGCTCTTATTGATATTCAATCAAAGAACAAAAGTTCACTTTATTCAATCCATCACTTTAAAAAATTGTTAATCAATCAATATCCTTAGAATTGGATCCTCATAACACTGGATCTGCAAATAAGCCTCCCATGCTACTGAAAAATGAATTCAATATCTGGCATAGAAGGATGACACATACTTTGTCACAACAAAACACTGGTTGTTGGATGTCTGTCATGTATGGACCCCATAAACCAGTGACTGTAGATTTAGAAACTAAGGGTGAGAAAATAAAAGAACCAAAGGACTACGCAGATGAAGATTTCCTAAAACTTGAGCTAGATGCTAAAGCTTTTTCAATGTTGGCAATGGCTTTCCTAAATGAAATTTATGCTGGACTCTTACACTGTGAGAGGGCAAAAGAACTTTGGGATTGTCTAAAAGAACAGTTTAGAGGAACTGATGAGGTGATTGCCAATACCAGAGAAATCATGGCTCAACAATATGAAAATTTTACTCATATTAATGGGAAAACTTTGACCCAGCAATTTGAAAAATTTTCTTCACTAATATCTGGGTTAAAATTAAATGGTCAGACCTACTCAAATCCATCTATGTTGCATAGGTTTTTAAGGTCTTTACCTGAAAAATGGGATACTTACTCCATAGTCCTCAGGTCAAATGCAGATTTTGATTCCCTATAACTTAAAAAATTACATGGGAAATTGTTAACTTTTGAAAGAGAAATAAATCAAAAGAAAAAGTTACAAAATTCTTGCAAAACTACTGATGACTATGTTCCTGGTAGCACAACTCTTTTGGGACAAGACTCACCATCTTGTTCTAATGACTTTGACTATTTTGACCAAATTGACATCACAGCTGGGATCTCATCAGAAATATCATATCTAGCTAATGACAATATTACACTCAATGGGTTCCATAGACGAAATGAAAAAGCCACATGCCTTATGTATCCCCTACCTAGCACAAGGCCACATAACATGATGAAACTTGCTAAACTCCTTCACTTTAAAGGCTTCCACATCTCTTTTGTCAATAACCATTACAACCATAAGCGATTGCTCCGGTCCCGTGGTCCTTCCTCTCTCGACGGCCTGCCCGATTTTCGTTTCTATTCCATCAACGATGGGCTTCCTCCATCAGATGCCGAAGCCACCCAGTCAATCCCTGCCCTCTGCGAATCTATTCCTAAGCACAGTTTGGAACATTTCTTTGAGCTGATAACTATGCTTAATAGTTCGGATGTACCTCCGGTCACTTGTATTATTTCTGATGGGTGCATGAGTTTTACTCCTCAAGCTGCTGATAGATTTGGGTTGCCAAAAGTTCTATTTTGGACTCCTAGTACTTGTGGAGTATTTGGCTTACACTCACTATCGTGATCTTGTTCAAAAGGAGTATATTCCCCACAAAGGTAAATTAAATTACTATCTTATTCTTCAAAACCACTTTGGGGTACCTGAACGTGCACTTATTTTGGTGGGAATATAAAGGTGATGATACTAGACAACCTTAATTCTTTACTATATTAGTAACATAGAGAAGTTATGTCTTCGCCAAAAAGATTTGTGAGAATTCTCTTACAAAGTCTCTCTTTGACGTGATTTATGGGAAAAATTTCCATTGAATATATCACTAAAAACTAAATTTTTTAAATATACTTTTAAGCTATATAAAAATTAATTGCATCAAACAAATGACAGATTTTTTTATGGTAATTTAGCAACCGAATTTATGAGGAAAACAATCATGCCAAAGCAATTTCTGACTTGATATTACTTGTGGGGATATTCTGCGCGTTGTGACGGAATTGGCAATACAGGAGCAAGAGCATAATTATAAAAGAATCTAATATTTTTCCATTAGTTACAGTATTGGAACGGTACCTACACTCATGTTTAATGAAAACATCTAATGTAAAATATAGTAACAATAATGTGAATAAAAATAGTCGCACATATTAAAAAAATATAAACAAAAAGGAAAAGATCACTATTCAATATGAAACCAAAAACGACATAATTCATAAAAACACAATTAGTAAATGTTAACATCGGATCTTTAAAACTTTGTGAAGCAAACCAAACTACATCTTTGAAACAGACATGCCAATATTGATGTCAAGTCAATATGTCAGTGAATACATAATAACAACAGTGTGAATATAATGTGATAATTTCATAATTGAAACCGTTTTCTTATGATTAAAAACAAAACTTTTATTATTGATTTCTCGATATCTATATAATACTCCCTCCGTCCCATTTTAAATGTAAATTTTGCTACTTTTTGTTGTCCCAAATTAAATGTTCATTTCTAAGCAGTTTCCAGTTTTGCCCTTAAAAGGCAAAAGACAATTAAAGATTTGAAATACTAACTTGAAGATATTATTGTCATTTTAAAACTTAGAGAATATACAAATCAAAGATTTCTTAATTTGTGTATTTGTGGGCCCATGACATCTAAACTGGGACGGAGGGAGTATTATCAAGTTTGTAAAACTTTAGCTTTCATAAATTACCTAATTATATAAAATTTATAACAAAAATCGTAGCATTTATGAATTACTTTTAATATATTTCTATTCAATGTGTTCAAAGTAATTGTAGATTTAGATGTCATGGGCTATCATAAACATCTATTTTACTCAAAGGGAAATAATCTTGACGGAAGCAATTTCTGTCAATTCTTTCAACTTGTTTTAGACCTATATTTTGCTTAATAACGAAACAGGTATCAAATTATCTAATTCTTAGGGGTGTTTGTTAGCCTCTTAATGAACCTATTAATCATTCAGCATTAATAATGTTTGTTTCAACTAAAAAAAAGAATCTGAATGATTCCATTAAACTTTTAACCATTGAGCTAATAAGGGGTGCTGAATTATTCAGACACTCTTAATAATTCAACACTTAATCAAACCATCATAACTCATTTATCTAAGGATTTAAATCTCGCTTGGTATCTTATATGACGGAAGCTTTTGTAATTTTCTACCATTTTCCTAGCTAGCTTGGTTTAGTGAAATCCTCTCCCCACTTCAAAATAATAAAAATAAACATTCTAGGACTTAAACTCGTGTTAAATTATAATGCATTGCCTCCGGAAACGTGAAGAAATTGTTTAAGTGTACATGTATTTAAATGTACATGTGAAAATTTTACTTAGGGAAGCCAGGGTGCAATCAGTGAATATGTGGCACTGGTATTGGATTTCTAGGAGTCCCGTGTATCATTCTCGTGGTCTACTTTCACATAGGGATGAGCATACAAGGCCGAATACCGATCCCGTCCCGTCCCGATCCTAATACCGTACCGGACCGATACTGAACCAAGGGGTTTCGGGATCAGTATCGGTACCCATATTTATGGATTTTCGGTTTCGGTATTATCGGTATCGGTACGGGATCTGTAACAGCCCACTCCCGTACCGCAATATTGTCCGGGCATGTCCCAATTTTGCATTGGTCGTAGGCAATTCCCACGCCAAAACGCATCACGATAGGGAAGGTATCCTACCTCTTATAAAGAAGTGTTAGTTCTCCTTCCCAACCGATGTGGGATCGTTACAATCCACCCCCCTTAAGGAGCCCAGCGTCCTCGCTGGCACAACGGCCCGGCCCTGGCTCTGATACCATTTGTAACAATCCACTCCCGTACCGCGATATTGTCCGGGCATGTCCCAATTTTGCATTGGTCGTAGGCAATTCCCACGCCAAAACGCGTCACGATAGGGAAGGTATCCCACCTCTTATAAAGAAGTGTTAGTTCTCCTTCCCAACCGATGTGGGATCGTTACAATTGCACTTGTAAGACCCTCAAAACCGACGGGTCAAACAGTTGGCATTCAAAGGCTAAAACCATAAATTAATACTCAAGAGGTCTTATTTATTATCAGAAAACACGCAGCGGAAAAGTAAATTGTTTAAGTTATTCAAACATGAAATTTCCCACAATGGGTCAAAGCATATTTGTAAAACAAAAACAATAAGTTTAGAAAAGAGTTTTCTAGCAATAAAGTAGTCTCTTCTTATTCGAAATGTCAACCGCCTCTGAGTAGTCCTGCAGCATGCCAATGCATCCCGTTTACTCTTCAAATACATGAAATCAAGCTAATATGCACGCAAAGTCAGACGAGCTGAGTGAATTCAAGTTTTATGAAGTTCTTAAATAATAAGTAAATTGTTAAAATAAAAATTAACAAAATACCGTAACCTTAGAGTTACAATAAGCGCAATCCGCCTATATGTTCCCTAAGCAAATGTAAAGTCTAGAATAAGCGCAATCCGCCTACTTAACATGAGACTTTATTTTTAATCTATAACAAGCGCATCCCGCCTATTTGTCACAAAACATAGTAATGTCTACGTAAGCGCATACCGCCTACTCGACACAAACCAAAACTATAAATCAAGCAGATATACTATATAACTATCATAGCTCAATTTATAATACTAAGTAACCATCATACACGGTTTATATATGTATAAATATATAGTAATGCTTTATACCTAAACAAGTATAAATCAAGGCAAATCCCGATCTAACAAGCAAGGTTCCACATACATTTTTAAGACATGCATATTAGCCCAAAATGTTTTAAAACAATAAAAAGGGCACATGAATTCACCTTATTATACGGGTCGTGTCACGATTAGATAAGAACTCTAGCTAAGACGAGTGCCGTCAATAACCTGGTACATTATACATAGCGTTACTTACCCTTTATATTTTATGCGCGTAGCCTACTAGTGATGTCCTCATAGTAGTGGCATGCTAATGCGATGTTTTATTATAAAAGAAAGACTTGCAAGATCACCCTTATATAATCTAATGAGGGTTCCGGCATAAGCCAAACCCTTAACTGCATGAGTTCAACCACATGCTTATTATTATCATTTGTATTATTATTTAAGAAAAATAAAACGCACATTGAGTGCAAAAACTCAACCAATCATGCGCCTATCATTTTTCCCTCTTAACAATTCAATGTTTTGTAATTATGTTTAGTCTGTACACATGTACATAACCAATTTTGAGTACAAAGTTGTGAATATTGGGTAGACACCTATAAATTCGTTTTTTTTCCAAACTCTTTCAAGATCCTCGGCAATTCACAGGACGCAATAACTCGATCAAAAACCGTCCATTTTCATTAGCTTTTTCAACCTCCTAGTACGCCACATACCCACGAGGCGGTTAATGGAAGCAAGCGAGCGCATGACAGAATCCCAAGTCGGGTTTCGCGTACCGCTCGTTTGCTAACTCGACCCCTAAACGATGGTTATTTCGGACCAAACAACCTAACCCTTCTCACCGTGACGCTCAACACACACGGCTCATGATGGCTGTTTAGACCGAACCCTCCGTATTAAGACGAGCTCGAAGGGTAAGTGACAAACCTGGAACGAGTTCTCGGATTCGGACACAACTTCAAAGCCGGCGATTGTGTGGTAACCGAATACTTGGATGATCCCGACTATGTACGGTGAGCCGAGGTCCATGTAGAATGTCATACGAATCTGAACAAAACCCGATTCACTATGGTCCGAGATGATGCAAGATCAAATCGGCAAGGAAGGAAAAGAATTTAAGTTCTACGGACCTGGAATATGATCGGCAAGTGTACTTGCTTCTTCTTGCACAGTTATATCCAGAGGATGTAACTGTCTGACAGAATGATGAAATAGGAAAAGATCAATGAATGTAAATGTAGTACAACCAAAGAACAACACTCGATGTACGGGGAAAGCCCTTGATCAGTTGATGATCGCCGGCACAAAACCTCGGGAGGAGTCTAAGCCCCTGCCTTGTTTGTTAACATTAATAAGGTAAAAATGAGTACAACTTTGGATAGGTGATGAACGAGTGACTAAGATTACAATATAGTGTTGTGTGTGTGTAGAGAGTATCAGGTGTCTATGAAGTGTTAAGCAAGTGAGAAGTGTCCTATTACTCGTTGATAACCCCCTTTTATAGATATAAATGAAATAAATAGAAGATCCCATGAAATCCGCCTTCTTTAATGAGTCTCTTGACTGTTTCCAGCAAGCTTTGCTGGTTAGTTAACCAATATAGACGTTGGTTTTCCGTTTCCTTGAATCTCTCCTCTCGTTAATGTCGAGCGGTTACACATTTGACCAATTCCTTAGGCTTTGGACTTCCTTCCCACGTATAGTTTTTGCATCCTCAGCTTCTTTGACTTAGAAAGACAATATAACCGTTGGAGAAGAGTTACAAGTCTTATTATTAATTAATTGTACCTGCAATTTCATAATAATAAGATAATTCATTAGTCTATCCTCAGGATGCACATAAGACAGAACACTGTTATAACCTGAAGCCTGTCAAATCCTTCAGCATCCTAAGGATATCACACAGAGAATATGAGGTAAAATCATCCTCATTCATATAACACTAAGATAGTTCGTTAGTCCATTCTTAGGAGGTGCACAAGATAATATTCAATGTCATCCTGATTCCTGTTCTGCCTGTAGCATCCTGAGGATGTCACATAGAAAATATAGGTTAGTTCTATCCTGAAGATTTCACCACCAACAATTGTCCCCAAAAAAATGTTACCATTAACATCTTAACGGTTATAATATTTTTAATTCTGATGCTTATCTTCTGAGGATGATTAAACATCTGACAGGATATCAACGGCTATATTTTCGGCTATAATCTTGTGATGACCGTTACACATCATCCCCTTCCACCGTCTATATCTAGACCTCGTTCCTTCCTTTATAATCACAAAAATATTATTAGAAAGGTAATCTTTCTCTTCTTCCCTGCTTTTCTCTGTTTTTACCAATCTTTGAACTTTTATACAAAGAATTCTCAAGATGGGTAAAAAATCAACAAGGGCTGCAGGATATATAGAAGTCCATAAGGACTTTATACAACAAAACATGTTACAAGATCCTGCAAACGAAGTCTGTACGTTCACAGACAAAGATATCCTTTCTTTGAAAAACTCAGGGGCTTTCCCTGAATCAGTTCTGTTCCGGCCATATGACCAAAATGCAAAGTCTGACTTTGCATCCTCTATATGGGTCTGCTTCCTGTACCTGCCTTTCCACCTGGGTTTAAGATATACATTCCCCCCATTCATCAAAGAGTTCTTTGATGTAACTGGGATGGTCTATGCCTAGGCTATGCCTGAGGTCTGGAGGATCCTGATAGTCTGTAATAAGATCATCAAGAATCATGGTATCAATCTTCAGATTGGTGGCCTGTCTTAACTGTATAGTTAAAAACTCATGGTTCAAACCATTATGTTCTTCATCTTATAAATAAAGATCCTCCTTTCTTGTATAATCTCATTAAGTCTGACAGGTCTTGGAAACCAAAGTTCTTCTTTATGAAGAGGGATTCCATTCCTTTTGGGGATGATACACCTATGTATTGGCTAAAAAAGTGGTAAAGATTATTTAGGATGTTTAATGAAAATTTTGTATTGATATCCTGAGGATATCATTAATATTCTAAAAATTTTGTGTGACAGGTGCTTCACTTGCCAAACTTGCTCCTCCTCTCTCTGATTCTATAATTAGATACAAGGTTGTTATAGACTTACCTGTCTCAGCTAGAACCTTTGAAGCAAAAGAGAGCTACACTACTAGCTAAGCCACCAAGATGTCTGGTGAGTATTACCTGTTACATCCTGAGGATGTTTTATTTATTCTTCACTTGCTGACTTTGTTTTTTGTGTCATCTTCAGCCAAGAAGCCATTCTTTGATTTAGATGACATAGATAGTCAGGATGTCACTAAGGTTGCAAGGATTACATCTCCATCCAGTTCCAGGATGATCAGCCCACCTTCCAGGTCAAAGGCTACATCTTCCAAGAAGAGGAAGACTACTGGAGCTTCTTCCAACCAGGGTGCTTCCTCCTTTGAAGGTGTTTCAGCCCACGATGTTTTGGTTCAAATTTCCTAGTTCACACTCCAGGTATAGTGCCATCCTGGAGATATCATTTAATATTTTCAAGATAAAATATAAAATAAAAGACTTACCTGTTTTCCTTATTTCTTCGTAGGGCCAGGAGATATGCTCAAATGCCTTGATGAAGCTTCTGCTGATATTCAGGATGCCAATATAGCTTTAGAGGATCACAAGAGGCTTTCCCCTGCAAGAGAGGAACATTATGAAGAGAAGCTATCCAAAATTAGAGCTGAGCTGAAGCAGTTGAAGGCTGAGAAGGCCAAGATGTCTAGTGAGCGTGGAAAAGAGTTGGAGGAGTATTGGCAAAAGCTTATGAACTCTACCACCCTTTCTGTCCTTCAAGTCAGGGTTAAAATAGCCCTCCAAGATGAGTCTGTTCCTACACAACTTGAAGTTCCTGAGACTGTGGCTACAGAAGCTGGAGTGGTAAATCCTAAGGTGGCTGTGGAGTTTGATGTTCCAGTGGGCAATGAAGGATATGATGACTAGGCCGGAGCCCACTTTTTTGGAACTTTGTGGTTATTTTTTCGATGGCTGGTTTGTAAACAGTTTGAACAATTTACTTTTTTATGCATGTATGAACAATGAAAAGTTTGAAGTGAAGGGATCTTGGTTTCAAGACGAAGCCCCAAATCTTCTTCTGACCTGGAATACAGATGTTGATCCCTGGTGGATGGGTCCTGGTTTTGGATGAAGCCAGGGGTTGACATCA
Organism: Ambrosia artemisiifolia; assembly: GCA_032199755.1. Lineage (NCBI taxonomy): Eukaryota > Viridiplantae > Streptophyta > Magnoliopsida > Asterales > Asteraceae > Ambrosia > Ambrosia artemisiifolia. The sequence goes on along the minus strand of CM063513.1, from coordinate 55,447,078 downwards.
ATTTTGATTATGATGCATTAATAATATGGTAACAACTTTTAGACGCTACATCCCTATATTCTTTTCTTTTGTTATTCTTCAAACATTAGCAAATGTTAGGTATAAAGGAAAGATATAAATGATACCTTTATATTATTTTTATCAAGTAGCTTTCTAAGCTCAGTGTCTTGAAGATATTCTTTATTCTTTCTGTCATCTTCAGGATGGACTTCATTATCCTGAGGATGTCCCAGTTCTTTTTTTTTTGTCATCTTTGGGATGGTCTTCATTATCCTGAGGATGTCCCCCGTTCTCTTCTCCCTACGTCATCCTTAGGATGGTCTTCATCATCCTGAGTATGTCCCTAGTGCAACGTCTTTGAGATAATCTTTAAGTCTGTATTCCTTTCTTAAGAAAGGTTTAATAAACTTTGATAACATTCTGTATAAAGGCAAACATTGTTATTGTACTGGCGACTTAGGCCTTTTAAGTAAACTGGGATCAAGCCCCTTTGTAATAACTTGGTGACAGGACCAATATGTAGCATCTTCAGGATAACTGGCGACAAGGCCCTTAGGAATAACTGGCGACAAGGCCTTGGTGACTAGACCAAATACGTAAGAGACATTGAAAAATGTCTAAACCTTAAGAGCTCAATATATATCTCAAAAATGATGAAATTGTCAGCCACTTTTACATGGACTGGTCCCACCATCCTGAAAATATACATGAGAAACGTGCGCACCAGGCGGGGTTGCTAACCCAATGAGAAAGGTGAAAACCTTTAAACCATAGGAAGGTGTTGGACACCTTAACGAAGGAGAGGGTGGCCAACCCTCTAGTCTTGTAAGCGTTCCATCTTCAGGATGGTACTACAAAATTCTTAGGATGGACTATTTCTAGACCATGTTTAAAGAAAATATAATTGATCGAAATAAGTTAAGGATAAGTACTTACATATGAAGATGATTCATCTCTATCGGCCTCCACCTTCATCTCACCAGTGATTCGAACTAAGGTTTCGCTTCTAGAGAGATTAGTCACATGCATCCTTAGACATGGTAATATTTCAGGTGAATTGCATTCCAAGCTCTTGGTAGAATTTCTCCTTCCATCGTTGATAACCAATATGCTCCTTTGCCAGCTTCGGAATCTATTAAGTAGGGTCCTTCCCATTTAGGAGCTAGCTTGCCATCACTTGGTTTCGTCGTATTTTGGAAGGCTTTCCTTAGTGCCAAATCTCCTTCTTGAAATCTTCTTATCCTTATATTTTTGTTGTAGGCTTTAGCAATCCTTTATTGATAAGATGCCATCCTTAATTTAGCAGCATCCCTGAGTTCATCCATAGTTTCCAAATCCTGTAATAGTACTTCATAATTGGTAGTTGCATCCTGAAGATGTCTCCTTGCTGTACGCATGACCATCTCTGTTGGTAGCATTGCTTCCGTTCTAAAGACCAAGGAGAAAGGTGTCTGACCACTTGCATTCTTGGAAGTAGTCCTATCAGCCTAAACTACAAATGGAAGTTCTTCTGCCCATTATCCTATCTTCTCCCCAAGCTTCTTTTTCAAGTTGTTGACAATGATTTTGTTTGAAGATTCTGCTTGTCCATTAGCCTGAGGATGGACTGGTGTTGAAGTTATCATCTTGATTCCCAACTCTCACAAAAGTCGGTTGTCCTTTTGCTAATGAATTGAGAGCCATTGTCACAAGTTATTTCAGATGGCACTCCAAATTTTGTTAGGATAAACGACACCACTTCTTTATCTCTGACTTGTACAAATGCTTCGGCTTCAATCCATTTTGAGAAGTAATCAGTCATAACCAACATGAACACTTTTCCACAAGGAGCTTTAGGTAGTTTCGTTACTATGTCCATTCCCCATTTCATAAAAGTCCATGGTGAGATAATAGGGTGTAAAGGTTCGACAGGCTGGTGAAGGATGTTGCTATTTCTTTAGTGTGGATCACATTTCTGATAATATAACATGGCATCCTTCTTCATGGTTGGCTAGTAGTATCTTGATGTTCTTGAGAACTTCTTTTGCTTCTTCCTTATTGAGACATCTTAAGTATGGACCTGCAAGATATTTTCTATACAATATATTGACTATAATGGTAAATTTTGATACCTTCATCCTCAAAGCTTTTGCATTTTCTCCATCAGGGATGGCACCTTCTTGTAAATACTTTATTATAGGAGTCATCCATGACGAATCATCTTGAACCCGAGTGGTTAGAACAATGTTATCCTTAAGATGCACCGTCTTATCCTCAAGCTGTTCAGTGCTATCCTCAGGATGTTCTTTGCTATCCTCAGGATGACATTCTTCAACTGCTGGCTTAAGGATGTGGATAATGAGAATCTTGGATCCTTCAGGTAAATTCAAAGAGGATCCCAGATTTGCTAAGGCATCAGCTTCAGCATTTTCTTTCCTAGGTACCTGTGTTAGTGAAAATTCTACAAAAGAAGTTTCTAATTTTTTAACTATTTCAAGATAGATAGCTAACGTTTGACCTTTTACTGCATAAGATCCATTAAAATGGTTAGTAATCAACAAGGAATCAACAAATACTTCTAAATTTATAACATGCATGTCTCTAGCAATTTGTAAACCAACAATGAGAGCTTCATATTCTGCCTCATTATTGAAATGCACATCTAATAGCATGGGGTATTATGTCCTCTTGTGGCGATTTTAGTAGTATTCCTAACCCTGTACCTCTTGCATTTGAAGCACCATCGTCAATGTAGACCTCCATTTTGTCCCCAATCTTTTCCTTAAACAACATGTTCACTAGCCTTTGGTAGGTTGCACCTGCATTTTTTAGTCTAAATGGCATACCTATATAACAATATATACCTGATGGAGTTATGAATGCTATATCCTCTTGATCATCTGGTTCCATTTGGATTTGTTGGAATCCTGAGGATGCATCCATGAATGTTAGCATCTCGTGGCCTGCTGTAGCATCCACCATTGAATCTATGTGTGGTAATGGAAATGGGTCCTTATGACAGGCTTTGTTGAGGTCTGTGTAGTCTACACACACTTTCCATTTCCCATTTTTCTTTTGTACCACTACCACATTTGCCAGCCATCTTGGGAATTTCACTTCCCTTATCATCTTGGATTTAAGCAACCTGTCCACCTCCTCTTGTATAATGGCATTTCTTTCTGGTGCCAACTTTCTTCGTTTCTGCTCGATGGGTTTGAAGCTCTTATCAATCCCAAGTTTGTGGGTAATGACATCCTTAGAGATGCTATTCATATCTTCATGCTTCCATGCAAAGGTAGACATCCTGCATTTAAGAAATGAAATTAGTGATTGTTCAATATCATGAGGAATATTCTTACCAATCCTATTGTTCTCATCAAGGCAGACTACTTTGACATCTTGATCAGGATGTGCTTTGTCATCCTGAGGAAATCATTATGCATCTTGCTTTGTCATCAAGGCTTGCACTGCTGTTGTAACATCTAGGTTTGAGATGTCGAGTGCTTCCTTCCCAAAGTAATGAACTCCCTTATGGATTCTCCATGTGGCTGCGTTACCCCGTACAAATCACTTCTCAAACGTTCAAATGTTCGACTACAAGAAAATTGATTGTTAAAAATATTAATTAAATGAGTAAAGGAAGTAATAGAATAGGGAGGAACACTTAGCAGCCATTTTAATACTGGACCAGTGAGGGTGGAACCAAACCCTTTGCATAAGCATGCTTCCTTAAGATGGGCAAGAATGGGATTTATTTCCATCCTTTTCCTGTATTGTTCTACATGCTCTTTAGGATCGGTAGATCCATCATAAGGCTTCATGCTTGGAGTCTGGAATCTCTTTGGTATCTCTGCATCATATATTGGAGGTACAAAACGAGACACCCTGTGACATGCTGAGGATACTTCAGGGATGGGTTGTACTATCCTTGGTACACTAGACACCATATCCTTAATCTTTTGAAGCTCTCTTGCCAATTATGGACTTATACCTGTATCCATTGCAAACATGGAAAGGAACTCGTCATTTGATACAAAAATAGGAGGAGTAGATGTAGATGTTCCCATCCCAGATCTAGCAGTATTAGGAGGAACATTTCCGGTAACTTGTCTAGAAGTTTTAGGATAAGCAGGAGGAGGTGGTAATGTCACAATTTTGGCAGAGGTTGTGGATGGTGTGGAAGTAGACACAGATTTTAGGTTTGAGGCCATAGTTATCAAGATTTTTGAAACGAGTTGATTAAGGAAAAATTTTAACAAAGTTTTTGTTAAAAATAGCACCACTTGTCCCACGGTGGGCGCCAAATTGTTTCGGTCAAAAATTACCAAATAGAAATAATTTTGTATTCTAAATTAGTAAAAGTGAGGTAGAGTGCTAAATGCGTGAAATATGTTAAAAACTTAGTTATATTCTGAAAATGGCACGTTAGGATAACAAAGAAATGATTTTTGACAACTATGTTCAGGATGGCAAAAAAAACTGGTCAGGATGCACAGTTATATCCTGAGGATGTAACTGTCTGATAGAATGATGAAATAGGCAATGATCAATGAATGTAAATGTAGTACAACCAAAGAACAACACTCAATGTACGAGGAAAGCCCTTGATCAGTTGATGATCGCCGGCACAAAACCTCGGGAGGAGTCTAAGCCCCTGCCTTGTTTGTTAATATTAATAAGGTAAAAATGAGTACAACTTTGGATAGGTGATGAACGAGTGACTAAGATTACAATATAGTGTTGTGTGTGTGTAGAGAGTATCAGGTGTCTATGAAGTGTTAAGCAAGTGAGAAGTGTCCTATTAATCGTTGATCACCCCCTTTTATAGATATAAATGAAATAAATAGAAGATCCCATGAAATCCGCCCTCTTTAATGAGTCTCTTGACTGTTTCCAGCAAGCTTTGATGGTTAGTTAACCAATATAGACGTTGATTAACCGTTTTCTTGAATCTCTCCTCTCATTAATGTCGAGCGGTTACACATTTGACCAATTCCTTAGGCTTTGGACTTGCTTCACACGTATAGCTCTTGCATCCTCAGCTTCTTTGGCTTAGTAAGACAATATAACCGTTGGAGAAGAGTTAGAAGTCTTATTATTGATTAATTGTACCTTCAATTTCATAATAATAGGATAATTCGTTAGTCTATCCTCAGGATGCACATAAGACAGAACACTGTTACATCCTGAAGCCTGTCTAATCGTTCAGCATCCTGAGGATGTCACACAAAGAATATGAGGTAAAATCATCCTGCATTCATATAACAATAAGATAGTTCGTTAGTCCATTCTTAGGAAGTGCACAAGATAATATTCAATGTCATCCTGATTCTTGTTCTGCCTGTAGCATCCTGAGGATGTCACATAGAAAATATAGGTTAGATCTATCCTGAAGATTTCACCACCAACAACCTCTTCCTTTAGCACACCATTTAAACATTAGCTTCTACATCTGCATAGGTTACCAATCTTATAAAAATATTATTAAGATGGATTCCAGCTGCAACAAATGGTCACAAATGACAGAGGTTCAGAAACTTCTTATGGAATGTTTTAAAGAGGACGAAGAGCTGGAGATTCTCGAAGTGATTGAGGTGCTACATGACTGCTGGAGATTCTCGAAGTGATTGAGGTGCTACATGGCCTCTTAATTTCTTTTGGAAAACATAAGGTCAAATGAAAAGTTCAGTGAAGACATACCAAAAATATTTAGGTCCTACAGAAACTTTCTTAAAGAGAAGAACAAAAGATTGAATGAACGGTTGAAGACCACAGACTAATTATTTAAATGTATTTGATATTATTATCGCTCTAAATATATTGAATTTTTGATTTTATATATTATGTCATCATTATATAATGATTTATATTTATTGGATGAAAAATACCAATTTGAGTAAAATAATACCGATTAGTTATATCAATAGTCTACTGTTAAAGTCAACAGATGATTGGTCTTTAGTAAACAAACATTAAAAATGTAAATGTGATGTCATTATAGTAACAACTGTTTAAGGCGACAACTGTTTGAACGAAACAGTTGAAGTAACATTTGTTTGAATCAACAGTGTTTTTAATAATAGATGTTTTAGAAAAATATCCTTAACTGACGCACTGTCTTTGAACAGACGTTACCAAATACAGTTTTTCTTGCAACAGAAGATTGACTTTCTAATTTGGTGTTTACTAAGCAGACCATAACAGTTGGTATGTTTATGTTTTTTATATTTGTGTAGTAATTGTTTTAAAGAAAGAAACAAATGTTACTAAACAAATTTTGCTTACAACAGACGATTGGCTTCTTAATGTTGTTTTTACTACACACACCTTAAAACATGATATAGTCTTCCCGTGATTTCACACGGGATTTCACCTAGTATATATTAAAGGAAGAGGGAAGAAGGGGAAACCATTTCCCTGGTTTGGGGGAGGGAGGGGGGATAATGATGTGGCGTTGATATGCTATTCGGGAGAAGAGGGCATCACACCATATAGCCTTATATATAGATTAATTTATAATTTTATCTTTATTATTAATAAATAAAAACTTATAATTATCTTATCTATCTTTGATATCAAAGAAATAATATTATTAAATTATAATTTCACGTCTGTTACGTATTTATTTAATATTAATTTTCTTAACTAATTCTTTGTACATTTCCGCTTACTGATAATCATTTAATATTTTATTAATCCAACTTCATGTAATATTAATTTTTCTAACCTAATAATAAATAAAAAAATCCTCTCTATCTCCTCCTTAAAGCTCCCTTTCTCCTCACTAACCCCTCTCTCTCCGCATCAACAATAAGTCAATAATACAATAATACATACAAAACGACTCTCCACATGCTTTCGCATTATTCCCACTCGTTAAAATGAACAATACAACAAACAATGACTACGATCAGTCATAAATATTCAGTTTAGCATGAAACCAAAAAGCAGAGAAGCATTTGGTGGAAAAAATGGTATTGTGATAATAACTTTTTGCTTTTCCCTTTTCCAAGAGTCAAAATTTTAAAAAAAATATTATTTGCATTCACTCAATAATACAAGAAAAAAACATTAGTACAAACGTTAATTACTTATTTGCAAAAGTTAATAAGTAATTTAACTGTTTTGAGAGCATGTTTGGCTCTCCATTTCCACAGCTCCTTTTAACTTATGACTTATCTAATAAGTCATAAGTTAAAACAAAAGTGTTTGGATGGTTTTTTGAAAAGTAACTTATGGGGGATTTTATGCTTTGAAAAGGAGAAATTGAGGGAAAAGTCATAAGTCACAGTTTGTGACTTATGAGACTAAGTAACTTTTGAAAGAGGAAAACTTACAAGGAGAAATGGAAAAGGAGAGCCAAACATGGCCTGATTATGCTCATCGGTTGTGAATGTTTGTTATTTATTTGGGTCTTTCAGTATAAACAAGTTTAATTTATAAATATAAAATGAAGATTCATGATAGATGCGGTGATTAGCCTATATACAAAAAAGGTTCTAAAGCACCCTGTAGTCAGAGTATTCTTGACACACTAGAATGGAGCTCGACACTTGAGAGTCTTAGCATTGCTGTTCCAATGCTTTGCCGGACATTTTTTGCTGAACAACAAACAAACTGTCGATATAGTTGTGTGGAGTGGGGGATTGGGATGGAAATAAATACAAATGTAAGAGAGAGGATGTGGAAGCTCAAGTGAAAGAGATGATAGAAGGTGTAAAAGGAAAGATGATGAAAGCCAAGGCTTTGAAGTTGATAAGAAAATCTGAAGAAGCGGTCACCACTCATGGAACTTCTTATCACAATGTTAGAGAAGTTTATCAATGATGAGGTTCTCTTTAAAATTTGAAGTCAAAATAAAAAACTTCAATAATTAGTCGAACACCTAAAACACCCGATGTAGATCGTATCTAGCACGAGAAATGAGGCAAACAAGGGACCCGAGGGGCAAGATACGTACTCGAACTCGTCATCCTACTCAAAATAGCAGTTAATTTGAGTCACCTCTATGGCGACTTTTTCCGAGTCCGTTGGGTATCCTCCAAGTTCGCCTTGAACATCTCCTCAAAGATCTTGTTCTTTGATTCAATGTCCAAAAATTTGTGATGAGTTTCATCACTTGTGCAGTTTGTTTCACCGCCAAGTAATTCGCGGAATGGGATAGAAAGAAGCTTAGTGGATACTCTCGTGTTTTTACACATTGAGTCACCCCAAGTTTAGAGCTAACACCTCTTCTTGGGTCCACAACTGGTCCATATCGTTGACGGTTTGTTGGAGTGTGGTGTAGAATATGATGTGGGGTAAGTTATGGGGTAAGATGTGGGGTGAAAGGTGTGGTTTAAATAGTGTGTAAAAAATAAATGTGGTTGGTGCGATTTAAAAAAAATAACCGTTGGTCACCCCAAAAGTAATAAATAAAAGACATTGATCGTTCACCAATTTAAACTGGCCACGTTGGACTCTACTTTTGCCCTATGCCGGTGGATATTTTCACCAAAAATGCCACTGTTTCACGTGGATTACGTGCTGGCGGAAGGACTCCACGACCCATTTCCACGCCACCACACTGTGTAGCCTTATAGACAAATTTTGATGTATCAAATACGAATTTTTTATACTAAAATTTTTGTAGTGATGTATATGTGTGTATTATAGATGAACTACCATTAGTATTTTAATTTTCTTAACTAATTTATTTTACCTTTCTAATATAATTTTATTCGTAATTTAATGTGATTTGTTAAATAACATGCATTCATTAGTTGTTTTAAAAAAAAAGTTTAAATCTACAATTATATTCATTTTTTTCAAGTTTCTGATATAAGAAAATGGATATCATGCACCGACCATACCTAACCGAAACCAACCAAACAACATTTAGTGTCAAACATGATATTCATTATATGGTTTTTTCTTTCTATAAATTAACACCATAATGCTAATGTGTCATACCGAACTACACAACATCAGTGTCTGTAGATATATTCATTTATATGGTTTCTGGTTTTGATATATAATATCTCATTTACACAACTTGTCTACGACATATAAAGTAATCTCAATACCATTTAGTGACAAACTAAAATGATAGAGCTTGAAAAAACAACAGTTTTCGATCAATGCAATAAAATGTGTTTATTGCTATACCAAGCGCCTATATAATCAATGGTACTGTAAGTAATTAAGTCGATACTCTCCAAAAGTCCAACGCACAACATGTTTAAACTCAATAGTTATACTTATTGTTCACTTCCTATAATACTTTACTCGACACACATATATGTCATAGGAGACTTGTGAACTTTTGTGTTAACACATATTGAACTTTATTGATCAAGAGCAGAATGCACAAAAGCCTGACAAGGTATAAAATACAAAATAAACCTCACTATAATGAAAAACCTCTCAACACACAAGTGATTATCAAAAGATAATCACACTACAATACATGAAGAGAAACACTAGTTACAAGAACAAGATGATCTTAGTAACGAAACCCTAATATTGTAAAGAGATGAGAGAATACTGAACAAGTGAGAGACAGAGAGGGAGAGAGAGAAAGACAGAATGATCAAAAGGTGATCGGGTAGAAAGAAGAAAGCCTTATATAAGGCCTCTGGAAGCTTCTACCAAGGAAGCACAAAACTCACAATGTGAGCCACACGATCAGGATCACATGGATGCAACTAGAATGGAGACTAGGCCCCTTCAAGCTCTGGAGAAGACAAATGATGTGGGCTTCTCCTAATAGACTCTCCTGATGGACACGAACACAGCAGTAGCAGCCTTCCAACTCAGCCCAGAAGTTCTCAAGTCTTGTAACAAAATAAAAGTCATAGTGCACCTATAAAACTTATGCAACATGTTATTTTACCAACTCAGAATAATAAAATTGAATATTATAAAGATATGAATATATATATATATATATATATTTCAACACCTCCTCTCAATTTTATTACTTAAAGCAGTTATGCATTCTAACCAATTCACACAACTTCTCATGTTGAGAAGTAGACAAACCTTTGGTGAACAGATCAGCAAACTGATCACTTGTACCAACCTTATTAGTTTTAATAACACCTTTAGAGATCAACTCTCTAAGAAAAAACAAATCCAATTCAAAATGTTTAGTTTTATCATAAAAACAGGATTTGCTTCAATAGAAATTGCAGTTGAACTGTCACAGTTTAAGACAACATGTAACTAGACCTGAACCTTTAGTTCAGATAAAAGATTTTTTATCCACATAAATTCACAGGCAGTGGAACACATAGCCCGATACTCAGCTTCAGCTGATGACCAGATATAGTAGCATGATTTTTACTTTTCCAGGATACCAAGCAGTTACCCAACATCAGGATACCAAGCAGTTACCCAACATGACACAAAACCCTGTCACAGACTTCCTACTTTCTATGCACTTAGCCCAATCAAAATCCGAATGAGCAACTAAGTCAAACCTATCACTTTTAGAAAAATGAATACGAAACCCAGGGGCTTGTTTTAAGTATCTAAGAAGTCTTAGAGCAATCTTAAGATGGACCTCAGTAGGTCTATGCATGAATTGACTCAGATTGTGTACTGAATAAGAAATATCTAGTCGGTTATGGGAAAGATAGATTAGCTTACCTACAAGTTGTTGGTATCCTACTGGGTTAGACAACAACTTATCATGCCTTTTGACTATTTTAGCCAAAGTATGATTTTGTTCTATAGGACATGAAATCGATTTGCAGCCTAACATCCCATATTAAGCTAGAAGTTCTATACAGTTTTCCTTCTGGTCAGGCACAAATTATTATTATTCCTAACAACCTCTATACCCAAAAAATATTTTAAATCACCTAAGTCTTTGATCAAAAATTTTGGCTTAAAACAATTTTTGACATTCTCAATCTCAGACTTAGAGTTACCATTAACAATTATGTCAGCAACATAAACCAAAAGAACAAGAAACACATCATAAACATGTTTAACAAATATTGAATATTCACACTTACTTTGGATAAATCCAAATTCAGTTAAAGCATCAACAACTTTCTTGTTCCACATCCTAGGGGCTTGTTTAAGCCCATACAAGGATTTTTAAAGTTTACAAACTTTATTAGAGTCAGAATCAAGACCTTCAGGCAAAGACATATAGTCATCTTCAAACAGATCAACATACAAGAAAGTGTTATTCACATCTAACTGATATATTTCCCAGTTATTTTGAACAGCCAAACTGATGACACACCTAATAGTTACCATTTTAACAACTGGTGAGACGGTTTCTTCATAATCAACCCCCTCTCTTTGGCTAAAAGCTTTAGCCACCAGTCTATCCTTATATCTATCTACTTCACTAGTTGACTTATACTTTATCTTATAGATCCATTTACACCCTATCTTATGTCTACCCTTCGGTAAATCAACAATCTTCCAAGTATTATTCATATAGAGAGCTTCTAGTTCATCATTCATGGCTTTTACACAATTTGGGTCTTTAACAGCCTTAGAATAAGTTCTAGGCTCTCTACTTTTGTCCATACAAGACACAAACACTTGTAATCAAAAGAAAAATTAGAAAAATTAACAAATTTTTCAATACCATACTTCACATTTCCTCTATAACAAAATCATATAGACTACTAGGAATTTAAATATTTCTACTAGATCTTCTAAGACTACTTTGAGGTTCAATAGATGTGTCACCCTCAAATTGGTCTTTAAGGTCATCTTCAGTAGGCACATGCTTAGCCCAACTAAGGTTCTTATTCAGATCACTAGACTGCTGATCACCAGCTATGTCACTAGGGTTAGAATCAGAACCTAATTGCTGAGATCCATGTGTTCCCAAATCCTCATTATTATTACCCTTTCCTTCATCATTAGGATCACTCACATCTAAATTTTGTTAAACTTCTGTGTTTCAAAAAATATGAAAAAGGTTTAGAGCATTGGCTTGAGAGTCATTATTAGTATCAAATCTTTCAAAAATATGTTTTCCTTTCAAAGGAAAACAAGATTCAAAAAACTTAACATCTTTAGAGTAAATAAGATATTTACAATCAAGACTATAAGTTTTATAATCTTTTTTCTCATGTGAATACCCAATGAAAACACACTTCTCAGCCCTACTCTCTAACTTATTAGACTCATTTAAAACAGTGCAAAAACACAGACATCCAAAGCTTTTTAGATGATCAAGAAAGGTTTTAAAACCATGTATCATTTCATAAGGGGATTTTCCATTCAGGACAGAAGAATGAGTCATATTACCCAAATAAGATGCAGTCAGAACACAATCAGTCTAATACTTTATAGGAACATTACTTTAAAACAGTAATGCTCTTGCAACATTAAACAAGATCCTATGTTTTCTCTCAACAACCCCATTTTGTTGGAGAGTATAAGCACAAGTAGTTTGATGCACAATTCTCTTTTCTTTACAAAATTGTCTTATTTGATGGTTAACAAATTCTCAACCATTGTCACTTCTTAGAATTTTAACCCTTCTACTAAACTGTGTAAAAATAATGTTAACAAAATCTGTTTTGTGTTCAAACACCTTAGGGTTTTGATGCATCAAACATACCCAAATAGCCCGAGAGAAATCGTCAACAATTGTCAAAAAAATATTTGTCTTTGATCATCAGCCACTCTATAAGGACCCCAAACATCTATATGCAGAAGTTGTCCTAGTTCAAAAGTTTTATGATAACTCAGAGGGAATGGTTCCCTATGTTGCTTAGCCATATGACGGACTTCACATGGACCATGACTGATATCTAATTTCAGTTTTAATTCAAGTTTAACAATATTTGTTGGGTCTGCTGACCTGGAAAAGAACAAATGATTGGATGCCAAAATATTCTACTCTTCTGACTATAAATAAAACAGTACTTTATACAAGGATCCTCCCAAACGATTGATGACTCTAATTGCTGACACTAAAGTGCTGCTGGTCTAAAGTGCTGATGATTGAAGAAACAACTGATGATCAAAGTGCTGACAAGGAAACAAGACAAAGTGCTGACAAAGACCAAAGGTCTGTTGGAGCCAACAACACTTAGGCTCCAACAAATGTTGAAGATCAACATAGTTTACCTATCAGCTATTTACTTATCAGTGGTTTAGGCAATGTAACAGTAGTTAATTCTAGCAGATATTTTATGTTGTTAGGGTAGTTAGCTGTCACTGTCTAGGTGACGTCAGTCTTAGGTCATTAGTGCTTTGGTCTGTCTATAAATAGAACAGTGCCTGTACTGTTCTATTCATCACTCTCACACATTCTCTTACACAGACAAAGTAATTGAGTGATCAGGCTGAGGGGGAGAATTGTAATAACTTATACTCTTATTCACAATCTGTGATGACTAATGAAAAGTACTTGTTTGAAAGCAATTGTTCTATTTGTTAAGATTTATAGTTTATATTCCGCTGCACTTTCCATCTTTAGTATTCATTCATCTATTTCATTACTTAAACAATCTTAACAAATCAAACTCAGATCCTAATAATTGGTATCAGAGCATGGTCAATTAATTTCGATCTAATCAATCAATTTAATATAAATGGATCATCTCAATATTATTGATATCACTTTGTTTGTTGATTGAAAAAAGAGTAAAAGTTTATTTTACATTCAAAGTTTCTTAAACACACTTTGATTTACAAATAATCAGAGAATGGCTTCTATGAATCAAGATCCACATAACACTGGCACAAGCAACAAGCCACCGATTCTTGTCAGATCTGAATACAATATCTGGCAACGTCGGATGAGCCATGTTCTAGCTCAACAGAACAATGGGTGTTGGAAGTCGGTTGTCTTCGGACCACATGTTCCGATGGTGCCGAGTACCGAAGATACCAAGGTCCAAGTACCTAAAAGTATCGAAAACTAGCACGAGCAGGAATTTCAGAAAATTGAGTTAGATGCTAAGGCTTTCAGTATTGTAGCCATGGCTCTACCAAATGATATCTATGATGGGCTTTTACACTGTAACAGTGCAAAGGAGTTGTGGGATGCTTTGAAAGAACAATTTGGTGGGACTGAGGAGGTTATTGAAAACAACCGGGAAATTCTGAATCAACAATATGAAACATTCAGTCATGTGAAGGGAGATTCACTAACACAACAATTTGAGAGGTTTAATTGCTTAATAAGTGAACTAAAACTGGTGGGTCAAACTTACCCAAAATCAACTTTGAACCATAGGTTTCTTCGATCACTACCAGATAAGTGGGACACTATTACAATTGTAATGAGAAACTCAATTGGTTTTAAGGACTTATCTCTGACCCAGCTTCATGGTAAGCTCTTGACTTATGAGAGAGAGCTTAACCAGAAAAAGAAGCTTCAGGATTTTGGAAAAGTGTCTGATGATTATGTTTTTGGTAATACAGCACTTTTGGGTCAAGATAAGGTGCCTGGTAGTAGTAAGGATCAGGGTTATGATCATTATATTGATATAACTACTAGTTTTAACACTGATTCTTATTCACCGAACTATGCTTTTGCAGCAAGTGGTGATATCCAGGCATCTGACAACACATCCTTTGTGTATAATGACCTTCAGTACATTGACCCTATGGACTTAGAGGAAATGGACATTTTGCATCAATTGGCTCTGCTCAGTATTAGAACTAATAATTTCTATAAGAAAACTAGCAAAAGGTATCCAGGTTTACATGGTGGGTAAAAAGTGGGGTTGGATAAATCTAAGATTAAGTGTTACAAATGTCATAGAATGGGTCATTTTGCTAGGGATTGTAGGAGTCAAAATGCTACACCTATGATTACCTATCCAAACCAAATGCCCCAGACAAACACTTATCAGTTTTCCCAAAATACCCCTAGACCAAATATGCAAAACACTGCTCACTTTGCACAGTCCTCATCCACTGTTTCTGTGCACTATGTCCAAACCACTGTTCCTCAGATTCACTATGTTCAAACCCCTGTTGCGCAGGCACAAGTGCCAATAGTTGCTACGTCATCCTCTGCTCCTGTAGAGACCAGTCAACAAAGCCAACAGAGCTTTTTCACACAAGGTTTTGTTGATTGGAGCAGCTTACCAGATGAGTTAACAGATGAAAACATTGCTCTAGTTGCCAAATCTGAAAATGAACCAGGAAATTTCTGCTTCATGGCACTAGAAACAATTGTTGAGGAGGTTGAATCTGAGAAAGTGGTGTTTAAGTCTGAAAATGTGAATAATGAAGTTGATACAGTTGTTTCAGATGAAGAATCTGAAGCTGAGGTTGTGGATCTCTCAAACCCATGGGGTACAGATGACTATGAGTGCAAATGTAATTGTGCCTTGATGGCTGCTGCTAAGGTATCACCTTAAATCTTAAATGACATATGTTCAGATAAATGTGTCATAGAATTTACAAAGGTAAAAGAGGTGAATGAAAACTTTAGAAAGAAAATTTAGCGGATGAAATTTAGCTTGAAAAACTCACAAAAGAGTTAAAATCAAAACTAACTGAAAAAGAATCTAAAATCAGCAGTTTGAAAAATGAAACAAGTATAACCAAAGACCAGCTCCAAACTATGATAACAAAATATCAGAGTTGTAAATAGGAGCTTGAGTCCACCCAAGTTGAATGTGCAAAATGGGTGGAATCATCCAGAGGTTTTGAAATGATAGTCAACCAACAAACTAAAAGTCATGTGAAATTTGGATTTGGTTTCAATGAAACCACTGATCAAGTTTCTCAAAACACTGACAAAAAGGAACCACAGTTGGTTGAGATCATTCCAACAAATTCTAAAGGTCATGAAATCAAAGTCACTAAACCTAATGGTAAGAAAATTATTCTTGAAAAACTTGAGGGTTCACCATCATTTGATGAAATTAAAAAATATCAATTTAAACCAACTTGGTCAGATGAGTGTGATGTTCTTGAAAATTTCCAACCTATGAATTTTAAAACCTCTGATGGGACAAAGGCACCGCGGGCTAAGATCATTCCCTTGAAAGATCTTCCAACGGATGTTCAAACATCTGTTGAAAAGAAGAAAGAAAAAGGGAAATCCAAAGATAACTTGTTTTGTGATTTTTGTGAAAAGAAGAACCATGTTACTAAAAACTGTTTTCTTCTAAAAGCATATGATATCTACAAAGGAACAAGTGTGTATGATTCTAAATCAATTTGCTCAATATGTGGTAAAAAGAATCATAAAACCAGAAAGTGTCTTTATCTCAAAAATTTTGATGTTAAAATACAAGAGTATAAGGCTAAAACTCAGGTGAATCAAGTGGATAGTACTTCAAAAGGAAAAACCAAACAGACCATTACACCAGTACAAACATTTGTTGTCAAAAGTCTGAATGAAAAATCTGCTCCCAGAGACGTTCAGGTAACAGATGCTCCACCCTCTAACAAGTTTCCAAGAGGACATGGACAACCACCTTGTCATCGTCTGCCACATGTTTATGAAGAGCCCAAAAGGCCTTCAAAACCAAGAGTGAACATGCATCCTCATGGTTACCAACATCTGACAGGAAATGGTCAAACATATGTTGCACCAAGTGTTGACATACAAGCACTAGCAAATGGTCAACAACAGTTGTTGAACTTGGTTCAAAAACTAGTTCAAACCACTGATCATTCTCATAAGCTTGAGGCTGAAAAGTCTGAGAACCCATCCAAAGCCAATTTAGCTTTGGACACTCACCAAAACTAATTCTTTACTGATGTGCAGGGAGCTTCTGCTTGCTTAGATAGTTTATGATATGTAGATAGTGGAGGCTCCAGGTACATGACTGGATGTAGAGCCCTTCTTCTGGACTTTCTTACTCATGGAGGGGGTGATATATCCTTTGGTAATGGTTCAAAAGGTAATGTGTTGGGTTCAGGGATTGCTCAGGCTGGGAAACTCAAGTTTGAAAATGTTAATCTGATTCATAATCTTAAGTTTAATCTTCTTAGTGTTTCACAAATGAGTGACAAAGGTTATGGGTCATTCTTCACTAAGAAGACATGTAAGATTGTTGGATCAGAAGTGGTTGAAAAGATTAACACTATCATTGCTGAGAGCAAAGCACAATTTGTTGCTCACAGGAGTGGCAATGTGTATGTGGTTGATATGTTGAAGGGCAACCCTATGGCAAATGTCTGTCGATTTTCTGCTGCCTCAACCAAAGAGACAGAGATGTGGCATAGGAGATTGGGTCATACCAACCTTCAAACTATCAACTCACTCTCTAAACAAAACCTTGTAAGAGGTCTACCACCAAAAGAATTTAAATGTGATAAGCATTGTGTTTCCTGTTTAGAAAGTAAACAACATAAAAGCTCTTACAAATCCATTGATGAGTCCAAAACAAGTCAATGTCTTCAATTGTTGCATATGGACTTGTTTGGCCCTGTAAAAATCATGAGCCTTAGGAAAAAGAGATTTTGTCTTGTTATTGTTGATGATTTTTCTAGGTTTACATGGACTTACTTTTTACACTCTAAGGATGAGACTGCGGGTATCTTGAAGGACTTTGTCACCAAAGTTGAAAAACAACATGACTTGCTAGTAAAAGTCTTTAGAAGTGACAATGGAACAGAATTCAAAAATAAGGAGTTGGATGACTTCTGTGTGTCAAAAGGGATTGTAAGGCAGTACAACATTCCAAGAACACCAGAACAAAATGGGGTGGTTGAAAGGAAAAATAGAAAACTTATTGAGGCTGCAAGAACAATGCTGGCAGATTCTGGTTTACCTCTGTCCTTTTGGGCAGAAGTTGTAAACACTTCTTGCTATGTTCAAAACAGAGTTTTAATCAACCTAGACATCAAAAGACTGCTTATGAAATCTTGTTCAAAATCAAACCACTGATATCATTTTTCAAAATCTTTGGATGCTCATGTTTCATTTTAAATCTCAAAGATTCCATTTCAAAATTTGCAGCCAAAGTAGATTGTGGATATTTTCGGGGATGTTCTTCTACTACCAAGGCCTATAAAGTGTTTAACACAAGGACTAGGACAATAGAGGAAACTCTGAATGTAAAGTTCAATGAACTTTCATCTCTAAAAATCCCAACAAATCCTGCTGAACTGTTTGATTTAGATAAATTCAAATTTAAAGATATCACTGTTAAAACTGACAATGCAGGTACACCATAGTCTCCACAACAAGATTACAGATATGACATTGTGATGCCACGGTCTTTCTGCAAAATCTATCCTGATTGAGGGCAAGCAGATGTTCAAAACTCTGTTACAGCTGAGTCAACCACTGTTGACCAGTTTTACCCTTAAACCACTGCCTCATCAAATTCAACCACTGGTCCATCATCTGCTGACAAAAGTCCAGCCTCAGTTGACAAAAGTCTATCCACCTCTACACCAATTGGGTCTATTCCCCAACTTCCTTTCCAAACCTCTGTTGGCACTACAGAAATGCAAACAGATGTTTCAATGGCAGATGCCACAAACCTCTGTCCGTCACCTCAAAATACCATAGTTCCATACAAAGGAGATCTAATCTTCCTAAGAGCTCATCCACCAGATCAAATCATTGGCAACATCAGTGAAGGGGTGCTCACAAGTAGTCAACCCTCAAACATTTGTCTTTTTGCAGGCTTTTTATCTCTCACACAACCTGTCAAGTACCAAGAGGCACCGAAAGACAACATTTGGGTAGAAGCCATGCAAGAAGAGCTCCTTCAGTTCAAGAGACAACAAGTATGGGAACTTGTACCATTGCCAAAAGATGTTTGTCCACTTGGCACAAAATGGGTCTTCAAGAACAAAACAGATGAAAGGGGTATTGTTGTCAAGAATAAAGCCAGGCTTGTGGTTCAAGGCTTCAGACAAGAAGAAGGAATAGATTATGATGAAACCTTTGCTCCCGTAGCTAAGTTGGAAGCCATCAGACATTTCCTAGCCTTTGCTGTCAACCACAACATCAAGGTGTATCAGATGGACATCAAATGTGCTTTCCTTTATGGCAAAATTCAGGAGGAAGTCTATGTATGTCAACCACCTGGTTTTGAAGACACATTCCATCCTGAGCATGTCTACAAGCTCAAGAAAGCTTTGTATGGATTGAAACAAGCACCAAGGGCCTGGTATGAAACTCTTTCCACTTTTCTCTTATCCATTGGGTTCACAAGAGGTAAAATTGATAAAACGTTATTTCTTAAATGGAAAGGAAAATATTTAATGATTGTTTAAATATATGTGGATGACATCATTTTTGGGTCCACATATAACAAAATGTGTGAAGAGTTTAGAAAACTCATGATAGAAGAGTTTGAGATGAGTGCCATGGGTGAACTACAGTGCTTTCTTGGTCTCCAAGTGAAGCAACTGCAAAATGGAACTTTTATTCACCAAAATAAGTATGTTAAAAACTTACTTACAAAATTTGACATGGATGATTCTAAACCATGTAGTACACCCATGAGTACCACAAAGTTACTCACTGTTGATGATAAAGATGAACTGGTTGACCAGACACACTATAGATGCATGATTGGGTCTTTATTGTACTTAACTGCATCTAGGCCAGACATTATGTTTGCCACTTGTGTCTGTGCAAGATCCCAGGCATCACCTAGAAAGTCAAATCTTATTGCTGTGAAAAGGATATTCAGATACCTAAAAGGTGCTCCCACACTTGGTATCTGGTACCCTGCTAATGGGAACATTGAGCTTTCAGGTTATGAAGACAGTGATTTTGCTGGTTGTCAAACCACAAGGAAGTCAACATCAGGTGGGTGCCAATTCCTAGGCAATGCCTTGGTTTCTTGGCAAAGCAAAAAGCAAGCAGCTGTTTCAACATCCACTGCAGAAGCTGAATACATTGCTGCTGCAAGCTATACAGCCCAACTTATGTGGCTTCAAAACTAGCTACTGGATTTTGGTATAACTGCTCTGAGGACTCCACTCATGTTGGATAGTCAAACAGCTGAAAATATCATCAAAAATCCAGACTCCCATTCAACAACAAAGCACATTAACATCAGACATCACTTTGTTAGAGACAGCTATGAAATAGGTTTGATTTCTCTACACCATGTTCCAACAGAGGATTAGTTGGCAGATGTGTTGACAAAAGCTTTAGACACATCTACCTTTGCAGACCTGATCTCTCGGATTGGTATGCTAAACATGGACTAAAATAAAATATTTTCATGAATAAAAGCATTAAAATGTTGTCAGAAAATCAAAAATTCATCCTTAAAAATAGTTTTGGTTGAAAAGTCTGTTCAAGACAAAACAACCATTGTTTCATTGAGTATAACATCTCTTGGTTGAAAAATCTGTTTCTAAACTCTGATCAGATAAAACAACCACTGCTGGTTGAAAAATCTGTTTCACACATCTGATCAGATAAAACAACTGTTTTCACAAACATCTGTTGACTAAAGTCAAACAGATGTTATAAACAACTGCCATCCACCATATCAGACCTTCCATCAGATGTTTGCCACGTATGCTCTCAAAAGCAGCGTTTTGGCCACATCAGCGGTTTCCATCTGAGACTATAAAAACCCTGTTGATCGCCAACAGTTGTTCCACTGTCTCATCGAATTCAAAATTCCAAAACCACCTTCTTCAACCTAAAACCTTCATTAACAAGTCATCGACTTTCTCTCTGTAACCCAAGAAATAGATCTACAATTGAAAGCTCCCCATAATTACCTTCCATATCTATCTAAAACAAATGAAAATCGCCATTTCCATCCCATCATAGATATATTGAATGCATCAAAATACAAAACTGCCCTGACTTCCAGTTCACTCATTTATGAGGACACACTCCAAGCTTTTGGTTGAAAGCTGAAATTTTGTTCACAGACAAAAAGCCAACTTCCATTGTTTCACAAATTGGAGATACTCGTGTCGCCATTACCCCACAAACCATATCCACTACCTTCTCACTGAATGATCAGGCAGGTAAAGAAACTTTTGATAAAGATGAACTTCACACAGAGTTCATAGAGAGAGGCTATGAGGGTTAATTGACTGGGGCAACCATTTACAAAAAGTTTTTTCCCCAGACTTGAAATTTTTCTTTCATACCTTACTTGTATGCCTCTCTCCCAAAACTACTTCTTTTAATGAAATCCCTTTAAAAGTTCAGTACTTGGGATATGCTATTTTGACAAATTCTGATTACAATCTATCCCAAGGACTATTTTTAGATTTGGTGGGAAATGTGAAGGGGTTTCAGTCTGGGTCAAATAATGCATTTTTAATGTATCCAAGAATTTTAAGTTTTATCCTACAAAAGGTTTTACCTGAAAAGGATTACAAACAAGGGCAAGGCCTTCAAATGAACAGCCTGTCCCAAGAAACTTTTACAAGGATGTTAGGTCCTAATCAAGAAAAACCATCAAAAACAAAAGTTTCAAAAACACAATCAAAAAGAGTTAAGACAACAACTGTTGTGCAAACCTCTGTTGCTGAGCCCACTGCTCCTGGTGATCATGGCACTACATCTAGTGCTGTGAAACCCACACCAGCCACCTCTAAAAACACCATTCCATCCTCAAAACCCCCCAAAAAGCAACCCAAAAAGGTGACTCTGGAGGATGAGATACCAGAGAAGAATCCTATTGCAACACAAAAGCAACAAACAACCACTATTGATACTTCCTCTCAACATGTGGTAAAGTCTCAACCTAGCCTAACTCCTCATGTATCCTCTCAAAATGATCATGTTGTAAGCCAAGGGGACACACATCATGGAACAGATGATTCACTTGAACATCTGTTTACAAGTCCTTCTCCCAGGGCTAATATTCTTGTTACTCCACAACCTTCACCATCAAATCCTCCTATTCCACCCACTATGCAACCATTCTTTAAGGCCATTGACAAAACTCTGGACTCAACCAGTTCCTCTCAACCACCTATCTCTAAGAGTATTCCTCAACAAGTGACTGGTCCAGAGAAAAGTCAACTGGTTATCCGACAAACAGAGGAGGCCACACCGTTTGAGTTACATGTAGCTCATAGTGGTAGTTCAAGTGAAGCAGCTACTACTGTTGTAGAGACCATTGTCTCACTTCAGGACAGTGGTAACATCAATTAGACTTTCTTGAAGGCAACAACTGCTGAGGCCACAATATTGACCTCAAAACTGGTCGGAAGTCCCCAGTACCAAGAAAAAGGGGGTATCTGGTTTCTTTCCAATGGATACTCCTCCTAGGACTGAACCAGTTACAACTACCACCTCTGGTAGGAATCCAGATGATCCTATTATGTTAGGTGATGAATTAAAATACCAGGAATTGACGGAGAGAGTTAATGCCATAGAATCATCAGTATCTGAAATCAAGGGTGATATCAAGACAATGATGCAGACCTTGGTGACTCTCACACAAAGTCAACCATCCACCCAAGACATTGCTAGTGAGCTATGGAAGTCAGTCAGTCCCATCATCATAGCTCATCGAAAACTAGCTGATCAAACCCAAGAAACATACATGACAATGATCAGGAACATGGTGGATGCAAGGTTCAATGACACCAAAGCAGACATCAAAGCCATCAAAGATCATCTGTTGAAGACTACTGGCTCTGCCCCCACAACTATCTTAAGAGATGAAGATGATGATGAATTCACTGCAGCTGATGCCAAAAAAGGGGAGAGTGGCAGAGACAGACTAAAGAAGTTGAAACCATTTGGGGCTCCACCTTCACAACAAGAGTCTGCTCAAGAGCCTGTTCCAGAGTCTGCTAACCAAACCACTGCTGAAGCAGCCAAAACAAAAGAAGTGGATGAAACTGAAAATGAAAAGGCTGAAAAGGCTGCTGAAGCAAAGAAGATCAGGGCTTAAACATTGAAATCAAAGGCAGAAAATCTTTCTAAAAAGAAAGGAGAACAGCAGGAAAAAGAAAATGTGGGAACTTCTAAAAGGAAGAAGATGCCTGCTCATCATGTCAGGCAGCCTCCATCAAAAACTAAAACCTCTGTTGCTGCTTCCACCAAAACAACTGCCAAACCATCTACCACAACATCCACTACAACCACCACCACTACTTTAGCCTTGACCTTATCACCCATACCATCACCACCTCAAACATCTGCTGGTACTACACAAGTGTCAACAGATGTTAACACACAATAATCACCACCATCTCCAACCATCTTATACAAGAGAAAAAGGAAATCCACCTTTGTTGTGCAAGATGAGAACATAGCCACCACACCACCACCAACTCATCCCATTCCTGCCATTCCACTTCAATCTTTCTCACCACACACTTCCAAATTCACTACTACCAAATCACCAACATCCAATATCCCACTGGCAGCTCAGTATCCCCTTGAGCTTGACATGATCAAGGGGGAAATTCAATCCTTCTATAATACTGAGGATGCTACTCAATTGTCTTTCCCATCTCTCTCAAGTTTGAATCTGCCAAAGTCAAGAAACCTTGATGAATACTTAAAACAGAAGGCACAACAAACAGACTTGATAATCAAAGAGAAGTGCAAAGGGAAGGATGACAGGACTGCTCGGGGCATCCATTCAGCAGAACTTGGCAAACTAAGAAGGATTGAAGATTTTGCCAAGGACCTAAGCAAGCCCATGTCTTCAAAGCCCATCAGTGGTGAGATGGTAAAGTTGGCCAGGGAATCTCTTCTTGATCAGATTATGGCCACCAAGCCTTACACAGCCAACAGGAAACATTTCACTGGCTGGACCATTCAAGCCTTAAAAGAATAATTACAGAGGATTGAAGATCTGAATAAAACAAACCAAAAGGCTGCTGTACCTGACTTCTGGAAGGGCAAAGACCCTGTCAGAGCTTTAAGGTTTAAAAGAATGAGGGCTGAATTGGTTGATGTTGGTTATGGTGAGATGAAGTCTGTAGCAAGATGGTCTGAACTAAGATTGGTGGAAACATACAAGAAACATGAAGAACAAAGAAAAACTGATCCAACTCTTCCACCAAAACCAACTTACTCTGATGATGAACAGGTTGGAAGATCCCATGAGACCCTTTCATTTGAAACTTTGCTTCCTTCATCAGACATTACAAATGCTGCTTGAAGACAAATCAAGAGATAGAAAGAAATGTCTGAAGAAGATAAAAAAAGTTTGCAGAAACATATGTGAAAGAGGGGATCTTCAACCAAGTCAAGTATTTTTCTGATCCGATCAGTGAAGAGCTGAGAAGAATAATTGGGAGACCTCCATCACCAAACTCATCCTCAATAAAATTCCAGCCCAAAAATCCTTCTAACTCAAAAATTCTAAAATGTAAGGTAGACAAAACCAGCCATGAATTGACTCTGCTCAAGTCAGATAGAAAGATCCAAAAACTCACCATGGATGATGCATATAGTCTGAATGCACATGATCTCCTTTATTTGATGACTTTGGAATTAGAAAGGGAAGCTGATGATCTCTATTCATTTGACTTAGAACTACAGTTGAAGGGTCAAATAAGAGAAAGTCTGATGATGAATAAAGATCAGGAATAAAGACAAGTTTTGGCATCATCAGTTCTAGGGGGAGATTGTTAGGTCTACTGACCTGGAAAAGAACAGATGATTGTAAGCCAAAATATTCTACTCTTCTGATTATAAATAAAACAGTACTTTATACAAGGATCCTCCCAAACGATTGATAACTCTAATTGCTGACACTAAAGTGCTACTGGTCTAAAGTGCTGATGATTGAATAAAAAACTGATGATCAAAGTGCTGACAAGGAAACAAGACAAAGGGCTGACAAAGACCAAATGTCTGTTGGAGCCAACAGCACTTAGGCTCCAACAGATGTTGAAGATCAACAGAGTTTACCTATCAGCTGTTTACTTATCAGTGCTTTAGGCAATGTAACAGTAGTTTATTCTAGCAGATGTTTTATGTTGTTAAGGTAGTTAACTGTCAATGTCTAGGTGACGTCAGTCTTAGGTCGTTAGTGCTTTGGTCTATCTATAAATAGAACAGTGCCTGTACTGTTCTATTCATCACTCTCACACATTCTCTTACACAGACAAAGTAATTGAGTGATCAGGCTGAGGGGGAGAATTGTAATAACTTGTACTCTTATTCACAATCTGTGATGACTAATGAAAAGTACTTGTTTGAAAGCAATTGTTCCATTTGTTAAGATTTATAGTTTATATTCCGCTGCACTTTCCATCTTTAGTATTCTTTCATGTATTTCATTACTTAAACAATCTTAACAAATCAAACTGAGATCCTAACAATATTAATAACCTGATCATATGGGTGACCTAATCTAGCATACAAAATGTCAAACATATTAACACTGTTAAAACACACCTTAGCATTCAAACTAGCATCAGCACACATGTACAGCACATCAACATGTTTACTAGTCACCAGGACTTTCCGTCTTAACAAGTCTTGAACATAACAAGTAGTCTCATTAAAACCTATGCACAACTTGTTGTCTCTAGCAAGCTTGTGAACAGAAAGCATATTCACCTTATATTCAGGTACAACAAGAACATCTTGCGTAATCACATTATGAGCTAATTTTAATTTGCCTATTTTAGTGACCAAAGCAAAGGTTCCATTTAGATGTTTAACTTTAACATTAAAATCAGAAACATCTATATAATCAAACAGATCCTTATCATCTTTAACCACATGCTCATTAGCACCTAAATCAACAATCCACCTAAAGCCGAATAGCTTACCATTTAGACTAGTAAAACAATACACATTGTTACTAAAAGTAGTGGCTAAGAAAAACCTACTAGTCAAATTACAATTCCGAGATGATTCAGAAGCCTTATCATGTAAAAGACTTAGCAGTTTATTAACCTGATCACTAGTCAAAGAAAGTGGCACAGAAGTAGAAACATCAACACCAACATTATTACTAACAACTGCCTTCTTTCCATGGTTGAATCTAGAATTAGTCCAAGGAGGATAACCATTTAATTCAAAACATTTGTCAACAGTGTGTCCCATCTTATTACAATGGAACACTTTAGTGACTGGTTAGGGCCTCTAGAAAACTTCTTGTTATTATGAACTCCTTCATTATTTTGAACAAACTTAGAAGCAAAACTGACAGTAGAAGTTGTCTTAGAACCACTAACAGAGGCCCTATGTGATTCCTCACTAGACACAATGGAAAAGGCTTCTTTAACAGTTGGAAGATAAGTTCTAATCAAAAATTGGTTTAGAACCACTAACAAAGGCCCTATGTGATTTTCCATCAAAATTACATTAGTTTAATCATGTGATTATAACCATTGAACTCCTTAGAAGAATCACAGGTGCAAGAAGGTAATTGAACAATCTGATCTAATTGTAACCAAATTACATTCAACTTATGATAATAGTCAGCTATAGTCATACCATTTTGACTAAATGAATTTATTTTTTGATAAAGATAAAAAATAACAGAACCATCAACCTTGTTGTAAGTGTTTTGTTAAATCTTTCCAAACTTCATAAGCAAGTTTAGAATATACTTTACCCAAATTAAGTTCATTAGAAACAGAGTTTAAAATCCATGTTAAAACAATAGAGTTGCACCTATCCCACTGTCTAGCTAAAACATGGTCATCAGTGGGTTTGACACAGTCCCCATTTATAAAACCAAGTTTATTTTTAACTTGAAGTCCCAAAACAATAGCATTTACCCAAACAGTGTAATTTCCAGTCCCCTTTAACTTCAGATTTATTATAGTTTGATTTGTGGAATCACTAGCATATAAATACAAAGGGTCACTAGCATCAAGCATACTGACTAAGGTAACATGATAAGCTAAAGGACCGGGGCCAGGGCCAGGACCAGCAACAGGTCCTTGCCCACCACCATCAGCAGGATCCACATCACCCATAGATCACACACAAATCAAGCAACAACACAAATCACACAAACAATCACAAAGAACAGTCAAACAACACAAATCATATTGGCACATATTCTAAATCAAACACAGATAACAAACCAATTATAGAACCAAGGAATCAAGAATAATCAAAACAAAACATACTGGCGAGGCCATGTAGGTCTTCCAGATCGTTGGTTCGTCGCTCACAAGGTGCCAACGTAGGTCCTTACTCAGTAGCCACCTAGACCTAGACTCACCAAAGATAAAACCAAGACTTAACAAAATAATGAGCCAACTCTGGTCCCCCTAACCGAGAAAATGCTTCTAGACACAACAGAAAACAAAAGAGCAGAATAAGGAACAATCTCACCAACTAGAACTCCAGTTACGGTTTCACCAAAACTCGTAGTTCGTAACCTTCACTTAGGGTTACGAACAAGAGAGCAAAACAAAGTATGCAAATCCAAGAAAATAACAACAGATCTACCAAGCCAGAACTAGATCTGGCCAGATCCAAGCCTCGGACCACAAACCCTAGCGAACCAACAGCGGAAACAACCTGAATCAAGAGCCAGAGCCTATGGCTCTGATACCTTGTGAACTTTTGTGTCAACATAGATTGAACTTTATTGATCAAGAACATAATGCACAAAAGTCTGACAAGGTACGAAATACAAAATAAACCTCACTACAATGAAAAACCCTCAAGACACAATTGATTATCACAAGATAATCACACTACAATACACAAAGAGAAACACCAGTTACAAGATCAAGACGATCTTAGTAACGAAACCCTAATATTGTAAAGAGATGAGAGAATATTGAACAAGTGAGAGAGAGAGAGGGAGAGAGAGAGAGAGAGAGAGAGAGAATGATCAAAAGGTGATCAGATAGAAAGAAAAAGCCTTATATAAGGCCTCTGGAAGCTTCTACCAAGGAAGCACAAAACTCACAATGTGAGCCATAAGATCAGGATCACACGGATCCAACATGAATGGACTGGGACCCTTCAAACTCGGGACAAAACAAATGATTTGGGCTTCTCCTGATAGGCTTTCCTAATGGACTCGAACACAGGAGCAGGCTTCCGACTTAGCCCAGAAGTGCTCAAGTCTTGTAACACAATAAAAGTCATAGTGCACCTACAAAACTTATGCAACATGTTATTTTACCAACTCAAAATAATAAAATTGAATATTATAAAGATATGAATATATATATATATATATATATAGGATTCGGATCATTTGAGAACCACCATTTAGGGAGAGAACCAAAGAACCAGTGTGAACAGGTGGCATTTTTGTAAATATGAAGGTGTCTAAAAAACCCCTCCATCAAAAAATAAAAAAAAATTATATAACCTAAATAAATAAAAAATAAAAAAAGTAAAACAACCAAAATGATTATTTTGCATTATTAATTCGAAAAAAAATAAAAAAATGGCTTGTGACGTCATATGACGTCATCCTGATGCACATGTGCATTTCGCTGTTATATATACAGAAATACACCGTATGCACATGTGCATTTCACTCTTAAATCGCACTTTTGAATGAATTGTCAATTACCATAACTAAATGATTATTAAATGGACGCAATATTATATATAAGGGGTCAAAAATTTTATTCAATGATCCATAAACGGACGCAAAGTGAGATATAAAATACACTCGAACTCGTCAATTGTTTAGTCATGCATATTATAACATAAATTTAAAATAAAACACATGTAGGACAACAAACATGAATAAACTTAGAACAACTCTATATAAGAATTATAAAATAAGAAACGTGTACCGCATGCACATGTGCATTTCACTAATATTCCACATGTGCACTTACCACTCACTATACGATACTACCTGACTTAACACATTGGAATTCATAAAGTAAACATACTAAAGTGCTCATAATTTACAACTAAATTTTGTCTTCACTTTCTCCATTGTTTCTTTCGCATCGTTCATCAATATTAGTTTCTGCACGTTCGCGTCTGAAAGAACTATATATTCTAGTAGCATACTTTATCCTGCTATTGTTATCTCGCTGTGTTGCACCTCTTCTTGAATGTTGAACCCATATTCAAATGGTTTACTCCTTTGCCATGTATACCTGCATGTGTCTTATGACAAAAGTTCCACAATGAGTAACGTTTTATGTTATTCCCCACTTGATCTCCTTCATTGCTAGGTAGACACGTGGTACGCATTTTGCCATCAAATGACCAACACTGTGCATATACCTAAACAAAATGTGCTTCTGCAACAATAATGAATCATAAACTTGTATTAATACCTACATACACGGTTACAAAACAAAAATAAAATAAAATAATTTTTTTCACACATATGTAATAAATTTATTTTTTCAATAACTTGTATTGCATATGTGCATTAGAAAATATTATTATATGCACACAACTAGATTTACTTCATATGTGTTTGTTAATATATGTAGTAGAAGTATTTCATATGTGCACACAACTAGATTTACTTCACATGTGTTTGTTAATATTATTATATGCACACAACTAGATTTACAACATACCATCATTATTCACCGTCACAATATGTTTCCAATTATTTGACCTCGTTTGAACCTTTATTCTTAAATCTATATCTGCATATAGGATAATTTATGTGTTTAAACAATCAACATTTAATATTTTACAAGAAAAACTACACATATGCACATGTGCATTTGTATATAAATGTACTAAATAAATAATAACAACCTGAATCAACTTCCTGATAAACATCCGTGACATTATCAACTTCTGCTTCTGGGATATCAAATGGATCTCGATTATACAATAAATAAAAAACATAACTAATACAGAGAACAAGGTAATACCAAGTACATTCGGACTAAATAAATAATGCCAACCTGATTTAACTTTCTGATCAACTATGGTGTCATTATCTTCACTTGCATCCGGTAACCTTTTTGTTCCTCTATCCCTCGATTGTAATACAAATGTTACTTTCTTTGATGTTTTTCCCCATCTCTTAGCTACAATCAATAAAAACGCATAAGAAAACCGATATTTCAACCTGATTGCACATGTACAACAACATTAATTTGTTAATTACAACAAAACAAATGCACACGTGTATTATTGTTAATTGCCTAATTATAACAGTATGTATTTTAACATTACTTTTAACATTATAAACTACGTTTTGCACATGTGCATTAACAATCTTAATGCATATGTGCGGCACCTCGTCTAAAACATAAATTATCCTCCTAACTAATATATGCAAACATTCATCAACAAACACACTTCAAACTTTTTAAACGGCTTAAATAAATAATTCTAAACACACTGCAAACATTTCTACACCTGCATATGGGATAGTTCGTGTATTTAAACAACTAACATTTATCAGTTATGATGAAAATTATACATATATGCACATGTGCATAACTTTTTAAATTGCTTAAATAAATAATTTTAACTTCTTGATCAACGATTATGCCATATCCATATATGCATATATGCATTATAATGAATGACCTTAATGATAACAAGAATTAAATCTTAATGCACATGTGCATTAACATTAATTTTATTATTACCATCTAAATTATGCACATGTATATCAATATAAAATGACCTTATTGGTACGTAATGCAATTAATACACACAGTTGTGACTTGTAAGAATATATAATTCAACTTGCTTTTACATTACTGAAACTCCATAACAAAATTTCATCCCAAACTAATATTAGATACTAGTAAAAAAAGAGAGGAAATGTAACATCCCGTTTTTGCTATATAAATCAAATGTGTTTATTCGTATTTATTAGTGAATAAAATGGGTCATTGATTGTCAAAGCGAACCAATAACATGTGAAATGAATATGTGTGCATTTAAAAATTAATTCGCGAGCAAGTGACGGATAGCATGGATATTTAAGATATGAGATCCTGGCGAATAATTAGTATTATAAGAGACCGTTTAGTAATAATATAATATATTATGTTATAATTACACCCTACTCAGTTTGGAATGAAACTTAGGTTGGCGCGTAGATAAAAATTAGCTCGTCTTAGCAGGATATTCGAAATTCAGTACAACGTTATATGTTAAAAGTTATACGAGAAAACGAGTGAACCAGTTGAATTAATTATTAATTATATAATAACAATAATAATAATAATATATCAACCTATTTAAAATATTCTAAATAGCAACCCTTTTATGCAGTGTTGTATTGTACCTCATGCCTAAAATGTTGTACTGGTGGTATTTCAGAACCAGAATCCCATTTGCTGGTTTTTGTGTTTTATGCTTTACACGTGTATATGGTGTACTTCATCACCAACAAATCTTCATACTTCAGCCCACTCTCTCTCTCTCTCTCTTTCTCTCTCTGCAATCTCTCTCTACACCTTTCTCTCTTGCTTCTCCGACCTTTCGCTGGCGAAACAAACCGACGAGCAGCAATACCATCGCAACAAGGTGACTCAGATGACGGTGTTCTGTGGTGGTTATAGACGATGATTGTTATCAGCCGAACATCACCGCCGTTTGCCTAACGGAGGTGTTACGGCTATGGTGGTGGTGTTGATTTCAACGGCGGCCTTAGGTCTGTCGATTCGTTTAGGGTTTCTACTCTATGGTTAGAGATGGTGGCGATTGAAATGACGATTTTTTTAATACATCGGCTTATGGGATTGTTGATTAAGGTTTGATTTCTTTGACTGGACGTGTTGGTGGTGGTTGAATTGTTTTATTTCTATTTTTTTTTCATTTTTTATATAAAAGGCTATTGTCTTATTCTTAAGAACAATACTACATGTCTCCAATTTGTTTTCAGGTGTCTGTTTTTCATTGTTTTACTTTTGAATTCTAGAGATTTGGTTGCATATAGAAAAGAGGTATGTGTTCTTTGTTTATCAATTCAATTGGTTATACTTTTGTGGTCTTGGATTGGGTATGGAAGACAATTAGTTTTGTTCAAGATCTACAATTTCTTTTACAATATACACTACTAGAAAATAGGTCTAATGCAACTTTTTAAAAGCAACCTTTTCATATAAGTTGCATTTGACCCTAATGCAACTCCTTTAAACCTAAAGGTTGCCTTAGAATATCTAATGCAACATTTTTCATAAAAAGTTGCAAAATTTTGCAACTTTTTTTATAAAAAAAGTTTGCAAAAACATATTGAATTTGCAACTTTTTCAAAGGTTACAATTTTTTGCAATAATGTGTGTATATCAATCATATTGAGAAGGTTACACGCGCTTAGTACATTAGATTTGATTACAAATACTATTATCACTAATAATCTATTTTTTAATCAAAATGTTTTACGTGATTCACTAGTACACAAATGATCAAAAGGTGCGATAGCAAAAACTATAAGGTGCGGTTCACCAACTCAACCGCATCTTATAGACTAATTTAAAAAAAAAGTGACACCAAAAGATGCAATTCTTCTCACAACCGCATCTAATACATTAATTAAAAAAAAATTTGCACTAAGAGATGCAGTTTACTAATAACCGCATTTTATACATTATTAAAAACAAAAAGGTGACACCAAGAGATGGGTTTTCATAAACCGCATCTTATAATTTATTTAAAAAAAGCAAGCTTAGAGATGTGATTTTAAAATTGACGGATAACCAATGTTTTGAAACCCGGACCGGATCGGTCAGACCGGGCTCCGGACCCTCGGCCGGTCCGGGTTGGCACATCGGACCGCCCTGACAGCGAACCGCCTTTGAATCGGTGGTTGGACCGGGTTTCAGACCAGTTGGATCGGGTTTTTTTTTAATTTTATGAATTTTTTTTATTTTTTTGTTTCTTTGTGGGCCGGTTCGTCGGACCGGCGAACCGCTGGGGTCTCCGGTTCGACGTCCGGTTCGGTTCTGAAAACATTGCGGCTAACTCAAACTTTCCCTCCTCATAAAAGGCGCGTGCATGGTTGTTTGTTTCTATAATAAATTTGTAACTACACCTGGCAAAATGGATGGGTCGGGTAGCGGGTCAAGGCGGATTCGGGTCAAAACGGGCCGATTAAGAAAAAGGGTTGTTTTGGTTCAGGTTAAAACAAGTTTGGGTCAGAACGGGTCCGGGTAGAAGCGGGTTTCGGGTCGGGTCGGGTTCGATTTAAATTTTTTCTTTTAAAAAGACAATTAGAAAACTCATGAGTTTTGGCTCTCTAATAGATCGAAACTCCCACAGATCAATTGGGAAAAGTGGCTAAAGTTTGATGTTTTAGATCTTTTGTAATGTGCCTTTCGGGTGCGTCTTGTTTAGTCGTTTGGGGGTCTACAAAACTGATAACCAACAATATGTCAAATACTGAAATAGTAAAAATAGTATAGAGTATAGGTTGTTAGAGTTTTGTGATGTATAAGGTAAACTTGTAAAATATGATTATGGTAAAAGTTGTAAACACTATAGGTTCTTAGAGTTTGACCAAAATTTAGAAGTTCTTTTTTTTTCAATGTGTAAATTTGTGTATATAATAATGTGTATGTGTGTATATATATTTAAAAACTATACATGTACAGTTGTTATTCGAATTTCTAATCGAATCGAATTTAAAATCATAAACTCGTATTTGATTTGTATTCAATTTATTGAACTCGAATTCGAAATGAATCGAATTTGAATTCTTAATAATCGAACCGAATTCTTGGTAATCGAATCGAACTAAGTCGAATTTCGAATTTTTCGAATCCGAATCAAATTCTGAACACCTCTAGTTTGGCTTGTCCGTATATAATATGCAAGCATGTGGAAGTTGTTTAACTTAAAGTCGAAAAATGGATGGAGCGATAAGAGTTTCACAAAACTATTAGTGCTTTTGCATAAGATGCATCCGGAAGACAATGATTTACCAATTGCGACATACGAAGCAAAAAAGCTAATGTGTCCGATGGGATTGGAAGTTGAAAGAATACATGCATTTCCAAATAATTGTATGTTGTTCAGAAAAGAGTATGCATTTACATGAGCATATTTAGAAAGTCCACTTGCTTTCTAAGTCTAAGTTTACTACCAATTATGATTGTACAAGTCATAATCTTCAAGGTTTTTGCTAAGATTTTAGCTAACCCATAAACCCATTCTCTTCATAATATGAATTTACATGAGCATAATCATCATCCAAGGATTTTGTTGAATTTATAAAATTTAAGATGTATGATGGTTCCCTAATACTAGAGCAACCATAACAAACCATAATTTTTACATTTTTATACCACCAATGATTCTCATTATGATCATACTTGAGCATAATCATCAAATTAGGCAAAATAAAGGTTACCTTGAGGTGTATTAAGCTTGGATGATTCAATCTAGAGCTAATGCACACAAAAGCCCCTTGATTTCACCTTGATTCAAGCTTGTTCTTGAGTTCTTGAGGGTTTGGTGTGTGTGTGTGTGAAGATGAACGAATTTGGGATACATGGAGTTCATCTCCATGTTTGTTTTTAATACTAACCAAACTCAAGTTTGGTCATTTGGCAAATATGGCCCCTCCCATCTTTTGTCAAGTATTTTCTAGTTAAAAGCCCCGTGTGCTTATATTATCATAAAATACGGTTTATAAATTTTTGGGGTGTTACATATGGTACATAAACACTCAAAACAAAGAGTTATCGAAGTGGATGGAAGCAAAGGTAGCAGAAACTAATGTTGATGAAACTGTGAAAAGGTTAGGAGAGGGTCCAAGTTGTATAGTCAAATCGTCTCAGGGGTATGACATTAATGGTTGTT
The DNA here is from genome assembly GCA_032199755.1 of Ambrosia artemisiifolia. Classification (NCBI taxonomy): domain Eukaryota; kingdom Viridiplantae; phylum Streptophyta; class Magnoliopsida; order Asterales; family Asteraceae; genus Ambrosia; species Ambrosia artemisiifolia. The sequence goes on along the minus strand of CM063513.1, from coordinate 55,412,562 downwards.
CATTTTACACAAGTGATCAATATAAAAAAAGCGCCGTGCAAAATAGTGGAGTTACAATAATAGCATCAACGGCTGAGTTCAACAGACGACGTCATGATACAATGATAAGAATCGCCAAAAAATCTTATTATGGTGTTATACAAGAAATTTGGGAGTTGGACTATCATGATTTCACTATTCAAATGTAAGTGAGTGAATAACAGTACATGTGTTCAAGTGGACAAATATGGTTTTACACTTGTCGATCTTACAACTAACGGCTATAAATCTGAACCATTCGTTCTGGCAAAACATGTCACACAAGTTTTCTTTGTCAAGGACCCGAGAAAACCAAGATACCACATTGTCTTGCAAGGTAAACGACGTATTCTTGGTGTTGATAACGTCACTAACGAGGAAGAATACGACCACTTTGATGATCTACCGCCATTTTCAGTTGGTATTGAACCGAGTAACTACAACAATATTATGGGCACCACATACTTATGTGATGACACCGATGGAATTTATGTTGATTAAGGTTTGATATAGTCAATATGTTAATTTAATTTATTTATATTCTTTTAATATAAAAATCCAATTTATTAATATAATTTAATTTATTTTATGCAGGTTAAACGTAAATGATGAAGAAAGTGCACATTGATTGAAGGAGTCCTGGTCGATGAAGGGTATAGATTTCATGCCGACATATGGCTCGACTCAGGCTTGTGTATGTGTAATTAATATATAGATGAAAATAATATATTTTTGGCTCCAAACCCAATTCTTAAAATCAAAATTTGAAAATCCCGCTCAGACTACCTATCTACCCTATCTTTTCATAATAAATAAACCATAACTTAGAAAAAAAATATACATGATTATGTGTAATTTTATTTAATTTTATTTAATAAATATTTGTAAAAAAAATAAAAAAAAAATATAACGAGCTGGCTAGAGCTCGGCTCGAACATTTATGAGCCGAGCTTGAGCTCGACTTTTCAGCTCGACCAGAAAAACGAGCCGAGCCAAGCTGGCTCGGTTTAAGTTCAAGCTCGAGCTCGAGCTGAGCCTGGCTCGGCTCGACTCGGCTCGTGTACAGCGCTATACTAAACTGATAGCTTCATTTTGATTAGGATACATCGAAATCAAGAACATGACCCTTGTTCAAAATCACCTTATCCTAGTTCACAACCGTCATTTGCTCAACATTTCCCCAAAACTGCTTCTTTTGATCCAAACCCGCCATTTGCCCAAAAATTCCCCCCAAAACTCACCTTATGGTTTCTTTCCCCACAAATTAAACCTCATTAGACTATCACAAGTTCACAACCGTCAACCATTAAACCTTATCCAACTTGCCAGCCACCATCCATGACCAAATTAAACCTCCACCGACCTGCCACCATCTCCACCGACCCGGACATCGACGACCGGCCACCATCTCCGCCGACTAGCACAACCGTCATCGTCTCAAAGCACCACAACCGTCAACGTCACAATCTCAAACCATCTCAGTTCTGCACCGAAGGTGATGGAAACCCTAACTTTCTTTTTGATGGATTTCATTATTTATATGTTTGGGTTTGTTATATAATGTGCTCAAGGATATAAAAACATATTGAATGTGGTCCAGATTCTTGTTACAATGTGTCAATGCGTATGTGTTGCATGTGTAGTTTGTCGGATTATGATTTGTATATAGTTGTGGGTTCCATCTTCTGATCTGCTTATTTTTTATTCAACTAATGCATTGGTTACTAGGGTTCTGTTTAATATTTTTGCACTTATTAAGGTTAATCTTATTTGGTAACAAATATAATGTGGAATAGATTATGTGTATGTATATGTGTATTTGATCTTTGATCAACTCTAATTAAGCTAACTTCTCTTCATATGTATGTGAACTATAGGTATGACAAAAAAAGATTCCCTCGTTCTAAGTTGTATCTATGTGGTAGAGCCAAAATTAATGAAGAAACGAAGTTGTATGAACTTGATGATGCTTCTATAGAAGAGGGTTGTGATTTGGTAAATGGTTGTTTTATTTAATTGTATAAAATTATATTTGTTTTATTTTTTTATTATTATTGTCTATTGTTTTAACAAAGATTTTTTTTATAGTTCGAAGAGGAGAAAAAAATGAAAGCGGATGGAACTTATTATCAAAATAAGGATGACCCGCTAGTTCGAGTTTTGGGACCTCAGCACGGGGGGCGAGCACGGTCGGTATCCGGGATCATAGGTAATTACTATGTGTTTATATATATATATATATATATATATATATATATATATATCATGACTTGTTGAATATATTTGTAGAAATTAATTTATGTCATATTGAGTTTATAGGTTATACCAAGGTTAATGGAGGTTTGTTTAGAAATGTGAACCCTGATTGATAGACGGGTCGACTATTCACCTGGTTATTGTGGCTCTAGTTATGGGTGTGATGGAAGGGTCAACTATCCAGTTATAAAGGTGATATATTTATAGCTTGCCAAAATAAAAATGTTTTCTGCTATATATATATTAAAAATGTTGAATGATTTTGCAGAGTCACACTAATTGTGAGTTATTAATAAATGTGGCTGATAAGCTAGTGAAGGTGGCAAATGGTCCAGCCTGGCCGACCACATCAACTGATATACATTGTAGCCCAATAAAAGAGGGTTGTGTCAAGGTTACAGTGGATGATATTGTTGATGCACATAAGAAGTTGGATCTCTATAACGTAACAAGAACAAGTGAAGTTGCAGTTGTTGAAGATTTGGTTCACCAAATCGTTCAATGGCCACGATATGCAATAACGGTATTTTTTTGTTAGTATATTATAAGACATTTTGAAATATTAATATTGACTATAATATTTTTTATTAAATTGTAGCTTTTGAACCACAAGACAGCTACCAATTCAGCTATTGCCTTGAGAGTGGACTCGAGTCATGGGTCACGGAGACCTAGAGGCGCCTCACCAAAAATACATGACGATGACACAACGATCACTTCATCTTACATTCCACAATTGGTATTACTCATATTTCTTTTTGTAAATTTAGTTTGATTTGTTAGTGTTATAAAATTTGTTTGTTATTTTAGGTTGATGAAGACAATTACCAACTTCCACTTCAAATGGAAAATCAAGAACTTTTTGAAGGTGGATTTGTTAATATGGTTGGTTTTCAACCGTATATATACATATATACATTTTATGTATAATGTTTTTATAATCGTTCTCAGTTATTATCTGTGGGGCAACAACAAACCGCTACAAATGCTCTCGTACGAGTACCTGAACCTGAACCCCTACATGTACCAAAACTCATACCCAAAACGAAACCCATACCTGTACCCACATCTTTACCTAAACTTGTACCCGAACAACAAATAACAATCATAAATGATTCTGAATACGATACATGGATTGATCACTCATTGGAACCGGCCTTGGAGAAAGTACGGAAGACAACCGGTCTCATTCGAGATATGTTCGATCAATTGCATAGAGTCGTTGGGACGTGCCATCACATTTGTATCTCTTCACCATAAGGGATGTATCCCAAACCAGTTACAAATCTAATCCCGTACTCAGAGTTGTTAAGGTTATTTTCAAGGGATTGGCTCGATGTTAGCGTAGGACATTCGTTTGCGATGTAAGTTATTATTACTTTTTATATGGTAGAATAACATTTTTATATATACTTCAGTTACAACATTTGGAAGCTAATTGCTAAAGGTTTTGAGAGAGAATTTAATTGGACAACGACAAATGTAAGTTTCTATTTTTTATCATTGTTTTTTAGGTGTTTAAAATGATTAATTGTGAACTAAATGCAGTGCTTCCAACAAGCAAACGGATGGGAATGTGGTTACGTGGTTTCATGCTGATTAAACATATGAGGCAGTTTGTTGAGATCATTCAACATGATTTTATTCATGCAGTAAGTGTTTGCGCATATACATAAAAGTATCAACTTCTCTATTTATTTGTATAGATTTAGATACTTTCTTTGTTTCAGGTATGGAATACAAAAGAGATTACATCGCCTGAAGAAATTGATTTTATGGTTGTAGAGTTAATGGATCTTTGGATTAATAAGGTGTTTGGTGTCCAGACATGAACTCCTTAAAGGCGTCCCAAGGTTAGCTTAAATTCTACCGTTTAATGTTCATTTACATTTCATGGATCAACTAAAAACTTGCTTTTGTATGAGTATGTAGTACTAAGATATATGTGTGTAGTCTAAAATATATATAATTATGTGTATGTAGTGTAAATGTGTGCATATACATGGATAAACCGAACTGATACATGTTTAATTGTTTTGTTGACAGTTTTAGAATGTGCTTTTTTTTTGCTTGCTAACTGAGTTGACTATTTTTTTTTTGTTACGCTGCAATCTGTAATTGCCACACTAATGTTGTTGCTGAAGACTTATAGTTTAACTAATGTTGCTGAACACTTCTAGTTTAACTGATGTTGTTGCCAAACACTTACATTGCAATCTGTAATTGCCACACTTTAGAAAGAGCCTCAAAATAAAATCTCCATTGTACCATTGCCGGATTTGTAGGTCGTGGATTTATATCTTCATGTCTTGTGTGTATGCATGTATGATAATATTTTAAGTTTAATAGTTCAATATCAAGAGTGTGTTTTATACATATATGCACTTACATATATTTTTTAATCTACATTTTATTAATGTAATGTTATGTTTTGTTAGGCAGGTTTTACGGTTCCGGTTGCAAGTATGAATTGAAGAAGTCCGTTTACATTGCAAGTATGAAGATGTTGTTTTGGGTAGTACATTGTGTATGACTTTCATAGTTATAGATGTATGAATTGTGTTAGTTTGAAACCTTTGTAATTTTATGTACTTGGTAGTTGGTTTATTTATATTGGCTTTAGTTTTATTTTTGTATATTATTTTTATTTTTAGGTATATATATTTGTGTATATTGGGAAATTTTAATAAATTTCATGGAAATTGAAAAAACAAATACTAATTATATTTTGGCTTTGAATGCCAAAAGATGTGGTTCATATCCGCATCTTAAAGCATTTTAGTCAACAAAATTAAAAGACAAAGAGATGTGGTTTTTTAGCCAAAAGATGTGGTTAAAATTAAAAGACAAGAGATGCGGTTGGTTGCCAAAAGATGGGATTTCATTGATGGCCAAAACTAAAATCAAGAGATGCGGTTTCTTGGCCTAAAGGTGCGGTTCCCTTAAACCCGCATCTTTTGGTATCTTGCCTTTTGATGCGAGGCTATAAGATGCGGGCCTAAAACCATATCTTTTGGCCTAAATCACCGCATCTTTTGATCTTTTATGTACTAGTGATTGCAAACAATCTAGCTTTGAGTAGCATATCTAACATGTTTAAAATGGGGCGTGATTAGGTTTGCGTGTTAATTAAGTGAGTGGTGTGTGAGTTAACCAATTTACCCGTTGAGTTAATCATGTCGACCCATTAATTCGTTTAGTAAAACACGTCAACCTACTAACCCGTTTAAACTTTCTTTTAATTTTGGTTTTTCCTTGTTATTTTTGATTTTGATGAATAATGATAGAATGTTAAAAAATAGAGGTGCAAATGAGCCGAGTCAAGCCCCAGCTTGACCAGCTCTAGTTCAGCTCGGTTTAAGCTTTGTTTTTAAAGCTCGAGCTCGGCTCGTTGGTAGTTTCCCAAGCTTGAGCTCGGCTGGCGCTCGATAAGGCTCGTCTCGTTTTGAGCTTTTTATTGAGCCAATCTCAAGTAGCTAACGAGCTGCTCGGCTTATTTGCACCCCTATTAAAAAAATATTTGAAATGCAATAAAGTAGAACTAATATGTGACGGAGAAAAAAATATACTAGAATATGAATTTTTTATATTGCCACTTAAACTTTGCAATATGAGCATAGCCTTCTCCTAACCTCAAATCTATTTAATTTGAAATTAGGTTTTAGAGATCAGTGACAATCATCCATTAGCGGCGATTTTGCAAATAATTTTTTTTAGTTTCCCTCTCTTGCTTTCAAACCCATATAAGCAAGAATAGCGGCAATTAGTTTAAAAAATTTTAGTTTCCCTCTCCACACTCAAACCGCAATAACTCAATTCAACCATTATTAGCAATTACCTAATATTCTTGTGATTAAGTGTGATATTATTGCCAGGAAGACTCATTTGCCGATAATCAAAAGTGGTTCTATCATACAACGCTGGTCAATCGCCCGTAGCAAATGGTTCAGTTGGTGCTTCAGTTCACCTTCAATCCTAATTTCTAGGTCAGTAAAAAAGAAAATCGTTATGTTCGATTGATAAAAAAATGTTTGACTGAATGTTTATATGAAATGATATAACTATGTGATATGATTACTTTTTTAGCTTAAACTGAATTTTCATTTTAATATTGTTCGGCACTTCCATTAGAGGGGTGAATCTTTTGTCGTGTTTTATTAAAGCACCGCTGTGCAGATTGTTCCACATACATCCACTCTGGAGATAAGATATATACCAAGGCATCGATTCTAACAAAGGTAACGAAACATTGCACCAACAATTCTTCTGTTCTATACATAAATGTTATTATTATTGTCGTAAGGTGTTTCATCCCCTCTGTTTAATCGCAGTAGGTGTATATCGATTCCATAATTTACAGAGTTTTTTTTACTAGAAGTAAATTTAACGAGATACATGTATGGAATATATGCGGAAACTGTTTATTAATGAACACATAATTACGATGAAGATTGAAGACATGATGTGATTTTATTATGTTGTTTTAGACTGTTCTTTCAGGGATATAAGACTTTACAAGTTATCTCTGATAGGCGTAATCTGAATCCCTTTACCCAAAGCTAGATCTTAAGCTACAATAGGTAATTTCTCAGATTCTATGTCAATTTAGAATTAATGCAATACTTGAGCTGCATTAGGTATTTCACATGCATGTTCTATGACTGTGTAGTGGATTTAGTTGCTTAGCAACCACCGTTTTAGCTTAACCAGTATGAGCAGTGATCTCTATGTTTATATTAAGATTTGATTGGATTATTAGGATATGTCTCTCAGAGTCTCAGTATATGCCCATTAGCTTTTATCTAATAATTATTAATCCAAAGTAGTTGTGAATCATATTAGGATATAAATAGATGTATGTAGTTAAATGCGAGTCAGGTCAGGGAAGACTATGCTTAGGCGCCTTGAACACATGCAAGGTGACCATTTTGATCAAGCGCATGTGAGGCGTTTGAATGAAGAAGATCCAAAAGCATTTGGTGCCTTTTTAGATCATGTGGCTGATAAGGTATGCCTTTACTTGATCTTTTTTTGGACTTTACTATCCTTAGTTTTACTTCACTCGTTTTTTTTTTCTATTATTCTTTTCTATAACGTAAACAATGTAGTTAAATAGTATTGATGGATGGCATAATCTTCATGGTTTACTTTTGGTCATCTTCCTACAACTATGTTAAATTCTGTTTTTCCTAACAATCATTCTTACTTGGTTTGATCAGCATATGGTTGCTACTACGTTGGTGTTGTTATGTACAAAGCGTCGTTTACAAGCCTTGATGTTGCAGCGACGTTTAACTTTTGTCTATTTACAAAGTCAGTAGTCGCTAAACCCGTGAGTGCCTTACAAGGAGTTTCAGTAACGATATCAATCAGTCATTTGATATTAATACGGTAGGGTCGTTTCATTATCAAATCGTTTAACTAAGTATGAGTCTTCTACAACAAAATTCGATCACTCTACCAAGGTTCGTTTTCTACAACAATTTGTTTTTATTTTTTTAATATTTGCTTCACGAGTGTTTATATGTTGAATGATTCCAAAGAATAAACGATCATAGTTTATGAGATATTAGTTGTGTAGGATATTATCATAGGTTATATAATCTTAGTTGTTGAATGCTGAATCATGAATGAACAAATGAATATATCATAGTGGTTGGATTTTTATTTAAGGACTTCAAAACAAAAGAATCCTTTGAATCAAGACAGTGAACTGCATAAGCATGTAGCTTATCACAAATTAATTTTATTGTATTGATCATTATTTTGGTGTTAGAAGTTTTGAACCAAATTCTGGTGTTATTATTCCACAAGTATTTAGTTGGTTTAATGTATTGATCATAATAATGGTGTTAATTTTTTTGTTCCTAAGCTTTGAAGTTAGTTGTTTAGGATATTATAATATTAGGGATAAAATCATTCTATGTTCAAAGTTTAGATTTTCTTGTTATTCTGTACTGATTATGTGTAATCTAATGGAAAGTATCTTGATATGTTATATTTGCTTACTGCGAAATGTGTCATTTAACATGATACTTTTTGTAGGTTCAAAGTTTGTGTGTTAAAACATGTTATTTGAAATCTCTGTAATTAAGTTGGATGCCTACTCTCTGATAAAAGATTGATCAAAACTATCATTTGTGTTCAAAAATTACTATGCAGTCCATTTAAGTAACGAATTGTACATTATTTATTCGCATTGCCCATTTTTTACCCAATATATATTATAAGATTCTTAAATTTGACTTTGAACAGGTGGCAAACAAATGCAAGCACAATCAAAATGTTCAAGGACATATGAATGAGTATGAGAAAAGTAGACTATTGAGGGTTCAAGAAGCTTGAAATGTTTAAAGAAACTGAAGAGAACCATCAAAAGAAAAAACTTATCTAGAAATTATTCAGACAGATTTTGACATCCAACAAGCCAAATTTGAAGCTACAATGCTAAATGTTGTGGAAGAGATACCTATTGGATTAATATAGGCTCTTAGGGAGTAGGAGATTTTCGTTACTTTTTATCATTGTGATTGAAAACTTTATTTTGGGTATATTTCTATTGAGTTCGGACAAATGTTAAATTACGATATAAAATGTTTGTCATAGTTATGTTATTATTGTGTTGCTATGATTGAGATTGTGTTGCATATTAATATAAATTTTATGATTTAAACAATGATGCTATAAAGTAGCATTTGACTGCATAAAAGGTTGCATTTGTTGTAACTAAAACCTTAAAAAGTGTTGCATTTGATACAGAAAAAGGTTGCATCTTTTTATTTAAAAAATAATAATGGTTGCATTTGAGTGTAACAAAGGTTGCATTAGATGTAGCAAAGGTTATATTTGAGTGTTAAAAAAGTTGCATTTAAAAGTAAAAAAGTTGCATTTGCATATAAAAAAGGTTGCATATAAAAAGATTGCATTTGAATAGTATATGTAACCCTTAAAGAAAAGGTTGCATTATCTAAGAAAAAGGTTGCATTAGGTCTAATGTAACTTCGCCTAATGCAGCTCTTGATAAAAGGTTGCATTAGGCTTAATGCAACCTTTTTCAAGGCCTAATGCAACATTTTACTGGGGTTGCATCAGCTTCATTTTCTTGTAGTGATATAGGGGTTCGTATTTGTTGTGGATAGATTTAGAATGTGGGTTCAAGGAAATTAAAATAGACACTAACATGATATATAGAATCGGTTTGAGATATTGTTTAACCAGTTATTTCTCATACCATTTAGAGGTGATATTGGGATAAAATGATTGTATAAAATGCATCATATTTTGGTGTGTTCGCTTGCAGCAAATAAGCTAGGTACAATAACATTTTGAAGCCAATGGGTCAAATTGGTGACAAAGGTAAGAGAGCTTATACGGGCAAAGGTAGGTTTGTCATACACGATCTCAATGTTTGATAACTGACGTGTTTCAGCAGGGAAGATTCAACCCACTTGCAACTTTGTCGATATATTGATTATTTCTGAAATAATTTTAGTCAAAACATGTTTTTTGATTCATCGTTCTGTTAGTATGTTCTGAATTCAGTTTCTAATGCATAGTGTGCTTATAATCTAATATCATCAGCGACAGTGTCAATTCTATTAAATTGTGGTTTTATATAGATTATGTGTAGCTAGCTTCAATCAAATGAATTTTATGCAAAACGTCTTCTACGAATAGATCATGTTTCTATCGTATGCCTGAATTCGGTTTCCGATGGACAGTGTGCTTATATCATGATCATCATTGTCATTTGGGGATTAATAATTTAGGAATGTCGTGAAGAATTGCATGATGGATACAGGGCTTCCAGCTAGGGCTAAAAGCATTCATGTTTATTAAAATATTATAAATTGAATATATTCATTGTTATCTTATTAAAGGAGTTGATGCTATATATGGATATCATATTCTCTCTTTTATGGTATATTTAATGATATATATGACAAAGAGTAAGTAGGGAGAGTTTGATATAAGAGGACTTCACTTTAGAAAGATTCTTTATGTTTTAAACCACATAAGCAGCCCCTCAATACCTTGAAGTGGTAGATATGAATATGATACTAAACTTTATTCACTTCTATTAAATTACCATTGTTGATATTATTTATTACATTAAATGATATACGTTAAAATATACATATTTAAATCCCCGATTAAACTCCCGAAATACGCGTTTTCGACCCTAATTGCACGAAATTGGTACTTAATTGCTTTATATATTTATTTCAGGTCTTAAACGGCGCCGCGAAGACAAAGTCGAAGAAACCGGGCTAAAAACGGACAAGACATACAACTTCTACAAAATTTCCCATGTCTGGAAGTTGTGCACGGCCGTGCCAAATCTTGGCACCCCCGTGCCAGGCCTGCACCCCCAGGTGCACAGGCAGTGCACTCCCTGTTTACCAAGCCAATCCTTTGAGGTGCACGGCCGTGCCAAATCTTGGCACCCCCGTGCCAGCCAAGATATTTTCAGGAGCACACCAGCCACTTGCCACGAGCCACTTGCACGTCTAAATCAACAAAGCAGCAGTGCACGGCCAGGCGCACGGCCGTGCACCAGGCCGTGCACCACTTCGAATCAGCCTTAAATACAGAGCAACACCCACTGATCAAATTATTGGGTTTTGGAGACAACTTTGGGGCGATTTTCTGGACGATCTAAGCTGCTGGAAAGGAGTGGAACAAGCTCGGGAACTCATCCTAATCGTCTAACATCATCCAATCCTTCACATTCAAGATTTATGGTTTGATCTATAAACTTTAAGTTTGTTCAAATCTGAATATTTTGGCTTGTTTGTGTCGTTTATGTATTGTAATATAGTCTACGGATAATATCTAGTAATCGTTTGTAGTTAAAACAATCGTTTGTATGAAATCGCGTTTTGTATGAATTTGGCGTTTTTCATGTTTGGATCTTGATGATCATAGTGCAACCTTGTTTCGTTGTTGTTGGATTTGTGATTATGTTTTAGTGACTTTGATGATTGTCGAATGTGTTAGGAGGATTACTTGTTGAAGAAACCGTCCGTTTAATCGTCCGGTAGTAAACTAGTTAACTTGTTGATAAAGTTTGCACCATGAAACTGTAACCGGGTATTGGTTTGGTTAAAGTCGCTTGAATAATGATTATGAATGTTTACCGGCACGTAAAAGAGTTTTAAAAGCTTAATGGTGTTGTTACCAATCTTTGACACGGTTAAATATCTTTGTTAGTTATTTTGGTAAAAATAGCGATCTTATTAGATTTGTGTTCAAAGTTGGTAAAATGGAATAGGTTGTGAAATGATCTACTTTATGCTAGTCTAGGTGGTCGTATTGTGTATTCGATATTGCTTTCCCGAACTAGTGTGGTTGAGGACTCCCGAAAGGTGATACTAACCTTTATTTAAAGATCCACATGAGATTATATCAGCTGCTCGCTAATGAACAACTTGAAGTGGTTAGCGTGTGTATTCGTGTTAGCTTTCTGTATAGTTGTCATGTTAGGATGCCTGAGAAGGACACTAACTGTTGGAAAATGGGAATGTTGATCACACGCCTGTGTTTTATATGATTTGTAGATGACATGCTAGGGTTGTGTTTATAGTTATATTTTCTATTTGGAGTCTTATATATGTTATTTACATGTTTTAGAATTAATTTAGTTTTAAACGAAAACCCAAACTTATCTTTTACCTACTGGTGAATCGGGGATAAAGTTTTAGTACCATTGCTCCGCGCGCGTCCATGGATCGATACTTGGTTCTTATCTGTACTTACTACATATATGACAGGGTACACTTGCCCTAGTGTGTGTGTTTTAATATGAAGGTCGAAACCATTTTTATAAATATTAAAGCAAAACGTGTGTTAAAATCCATTGTAAATTATGTGTATATACGCCCACGTCACTAAAGCAACACAGTTTGTATGTCACAATTTACACCAACCTGTCATGGCTCCCATTGGTGCAACACAATTAACAAGAAAGGAACTTCTTGATTCTGTTCTGGATACTATTATTTTAATATTTGGTTCATGTAAGTAACCATCAACTTATGTGTGTGTATGAGCTACCCACTTAATTTCTTCATAATAATGATATGTGTTATATTGTTCAGATAACCATGTAGTTGTTGGGGAGCTTATTGAATCTTATCTTTTCAACAAACACACATGAACACAACAAAGTCAGTGGTACGTGAGATATCTGGGAACCCTGATTCTGAACAGTTCATGCTATAGGAGGCTACACTATTTGGTTTTCCATGACAGTTATGCAGGTAGTTAATTTGACAGTCTTGCTAACCTTCTTTGTTGTCCTACTGTTGACTAATGTTTAGTACCTTTTGTTTGTAAAATTATAGTGAATGCAACACCTCATATGTGAGATTCTAAGAGCAAATCATGAAGCTACAACTGCGGATGGGTATTTAGGTTCAATTTATTATTCTTCATCTCTTTGGTTTATAGTTTTGAAGATTATGACATCTCAGGTTATAATAATCTCAACTATAATGATGATTGTTGATAAAACATAGGTTTTTTTATTTATATTTTACAGTGGTTCCCCCCACTATGCACGAGTACCGCAGATGGTTGACTCATTCCGAACTAAAAAGAGGACACAAGGCGTTTGGCTACGATGCGTGAGAGGTTTGGTTTTTGGTGTTTTGGTGTAACATATTAATTAGCCTTTTGTATTTAAGTGTTAAAACATATGTACTTCAACATATCAACAGCCTTTTGTTTTTATTTCAGCGATATAAGTAACATGTTTAAAGCGATAACAATATGGTTTTCTTGATTCATTGAGACCTATTTATTAGTTACTTATATGTATAGTTGTATCACTCGGGTTTGCTAAAGTACACATTTCCACTAACTTACAAACAGTTTCTATATTTGTTTTGGTGGCGCAAACCCATAGCACATGCACGACACCGTACTATCACCAACGTTCCCCCGCCGCAACGCGCGGGGGACTACATCTAGTTCAATATAAAATGTTTACTTCACCTACGTACAGAAAGAAAAGAATATAAATAGAAAAGAACATAAATATTTGAAAAAGAAAGAATTGTGGAGTAGTACTATCTCATGTCGAAGTATTTGAGAAGCATTTGAAAAGTATAAGCAAGCAACCAAGCATACAGGACACCAATGTCCCACATCGATCCTATAACAAAACTCACCGTCCATTTACACTTATAAATAGGACCTTTAGTGTCTTTATTGAGTATATAAAATTTTAAGGGAACACTCTAATACGAGAGGATCCCGAACCTACGATACCTCGTTAAGTATTGTTATTAGTCATTTTTAGAGCACGAGTAGGAGAGACTCTACACCAACTTGCCGTAGATAGTGTCGAGGTATGTTCTCATTTAAGTTATGTTTAGTTCCTTATTATTTTATTAGCATTATTATTAGTAGTAGTGTAGTGTTATTATTTTTAGGTATTAGGATTATTATTAGAGGTGGGTATCGGGTAGCCTAGCCTTAGTTAGGCATGGACTGATCATCCATGCTTAAATAAGATAGCGCTAACCAATATCCAACTGTAATAATAATTAGTTAGGTGTACTGTTACCTAACCTAGGGGTGGTATAATTGTATCAGGACCCTGAGATATTACCTGGTTGTATTAGCGTTGCCAATTGCAAAGGGCTGATAAAGAGGTGAGTTACTTAAACTATTTTCAAAACCTGATACTTGCTCATAAAATTGTTTTGGTGGTGATTGATCATGTATATGCATCGAACCATAGGTGTGGCATCCACGGTGTTATATATATTATAATGATCATTATATTTTCCATGCGTGGACATACACTTACAGCCTCATGGGGTGTATCTAGGCTGTATGTGTGAATATATAATGCTTAGTCCGGATTATGATTATGGTGACATGCAGGGAGTTCATACTTGATCAATAAAAATGTTTATGTGGTTGTTTTACTGATGAGTCGGTTTATGTGACTCACCAGCTGTGTGCTGACGTATTTTTATTACTCGAGCATGTATCACAGGTTGATGGTGTAAGAAATGGGAGTTCCTAGCTGAGAATTGGAATACTTTAGAAGGTTCATCTTATTATAGTTAAGCTTAGTTTAGCTTGGTGGTACTTGGATCGCATTGGCTTGTAATAAATACTCAAGTTATGTAATGGGATTACGTTTCCGCTTTAAATTTGCGCCAACTGGTCACTGTAAGTGCCCCGGCCTGGGCGGGGTGTGACAGGAAACTACCCTTTCCATTCTTTTAATTCCTTCACATCCCCAACTCCCTGTTGATTAACAACATCACCATCGACATCCTGTTACTAACTATTATAAATCTAAACTATTATCGCCTACAATACATCAATTGTTAGTCGAAATCCTAACCTGAATGGTGACACTGACGTTGTCTTCTTTCTCCATCAACGGCCATCCACCATCCCAACATTCTGGGATTCGAACGGCCTAATCGATATGTGATGGCCTTGCCATGAATACTAAAGTATCTGCATAATCATATAAAATATATACACTTGAAAATATTCAAATAAAACAATAGAAACTGATTTGTTGGATTAGATCTTACCTTGTGAATCACCAGTAGTAGAAGGTAAAGCAACACTTTCAGAAAACCAAGGCGATGACGACAACTTACCATACACGAATAAATCTGTTGTAGATCTGTAGATAGAGAGAGAGATAGAGAGGGAGAGATAGATCGATCGAAGAGAGAGAGAGAGAGAGATTAGATAGAGAGAGATATAGATAGATCGAAGAGAGAGAGAGAAAGTTCTCTGAAAGGTTGGATGTAGAAGAATGATAAAAACGTGAGCTGAGAAGATGGATTGAGAAGAAGAAGAAGGCTACCATCTTTTTTTTTTGTTAATTGAATATTTACAAAATTGCCCCATGTTCACATTGGTTCTCATGGTTCTCACAATAAAGTTGGTTCTCGTATGATCCCTACCCTGTATATATATATATATATATATATATATATATATATATATATATATATATATATATATATATATATATATATATATATATATATATATATATATAGGGAGTGGTTAAAATAAAAACCCACCTAAAATGAAGAAACCCGGTAAACCCAATCTAGACCATTGATCTAAAGTGATCAATGGTCTAGATTCATTCTATATTATTTTAATAGATTTATTAAGGTAAATGACAAAAAAGGGTACAATGGTCAAATGCCATTTTTCTGAAAAAGCACATATGACAAGTGGACCCCACACATATCACATCATCTCTCTCATACTTTTGTGACCATGGTCCTAAATCTGTCAGCACGTCATGTTACATATGTAACATATGCAGTGTTGCGTACGTTAAAATTGCACAGACTCTGGTCTCATATGTGATTTTTTGTTGCATACGTTAAAACACATAGATTGTATATAATCAATTAAAAACTTTATAGATCAAAAAACATTCAAATGTACAGAAGAATTGTTTCTTACAAAGTGATAAAAACAAACAAAACGGTCATTACAAATCGACAAATGCTAAAAAAAACTATCATAAATAAAAAAATATTGTCTACACTTCCTTCTTGATAATCATCTTCATCTTGAATGCAAAAGATATGCTCACCTGCAAAAATAAAACAAAAAACATCAATTTACATGTAAAAGCCCCCCCCCCCCCCCCCCCCCCCGCGTCTGGATTACAAAAAAACATACGAAACTGATACAAACAAACATTGTTTTATCCATTTAGTTATCAAGATTATCAAACATACGAAACTGATAGCAACTTAGTTCTGCTGTTACATACGAAACAGACGAAAACATAGATTTGATCCCATGATTAGTGACTTTTGTTTTAATCAATATATGGTAAAAAAATCAGAAGCTAATTTATACCAACTTACTTCTGCTGTTACATACGAAATAGATGCAACATAGATTTGATCCCATGTGTAACTGATGAAAGTCAAAAAATCAAACCTTTGTATCTGGTAAAAAAATCAGAAAGCTTATTTATACCAACTTAGTTCTGCTGTTACATACGAAACAGATGCAAACATAGATTTCATCCCATGTGTAGCTCATCAAAGTCAAAAACTCAAACCTTTGTATCTGTTAAAAAAAATAAGTGACTTTTTTATTGATTAACATATGCAACTGCTGTTGAAAGTAAAACACGTGAACCTCATGAAAAATAAAAAAATCAAACCTTTGTATATGGTAAAAAAATCGGTAACTAATTATACCAACTTAGTTCTGTTGTTACATACGAAACAGACGCAATATTGGAAACAGATGCAAACATACATTCCACACATTATAATACTCATACAAACATGCACATACTGGTAAAAAACAAATCAGACATATTGTTGCATATGTCAAGAGACACTAAAATTCACCAATTTTGATTAAAAAACATATTAATAGTAATAACATATAAAAAAAGGTTAATTAATATCCTATATACGCAACTTAGTTCTGCTGTTACATACGAAACAGACACAAACATAGATTTGATCCCATGATTAATGACTTTTGTTTTAATTAATATATGGTAAAAAAAATCAGAAGCTAATTTATACCAACTTAGTTCTAATGTTACATACGAAACAGACGCAACATAGATTTCATCCCACGATTAGTGACTTTTGTTTAATATATATATATATATATATATATATATTTAGAAAGGTTAATTAATATGGAGAAACAGAGTAAGATTAATCATAAATTAAAGTAGATCATAAATTAAATTTGATATATACGTTTAGTTTAATGTTGCACTTAAATAACATCCACATACACATATGATATAAAACAAACAAAAACTAAATGTGAGCCAAAATTACATAAACAAAGCAATAAGAAAACCACTTTATTTGTCCTCTATTATTATATTAAATACAAGCCAGTTGTCAACCACAGTCTTGATATTTGTAATAAAGCAATAAAAAACAAAGTTTAATAACAAAGCATCACCAGTTCACCACATGTATTAAACCTCAAATAATAAAATAACAAAGCTGTCAACGCACACGAGTAAGAAGATGGAGAAACAGAGTAAGATTACCTTTCATTTCTAAGAAGGTGGAGAAACAGAGTAAGGTGGAGAAACACGAGTACCGTCGCCGGACCAAACCCACAAGCTACGACTTCAAAGCTTCGTTTTTGTTACAGATCTGGGTTTTTAGATGGGGGGTTTTTGTTGCAGGTGTAGTTTTGAAAGAGATGAGAGGAGAGAGGTTAAACCGAAGGGCGTTCGTGATGGTCAAACCGAAGGGCTGGCACATGGTGGTGGTTGTCTCGGTTGGGTTTGATTGAAGGTGGTTATTGGTGGTGGTGGCTGATTGATCATGGTGGAAGAGAGGTGATGATTATGGTGTAAGAGAGAGAGTGTATGTGTGTGTTTATATAGGAGGGAGAAAGGAAATTCAAATTGTTTAGATGAGAGGGAAATGTAAAAAGACTATTATAATCTTTAAGAATTAAAATAATATATTTTTTAGTGGGCTATGTGAATTAATCTTCGCTACTCATTGGGTTTCTGAGAGTTTCTTCGTTTTAGAGAGTTTCCATTATCCCTTTAGCCTATATATATATCTATATATAGGAATGGGTTCATATGAGAACCCTCTTGAGTTGAGAGAACCATGAGAACCCCTCTAAACCAATAACATAGTGACACATATACCACTTACCATTATAATATAAAAGGGTATGGTAGTAATTTAACCCCACCCTAACCCCACCCTACCCCTTTGTCAACAGATTTATAATCTGTTTTTTTTGTTTTTTTTTTCAAATTAAACACACACACTCATCCCACACACACTCCTCTCTCTCTCTCTCTTCTCTCACACGTTTCTCTCTCTCTCTCTCCTCTTTCTCTCATATGAGATGACGAAGGGTCGACGATGATGAAGTTTCGTAGGGTTTTTAGGCGGTGTTTCATGGGTTTTGGAGGTGAGAGGGGCGGTGGGGGTTGATTTTGGCGGTGGGTTTTTGTTGATATGAAAACAGATTTGGAGGGGAGGGGGGTGGTTCGTGGTGGGATGATGATGGCGATGGGACGACGGTGATGGTGATGATGGGATCTGAACAGATCTGGGGGAGGCGAAAGGGTGGTTGTTGGTGGGGGTAGTGGTGGTGAATGGTGACGGAGACGGCGGAGGACGGCGGTGGTGGTGGATCTGCGGTGGACGGCGATGACGAAGGTAATTTTTTTTAATTATTATTATTATTATTTATTTCTATTATTATTATTTATGCAGATGATGCAGATGGTGGTGGGATGGTGATGCTTCGAAGATGGTGATGGTGGTGGTGGAGGCGATGGTTCTTGGTGGTGGTGTTTTTGGGGGCGGTGGTCATGGTGGGTTAGTGGGCGGCGGATGGTGGTGGGACGGGGTCGGAGGACGGTGTGGACGATGGTGGACGATGGTGAAACAGATCTGGGTTTTGGTGGGACGATGGTGGGACGAGGATGGTGACGGAGACGACAGAGAAATGATGGTGATGAACGATGATGTTGCTTCTCAAACCCAGGTTGTTGTTATTATTATTATTATTATTTAACCTTAACTTTTACAAAATGCAGATGATGTTTGATGATCTTAACCCTCCTAGTTATTATTATTTGTTATTATTATTATTATTATTTATTATGATTATTATTATTATTATTTGTTGTTTTTGTTTTTGAAGAAGATAGATGTTTGATGGATGATGATGATGTGTTTTACAGTGCAGCAGGGTTGTTTTTTTTTTTTTTTGTAATGTAACAATAATGTGTGGTATTTTTTTATAAATGTTTTGTTTTGTTTTGTTTTTAGGGCATTTTTACAGTGGTGTAATACAAATGTATACATGCTTGTTTTCATTCTTACACTAGTGTATTTTGTGTAGTAGCTTGTGTATGGTAGATTACACTGGTGTAAATAATTACACCAGTGTAAATCTGAATGTATAGATGTTTGGTAGTTATTTTACACCACCGTAATACGAGTTGTATAACAATTATTATAGATGTTGGTTTATATAGATGTTAGTAAACACTGGTGTAAATAATTACACCAGTGTAAAGCATACAAAATAATAGATGTTTTGGTTGTATAGATGTGAGCAAAAACACTGGTGTAATTATTTACATCAGTCTAAATCATACAAAATGCATACGTCTGGTTATATATGTGTGTGAAAAACACTTGTGTAATAATTACACCAGTGTAAAAACGAGAGAGAAGACAAAATGTTAAAGTTGATTTTTTGTTTTAAAAAACTAAGTTTGTTAAAAAAATAAATGAATTAAAAAATAAATTAAAGTTAAAAAAATTAAAGGATTTAAAAAATAAAATATAGTAAAAAATATGATTAAAAATTAAAATATAGTTAAAAAAATCTGATTTTGTTAATTATTGAATAAATAATTCATTTAATATTATATTACTTATATTTCTCTCACATCGTGGATTTACCCTAATACCCCTAATTGTACTTTACTTAATTAAAAAAATACATTAACACCCAAGTGGGCTCATAAAAGACAAAAACAAGAAATTTTTGATCTCAACCATTCATTGCACAAGATCAATGGCTGATAATGGTTCTCATGGCTCTCTCAACTCAACAAGGTTCTCAAAATAACCCAACCCTATATATATATAGGGTAGAGATCCTAAGAGAACCAACCCCTATTTGAGAACTGAGAGAACCATTCTGGGCCACACATTTCATATAAAGGCAAAAAAAAAAAAAAAATTTTTTGCTTTAATCGCACATTTTTATGCAAGGAAATTTTTTTTTTATTTTTTTTGAATTTTTTTTTTCATTTATACATATGTGTATATAGCATTTTTCAGCTATACATATGTGTATATTTCAGTTATACATATGTGTATATTGCATTATACATATGTGTATAATCCAATTATACACATGTGTATACTGAAAAAAAAAATACAAAAAAAATAAAAAAAAAATTTCTTACATATAAAGCAGCGATTTTTGCAAAAAAAAAAAAAAAAAAAAAAAAATTTTTTTTTTTTTGCCTTAGAGAAATCTGTGGCCCAGAATGGTTCTCTCAGTTCTCAATTTGGGGAAAGGTTCTCATTTGAACCAAATCCTATATATATATATATATATATATATATATATATATATATATATATATAGGGTAGGGTTCAAATAGGAACCAACCCTTAGTTAGGAACTTTAGGAACCAATCTCATCCATCCATCTTCAATGGCTTGATGGTAAATATGTTAAACATTAATTAACTTTTTAATTAAATCAAGGGGTAATATTGTCTTTTGGTATTTGATTATTAATAGGTTATTTATTATCCATTGTAACTGACAAACACCACAATAATATCATAATTAGCGATCTTGTATCCTTCAACATACGTAAAGAATGTGCAGAAATCGAATGAAGAGCAACAAATCATATACATGTACGTATGAAGGTGCGATATTTCATTGTTATTCTTAATCAATCGTCGTTTATATCATTGTTATTCTTAATCAATCGTCGTTTATTTTGTTTTCATAACCATTACGTTTGAAGTTTGAAGTTTTATCGATTTATTCTGATGATTTGATAAATATGATCAAAATATGGTATTGATAAGTAAAAAGTTTTGTTGTTGATTTAAAAAAAAAGGGGTATTTGAAACCCTAGTAAAATATTTTCAGGATGATCGAGATTCGATTTTAGGTGTATATTTTGAATATACATCTGTGTATACACAATATACACGGATGTAGGATTTGTGTTAACTATATATTGATGTATACAAGATAAAATATGAATAACATCAAGTTTATTTTTGAGTATACACTATTGTTTTGTCTTAAAAAGTATTCTTTGGTGCTGATTTATAAAAAAAAGGTATTTTAAACCCTAGTAAAATGTTGTAAATGAATGATGTCGATGTTAATATAATTTAAATATACATTAGTGTATATCGAATATACACAGGGGTACCATATGTATTACTATACATTGGTGTATACAAGAGACTTTATTAGTAAAAGCGTGTTTAATTTCAGTATACACTAGTGTAAACTATACGTTGGTGAGTAGTAGATTAATGTCGAAATATACTGTAACAACTCGTTCTAAAATATGTGTTTTTTGTTTAATTTTATTTAGGTTTCGGATACAATGTCAAGTTGACGACAAGGGAATTAACTAATGCTTGTTGTTTCAAACTTGGACACGGAGCTTTTAAGTTTGGACCTGGAGATGTAATTTTTGGCAATGGAGAGTACAATCTTGTTTATGAGTACATTAATAGGAATCCACGTTATTGTAGAAAGTGTGGTCGTTTGGAATATCATGACGCCAGACACTGCCCATTTAAATAATTTGTTTTTAGAATTTGAGTGAAACGCAGTTTGGATAACTATTTCGATGTCGATTTTTTTTTTTTTGTGATGTACTTGGTTATTGCAAAATAAAAGTAACGTTGGATTTTTTTTCTTTTATTATTCTTGTTTTTTCTGATATTATTTATTGTAGTATATGTGTTCTTGAATATACAATGATGTACAAGTATATTCAAGATAATCTACATCGGTGCACTATTACTGGGTTGATATTATAGATGGCAAAAAATATGAACATAGTAAGCCTATTATGGTATGTGTATTGTGTATTATTTTATTTAAAGCCAATAATTAATTAGAATCAAATTAATATTGAAAACCGTTAAAACCCAAATCATATCCCTTTTTTTTTGAATCTCTAATAGATAATCATGATTCCTAGAAAGTAGCTAACAAATTTAAATCAATCACCATTCAAAAAAAATATTATCGTTTCCTTAAATATATGACGTACATTATATTAAGAAATTATACACTGTTATATACAAATACACATTCAATGTGATTAAGCACAATACCAAAAGAAAAAAATCATCTCCTCATTCTAAGCACAATACCCTACGAGAGTATTCTGAATCAAAAAAAAAAAAAAAAAAAAAACTTTCAATCGGCTGCGTCTTGCTAGGAGACTCATATACTTTGCTGGACGTTCTAAACTTGGCACCTACAAATGGTTTAACATTGTCTGGTACAACATGCGTCCAATATCTCGTCCCACCAGGAGACTCATATACTTTGCTGGACGAGGAACCTACAATAAAAAAATGTACATTAGAACTTAATTAACCAATATTTTAAAAAAATAGAGTCAGACATTCCATTTTTCATAATTAATATACACCTGTGTATAGTTAATGTTATTGTATCTGTACGCTTCAAAAAATCTTATTATATCATTACGCTTAAGCAAATATACACTGGTGTATAACGAACACGTAAACTAATCTACACCTGTGTATAGTTAATGTTATTGTATATGTACGCTTCAAAAAAGCTTATTGTATCTGTAAGCTTCAGCAAATATACACTGGTGTATGACAAACTATTAAACTAAGACGAAATCTTATTGTATCTGTGTGCTTCAACGAATAACAATAAGTAATACACCAGTGTATAATTCCAATTTTGTACGTAAAAAAAGATGAACTGTATAATACAAGACAAGTATTTCGCAAAAAATACACTAGTGTATAATTCTTGTGTACTTCGAAAACTGAACTGGACAATCCAAAACTGCTATTTCGCAAAATCAAAACTGAAATCCATAATACAAATCACAAAAACTTGAATTTCGAACAAAAACCAATTAAAAAACTTAAAAAAAATACATAAATACCTTGATTCTCAACACTATTTAGCAAAAAAGGTTGTGATTGTGTTTCATGATCTTCAATATCGTGAGAAACTGATTGAATGTTTTCATGTATATGATTATTATCCATCACTTGAATATCTTGATAAGATGGAAGCCGACAGTTTTTTCATTATTTCTCTTTCAAATCGAACGTGATTTATTGAAGCATACAATAGATAATATAGTGTTCGATTATGCGATTAAGATGTTGAGAGATTGGAGGAAGGCAATTGAATGATATTAGGAGGAAGTTAGGAATTCGTGGATAGAAGATGAAGACAATCAAACGTGATTTTATTAACTTCCATTTTTAAAACTTTTTTTTTAAATTAAAATATAAAACATAATTGTTTAATTACCTAACTACCCCTAGATCAAGATTAAAATATGAAGGGCTCAGATTGGTTCCTAAGTTCCTAACTAGTACCTTGGTTCCTATTTGATCTTTTTCCTATATATATACATATATATCGTACTTTTCCTCTATAAATGCATCTCATCTACAGCAGATATATCACCCCAAACTCACAATCACAATCACACAAACACTACATTATTGCATCAAATGGAAAAGCCACATGCCATATGCATTCCCTTCCCAGCACAAGGCCACGTCAATCCCATGATGAAACTTGCTAAACTTCTTCACTTTAAAGGCTTCCACATATCTTTCGTAAATACCCATTTCAACCATAAGCGCTTACTCCGATCCCTGGGCCCGTCCGCCCTCGACGGCCTGCCAGACTTCAGGTTCTACTCCATTCCCGATGGGCTGCCACCATCTGATGCCGATTCCACCCAGTCAATTCCAGAACTTTTTGAGTCCATTCCTATCCACTGCATGGAACCTTTTTGTGAGCTGATTGCAAGGCTTAATGGCGCGTCTGATGGACCGCGGGTGAGCTGCATTGTTTCGGATGGGGCTATGACTTTTACTCTGAAAGCTGCTGAGAAGTTTGAGTTGCCTGAAGTATTGTTTTGGACGACGAGTGCTTGTGGGCTATTGGGTTACCTGAACTGTCGTATGCTTATGCAAAAAGGATATACTCCTCTCAAAGGTGAAATTACTGTCTTCATAAATCTTTTCTCTTATGGGGCTCTTTATTATCTCACATCAGTTAATATTTGAATCTAAATATTATGAAACTTAATTAAGTGAAAACATACTATATTTTTTTTAGAGTAGGGTTTGTAAATCCTGTGTTACAAAGCGACCACTGCCCTGGATCGAATCTCATAGCACCACACGGGTTTCTCTCCTTTCAAACCCAAGCGGATATTTTTTCGGTAGTGCGTGAGATTCGAACCTGAGACCAAACCCGGGCAGGAACAAATTACTATAAAGTATAGAGTTTAATACTTGAATCTAAATATTGTGAAACTTAAGTAAAAAAGTTTGAAAACCGATATAAAGGATAATACTTAAAAATATGTTAGCCAATGATATATTGGTATGGGTATCACATTTATTATCCCACATAAAATAAAAATCATGTTAATGTAAACTGTTTGAAATGTGAGGTCAGGTGTTATTTAGAAAAGTAAAAAATATCTATTGGTAAAGAAAAAAAGTATAAGATTAAAACGGAAGCACTTATTGTTTTTTGTTTTTATGAGAAGAGGATAAGATGTGGTGGCAATGAGTGGTAAAGACGGAGGTGTCACGATTGCTTTAGTTCTTTTCTATACGTACTTGCTATATCTTAAAATTTTAGAAGGCTACGTAAAGACAAAACTTTCCTTAGTTATTAAAAATAAAAGACTCCCAACCACAATAACAAACAATGAAAAAACAACCTGACCACTAGGAATTAAGGTTTGTATTTAGTAGAATAGGTTTCGCGACAAAAAAAGGAATAACAGCGAATGATGAAGTTGAAAAACATATGGAGGGGTAATATTACTGTATTAGGAGCTGAGGGGTAATATTACTGGAGATTGCAAATGTAGAATAGAAGCGATTAAGCGAATGATGGAAGTTGAAAAACATATGGAGGGAGGGAAGGTGTGTTGGATTCGATCACAACAGAGAAAGAGTGGAATTATCCTTGTCTATTGAGAGATTTAAAAAGTTTTGTAGAGATTTTTTGTGATTTAACAAGGAGAATTGTATTTTAAAATTTTAAATAAACAGATAGAAGTAGGGGTATAGGACAAATTTAATAAGAAAATGAGGGGTATATTTAATAGATATTTTGATTTAGCCAATAACCCGTCAACCATTGATAGGGATGACAAAATAACCCAAGCACGATGGGTATACTCAAAACCCGACACATATGGGATAGGTATATCCAAAACCCGATGGTTATTGGGCCGTTTTGCGATTACTTTTTAAAATTTCCGCGCGTTTGGGTTGGGTACGTATGAGATTAGGTGATACCCGAGACGATTATCCGAAACAACATGCCTGTTTACCCGAACTGTATACCCGATCAGATACCCGTGAAATTTTTTTATATATAATTTTTTTTTTTAATTTTAGTGACTATTTTTATAGGTTCATTGTTTGAAAAATATATTTTGTTTTGTAATACGTGTTTGATATTATTTTTTATATTTTGTATATTGTGAAGTATACAAAAGAAATTATTTAAAAACTATAAAGTTATTATTTATCATAATAAAACTTATATATATGTAATGTATATTTTAGTTTACCATAGTTGTATATCATTATAATAAAAAAAAATGTAATTGGAAATCCAAATGAGTAACTTTTAACAAATTAACGGGTATACCCGATCTCTGACGGATAATTACCCGATAAATAACCGATAAGTATTAGGTCGGGTATGTGACATTATTTTATAACCGAGTATAGATATACGATTACTGAAACCCCAACCCGAACAAGACGTATTGGCATCCGTAACCATTGAGATAAGTTTTGTAGGACAAAAAAAAATGAAAAATTGTCTTTATGCTCTGTGACTATTTTATCTTTATCAGTGATACATCCATCTTGATGTGTATAATTCATTAATAAGGTACACTGACTACTGTTACTAAAAAAATCTCACCCATGTATGTATATGTATTTTATAAAATATTTGAACACGTTTAAGAAAAAATAGTCTAAGAATACGTAAGCAATTGTGTAGGCAATTTTGTTAGTGCACGATGTCCCTAGGCTAGTATATAAGTTGTTTGGACGTATTTCGGGGTGTTTGGAGGCGTTTATACGCGTTTTGGAGGTTTCTAGGGGCTGCATGCGATTAGCAATACACTGCTAGCGATTATGGCCCTAATCGCTAGCTAGTGCATGCGATTAGCTGATCCTGGCTGGCGATTATGGCTACTCGCTAGTACAAGGGTGGCGATTAGCAGCTAATCGCCTGCTAGGCTGCTGCTAATCGCCTACCAGCAGCTGGTCGTACCCGGGAGGTATAAATACCCTCTTTCTTAACCCTAGACCTCAGTTCTTGCCTCACACACCCTCCAAACACCCTCCCCTGGTCATAGGACGTCTGATTTGATCATTGTAAACACTTGAGCTCTGTTTTAGTGATTAATCTATAATCTTTTGACCCGTGTGTGTGTAGTAATTACTCGTTTCATTGTTTCAATCGTTGTTTCTGTTATTAAATCATCTTAAAGGGATTCCGCACCTTTAGGATAAAACCCGTGATTGTTGGAACGCGAGTTCGACGGTCCTAACAAGTGGTATCAGAGCCGAGGCTCTTATCACGGGTGTTTTGATAACAAAAACGAGCAAAAACAGGTTGGTTTTGGTGTAAAAGTTGAGATTTTTAATCAAAAACCTGTTCTTAGTTTGAAACTTTGAGTTTTTATCAAAAACCCACATTTTTCAAAACTTTAGTGTGTGTTTTTCGGTTAAAAACGTGTGTTTTTGATCAGGTTTTGCTCTAAAACTATTTTGGTAACTTGTCTAATCATTTGGGATCAAAATACAATGTTTTAGATAAGATTTTGGGTCAAAATAGGTGATTTTTGAGCAAAAGTGCGGCTGCAGATCAGATCAGGCGATTAGCATCAGACAATTAGGGTTTGCTAGCAATTAGCTGCTACTCGCCATCACTTGCTAGCGATTAGCTGCTAATCGCCACCCCCTTACTAGCAATTAGCCCTAATCACGTGACATACCTATATCTACTAGCAATTAGCCCTAATCGCCTGTAACACCTAGCAATTAGCCCTAATTGCCTTCATTTTGCTAGCAATTAGCCCCAATCGCCTATACTTGCTAGCAATTAGCCCTAATCACGTGACATACCTATATCTACTAGCAATTAGCCCTAATCGCCTGTAACACCTAGCAATTAGCCCTAATCACGTGCAAAAACCTCATAATCGCCTAAGACACATAGCAATTAGCCCCATAATCGCCTGAAAGGTTCTGAAACATAAAAATTGACTAAGTATTGGACTATTAACATACGTTAACATACCTTAACATATGGCGAACCCTTGGGGACATCTGAGTCAACCGAGAACTCAGTATAACCAGCAAATGAACAACCAAATGAACAATCAAGCAAACGTGCCCACGAACCCTTGGCAGTTTTCGGCTGAACGAAACGCGCAACGGATGCAACAAGCGCAAATGCAAGCGAATGTTGCCGGAATCAATCCGTGGGCGCTAGCTGCTCAACAGCAAGCAATGAATGCGAACCCTTGGGCACTCGCTGCTGCTGCTAACTCTCAGACAAATCAACTGTCGTCCGTTCTTATCAGTGACTTAGAGACGGGCAGTTCTAACCGAGCACCGAAACTGCAGTATATGGCAGATTATCACGGTTGGAAGGGCAGATTTCAGTCACACGTTGAGGGTATCGATGGCTTGGTATGGTCAGCTATCGAAAATGGGTACACAAGGCCGCTGGTTGAAAACTCCACTACTCCGGTCTCTATAGAAGACATGTCTGAGGAGCAGAGGAAGAAGTATAACTATGAGAAAAAGGCGATGGCAGCGTTGAAGCAGGCTCTTCCCAAAGACATTCTTCATCAGTTCGCGCAGTGTACTACATCGCAGATGCTGTGGTTAGCGATTGCTGAGCGTAATGAGGGGAATCAGAAGACACGGAAGGTGAAGGTGGATCAGTTAAAGAAGGAGTTTGAGAATTTCAGTGCGATGGGAAATGAATCACTGAGAGATCTGACAGCTCGATATTATCATCTGATGTCCGAGATGTATCAGTACGGGGTTATCTACACGTCAGCAGAACTTGTGGAAAGATTTGCAGAGGCGCTCCCGGCACACTGGCATCAATGGCTGGACATTCAGAAGTCCAACAATGTTTATCAGACACTCTCCATCAACGAGTTCGTGGCCGAGCTGGAGAACAAGGAGATCGAGGAGATCAGGAGAGCTAATAAGCCGCCCGCTGTTCAGAATCCCAGCATCTATTATGGGAATCCAGCTCAGGACATCAGTGTGGGTGGATCCAAACCTCAGACTGCGTTCATGGTTAATCCTGATCCAGTCTTTGCGTTTGACAACTATGGACCCCCATCTGATGTTCCTCCACCTGTCTTTCCTTGGGGTCAAGGAAACCAGTATCCTTCTAATTTTAATGCTAATACTAACCAGTTTGGTGTTAATCCGTTTGCTCATCTTGCAGCACCAGCTCAGGCAACTACCAACTTTGGTGGACCTTCTTCATCAGGGTTTGGTGGTGCTCCATCTGCTAACTTTGGTGGATATGGAGGTGCTTCTACTTCAAATCAGGGTGCTTATCGGACCAATCCTGTTGCAGAACAGCTGAATACTTCGGGCTTTGAAAAGGTGACTGTAGAGCTAGCCCAAGAACATATGGCTCTGCTGTCAACCTTGGTCAATTCCTATAGTGGCTTAGTTGCGGGGCAGATCGGAAATCCTTATCTTACACAAGAAGATTATGCCCAGATCGACAAGGATGACATGGATCTGATAGACATCCAGTGGCACTTCGCTAGTGTGGTGAGACGTGCAAAGGACTATATGGATAGAACTGGAAAGAGAGATGTGCTGATCAACAACAACACTAAGTTTGGGTTTGATAAAACAAAGGTCACCTGTTACAACTGTGGCAACCGAGGACACTTTGCCAGAGAATGTGATCGACCGAGACAACAGGGAAATCAGAATCCCTTCAACAACAACAGAGGCAATCAGAACAATCAGAGGCAGCAAGCACAGACACAACCGAATCAAAATGCTGAACGAGCTCTTGTCCCAATTAATCATCAGAACCAAAGGCCTCAAGCAAACAACAATCAAGCCTTGGTAGTTCAAGAAGATGAAGTGTTCAACTGGAATCACCTCATCACTGGTGAACAAGCTCCTCAGGGTGGTGCAGCATGCATTATCTGCAATCTCACCAGTTTATGGACTTGGCAGCAGAGGCAGCTAAAGCTGCAGAAGCGCCTAAGGTGATGGAAGCAGTTAACCCTGCCAAAGTCACTAAGGCTGCTCCTCCTGCGCCTAAAGTGACAGAAGCACCTAAACCTGCTGAAGTTACTAAGGCTGCACCCACTGCTGTTGCTGCCAAAACTGGTGAGATTGCAGATAATGCAAGCGTCTGCGAGACAGACTGTTCTGAGGATGAGCTTGATGAACCAGAGAGGTATGCACCGGTGAAGGATACGAATATCCCTGTTCAGAATCACATTCTGTGTGAGCCTGAGCCGAAAGTGCAAGCCCCTGCTGATAAAACAATCAAAGTGTTCTATCAATTGAAAGGGTCTGATAAAATTTATGCTGATGAGGAATTTCCTTATAAGAACCTGGCACCTGGTCTTGTTGGTAAAATCTGGCAAGAGTCCACCATTACAATTGAGAAAGAACAATGGGGACATGGGAAAAAGGGTCAGGGTAATCAGTCCAAAAAAAACAAAGGTAAAAATCAAAAGAAGAACACTTTGAATCCTCAAAATCAAGCTCAGAAGAACTCTCCCAAGAAACATGTTACTCAGTTTGTTGGATCTTCAGGCAATGAGGTTGATAATTATCCTAAGACAGACTGGCAGAAAGAATGTCTTAAGGATTTAAAACATAAAAACACCTTTGCCACGAAATCAAACAAAAGGGGTAATGATGTAAATACTCCACCATTTGAGGAGTATAGATCCTGTCACAAGTGCGGGGTTCATGGGCATTTAGTTGCTGCTTGCCCCGAATTGAGACACAAGAGGATCGAAACAAATGATGCTCCTAGTTCTAGCAACTCTAAACCGCCTGTTTCTCCTAAGCTTTCTGAGAAGCAACAGGGTAAACAGACAGTTTATGACACTCGTAACAAGATTGCTATGAACCAAAAGCCAGTTGATGGCAAGGGTCCGCAGTCGAGGGGGAGCCAAGTTCCTAAAAAGGTTCAAGCAGCGCCTAAGCCACAAGCACAGGCTGCAGCTAAACCTGAAGGCACCCCTAACACTGCCCCACGTGCAGTTAAGTCTGAAGTGGATCCAAAGGCTGTCCCACCACAGGAATCTGAGGCTGGACCTTCTAGCCCCAAAGCAAAGAAGAAGTCCAAGCCAAGGAGACCGGGGAAGACTTGGAGACCCAGGTCACCGACTAAAGAAGGAGGATCATCTGCTAATGTAGAAACTGCCGGACCATCGGAAGCAACACCAACTCCTAACGGAAGGTGGGTTGAATTTCCGACTTTGGATGTAGATGGTAGACCCAAGACCGTCAAGGCTTGGGTCCCCCTTAACCACTAATCTTTGAATGTCGTGCAGGGAGTTCCACAGGGCCTTATCAGCAGCCTATGGATTGTTGATAGTGGAGCTTCTGGGCACATGACAGGCGACTTATCTCTGCTATTTGACATCAAGAATATCAATGGGGGATATGTTGCTTTTGCTGGTAATAAAGGGGGATACATCACTAAAGAAGGCAGTATGGGAAATGGAATCGTAAGCTTTGAGAAGATAAGCTACGTGAAACAGATAGACCACAATTTGCTGAGTGTCTCACAGATCTGTGACAAGAAATACACAGTATTCTTTGATGACAATGCTTGCTTCATTCTGAAACCTGGCTTTAAGATCCCGAAACAGTGGGTTATGATCTCAGCTCCAAGAGTCAACAATTTGTATGTTCTGGATATGAGTCAGGCTGTAACAGCTAAGGGGGAGGTCACTTGTTTTCTGTCAAAAGCTACAGAGAAGGAGTCTATTATGTGGCACAGACGAATGGGGCATATTCACTTGAGGAAGATGAATCATCTGGTTCAGAATCAGCTTGTGGAAGGTGTCTCTGTCAAGAATTTTCATTTAAATGACGTCTGTGTATCATGTAAGAAAGGGAAGCAGAAGAAGAAATCTCACAAACCTAAGAAGGTCAACTCAGTCAGTATGCCTCTCGAGCGGTTGCACATGGATCTATTCGGCCCAGTCAATCGTAAAAGCAAGAATGGAGATTTATACTGTCTGGTTGTCACTGATGACTATTCAAGGTTCTCTTGGGTTGTATGCTTGCAGCATAAAAGTGAGACTTTTGAGTTTTTGAAGAATCTGTTCACCAAACTAGAAAACATCTATGGGCTAAAGATCCGCAGGATTCGAAGCGACAATGGAACAGAATTCAAGAACAATGCTATGGAGTCACTATGTGCAGAAAAGGGTATTCATCACGAATTCACAGCGCCATACACTCCTCAGCAAAACGGGGTTGCAGAAAGAAAGAATAGAACTCTTATTGAGGCTGCCAGAACAATGCTCGCAGATTCTAACTTGCCTGTCATGTTTTGGAACGAGGCAATTTACTGCGCGTGTTATACTCTAAATAGGGTTCTTACGGTTAAGAGGTTCGGCAAGACTTCTTACGAACTTCTAATCCGTAGGAAGCCGAACTTAGAGTTTCTGGAACCTTTCGGTGCTCCCTGCACTATGCTACATCCCGATGGGAAGTTTGGTGCAAAGGCAGATGAAGGTTTCTTTGTTGGATACAGTACTCCTAACAAGAGGGTATACAACAAAAGAACCAATAACGTTGAGGAGTGGCTTAATGTCGATGTTCAACGTTACACTGTCAATGCACGTGGTGCTGGACCCGATTGGTTGTTCGACTATAAGAGTTTGTTCGATTCTTTCAACCTGGATAATGTTGTAGATGATGCTGTGGCGCAGATGTATTACGAGTGTGAAAACGCAGCTAGCTCACCGCTAATGCGTCCGATCGTGGTTAATGCGCCTGCGCCTGCCGCATCAGATGCTTCTGCATCCATGGGTCCCCCTGATAAAGCCGCAGCAGTTGAAGTTGAGGAAGTCTTTCAGGAAGCGTCAGAGGTTATGGAATCTTCTTCAGATGAGGAATATACAGAATCTCGGGAAACTCTTACTGAAGAACTGGCTGGAAATGGTGAATCTGCCAATACAGCTCCAGTTCCTCCTACAGGGAATGATCAAGCTGGTCCTTCTTCTTCAGCAGCTCCTGGAATCGGTCTACAGATTGATTTCTCCGGTTTTAATTTGCAACCCGCTGCTCCCTCTAGTTCAAGTGCTGCTGAGACGAACATCTCTCAGGGACTTGAAAATCTCAATCTGCGGTCGGATGATCCAGTGCCGGCACATCCGGAATCTCGGATTCACGACACTCATCCACTGCAGAATGTGATTGGTGATCCGACTGGTAGAGTGATGACACGCAGTCAGCTCAGGAATGCCAGTCCAAGTGACAACTCCGCTACCCTAGCTCTTTATTCGGAGATCAGAAAAGCAGGTCATCAGAACGATTGGTCTTTTGCTCTTTATGTGTCTCAGGTGGAACCGCGATCCGTCCAAGAGGCTTTGAGAGAAGAACCATGGATAGAAGCAATGCAGACAGAGCTTCAGCAGTTCCAAAAGCTAGGAGTGTGGGACTTAGTTGACTTACCTCCAGGTGCTAAGAAAATTGGAACAAAGTGGGTCTATAAGTGTAAACGGGATGACCGCGGGGTAATTATAAGAAACAAGGCTCGATTAGTTGTCCTCGGCTTCCGTCAAATCGAAGGAATAGATTACAACGAAGTATACGCTCCAGTTGCGCGCCTTGAAGCTATCCGGATGTTCTTAGCTTACGCTTCGTACAAACGGTTTAAGGTGTATCAAATGGACGTGAAAAGTGCTTTTCTGTATGGTATCGTGAAGGAAGAGGTGTATGTTTCACAACCTCCGGGGTTTGAAGATCCACTGCATCGTGACAAGGTTTACAAACTGAACAAAGCGTTGTATGGGCTTCATCAGGCTCCGAGAGAATGGTATCAAATGCTCAGCAGTTATTTGATCTCCAATGGGTTCAACCGTGGACTCGTGGACTGCACCTTATTCACCAAGGAAAAGGATGGTGACCGTCTGCTGGTACAGGTTTACGTTGATGATATTATTTTTGGGTCAACTAATGAGGTTTTGTGCAGGGAATTTGAAAAGTTAATGCAGGACAAGTTCGAGATGAGCTCGATGGGGGAAATGCAATTTTTCTTAGGCTTGCAAGTAGATCAACTTGAGTCGGGGATCTTCATCCACCAGACAAAATATGTTGCTGACATCTTGAGCCGGTTCCAGATGGAAGACTCTGCTGCAATAGCCACCCCTATCCAAACCAATCACGGGATTGGTCCGGATGAGAAAGGACAAGCCGTTGATTCCTTTCTTTATCGAGCAATGATTGGCTCGTTGATGTACCTCACAGCTTCAAGACCCGACATAATGTTCGCAACCTGCCTGCTGTCAAGATACCAGTCCAGGCCGAAACAGTCCCATCTGGTTGCCGTGAAGAGGATCTTACGTTATCTAAAGGGTTGTCCGACCAAAGGTCTTTGGTACCCTAATGACGATAAGTTTGATCTCGTTGCTTATAGTGATGCTGACTATGGCGGATGCAAGAAAGACGCAAAATCCACATCGGCTGGATGCCAGTTCTTAGGAGGTCGTCTAGTCTCGTGGCAGTGCAAGAAGCAAGCCTCTGTGTCCTTATCAACTTGCGAGTCGGAATACATAGCTGCGTCCAGCTGTTGCTCCCAGGTTTTATGGATACAACAACAAATGAGAGACTACGGTTTGAAATTTCTAAACACTCCTATTTACTGTGATAATGAATCTGCTATAGCGCTTGCTAAAGACGCGGTAAACCATTCCACGGCGAAGCATATCTATGTTCGGTATCATTTCATACGCGATTGCTATGAGAAGAAACTGATAGATATGATCAAAATCCACACGGATTACCAACGTGCCGATTTATACACCAAAGCTTTTGATAAACCTCGTTTCGAGTATCTTTTGGTTTTAAATGGCATTAAAGAAAAGCAGGATTAGATCCGCATTGGCAATCGTTTTTGTAAATATTTTCTTCAAAAACAGAAAAATCCAAAAATATTGTCGTTTTGCAAATTTTTAGATTTTTAGGGGGAGAAAATTCAGAAAAATACAAAAACATCAGAAAATGAAAAAAATCAAAAAAAATGAGAAAATTCAAAAATTCAAAAAAAATGAAAAAAATGAAAAAAATGAGGTTCTTTGGTGGAAATAGGGAAGATGATATTAACCAATCAGTCGGACTGTCTGGACCTTTATCATCTTAAAAATATTGGATCTGATAAGTAGCCTCTACAATGATGTGTTGGTAGGCTCGAAATCATTTCCAAGTTCGGCACGGTGATATAAACCTAAAACTACTGAGAATTGTGTGGATTAACGCCGCGTTGGCATATGGTCTAAAAGCCTTAAATCTTGTTGATAGAATGCCAAAATCCGAGGTTTCTGGTCTTTAAGAGGTTGGTACATCCGGGGTGAACTGGACGTCTCTCAGAATAAAATGGGGTGGCATAAGTGACGTACGTTGGGTTAGCAGCCTACAACTGAGACACCTCTTTGCCATACTCAGTAAAAGAAAAGAAAAACAAAAAATAGAATAAATTCTGATAAGGAGACGTCTGGGAATCCTGTAAGAGCAAAAAGATCATAAATGCCAAAACCCTATTCTCAAAGAGAATCGCTCTAAGGTATCAAATCATAATACCTAAAGCATCGTACCGTGAAAAATCAAAAATGTACGGTATTTGACTTGAACCCTGGTCTGGATCTCACTGGTCTCTTTGCTGCAGCGTTCTTGCAGACCTGATCACCACTGAGTCCATTCCTTGTAAATACGGATGACAACAGCTTATTCACCGGTTACGAGGAAGCTCTGTGCATGCCTTGATGCGGGAATATGTCGCGTGTGCGGGGAACACCTTTAATCAGCTTTAATATTACCTTAACGTATCTAAAGTGCCTAGCGATAAAACTTGATTTTGAGTTTAGATGGACAACAATACTGACAGTTGTTGTAGGATGCTTATTGGTAATTTTAATCAAAAACTGAAAGTATAAGGGTTCTAGTATAGTCCGTACACTGATATGATTCCCTAACTATCGAAACTCGCAAAAATATGCTAGTGTACAGTTAGTTGTTCTTGCGTTCTTGCTTATTTTCTTTTTATCTTTAGTAGAATAGCTATTTTTGATTGCCGATGATGGAAACCTAATCCATTGTAATCTTACTTCTTCAAGAATAAAACGCCGAAAAATAAAAGGGATAATTAATTGAAAACTTGTACTTTTACCGGGTCAAAACCGTGTGTTTTACCGAGTACAAGGGTGGAAAATGAAACATTTTCAAGTTTTTGAGTCATCATCTGAGTCGCGTGTGAAATCGGGTTGAAAAACGCAAGTTTTGAACCTTCACGGGTCAAAAATGCAAGTTTTGGTGCTGCAGGGGCATTTTGGTAATTTATGGGAAGGGTTATATGCAATTGTGAGCTAATCGCCTATGGTTAATGGCGAGTAGCTCCTAATCGCGTATATGTGCTATGCGAATATGAGTCTAATCGCTTAGACTTGATGGCGAGTAGCATGTTGAGTCACCAATCCAACATACTTCCTAATCGCTAGCTGAAACTGGCGTTTAACCTCACTCGCATGATTGTCTAGGCAATTGGACACTACTCGCTACCACTGTAGCACGCGAGTGTCCTTACTCGCCTCCTGTTCCTAGCGATTAGCTTTATGTATAAAAGGGTTCCTTAGTGTTTTTCTTTCATATCTTTCAAAACAACTACAGTACCAGCGGTTCCCTCTCTAACCCGATTCTAACAAACCTTTGCCAAAAATTTCCCTGTTCTAGCATATTAATCTACATCAACAAGGTATTCTTTCCCTCAAATTTCAGACTCTATTGTCTTGTTTTCAGGGGTTAATTTGCCGTTTTTGTGCCGAAAACCTAAGTCCATTCTCCTTGATCATAGGGCCTTAAATCTTGATTGTTGATAAGATTTCTAGGGTGGGGTTTGTTAATCGGCTTATATAGGTTATAACCATACCAAAATTCTGACCTAAAACATCACAAATCAAATAACCCCAATTTTGAACTCAAGAACCCTAATTTTCATTAACTATCAATTAACCTCTATACTAAACCTGTTGATGAAATTAGGCAAGGGGTTTTTGGTTGCCGGTTTGTAGAGATGATAATGCACCCAAAACCCAACCCATTCCGACCCATTTCGAAGTTTGGATAAAAAATTGGTGGGTTCTTGAGCTAGGACGCGATTAGCTTGGCTGATCACATGAACGGCTCACGAATAGGGCAGGCTACTTAGCTAATCGCATAAAACTTTAGGCGATTGTACCTAATCGCACGTTATTGTAGACGTGTAGATTGATAATCGCTATCTGTTCATGAGTGTGTAGACTGTTAATCGCTATCTGTTCATGAGTGTGCAGACTGTTAATCGCTATCTGTTCATTAGCGTGTAGACTGTTAATCGCTTACTGTTCATTAGCGTGTAGGCATATTCGTGTAACAGGGGATGCGATTAGCTATGCTAATCGCATGTGACCCCCTGGTTGACCAATTTTTGTCAAACTTTGTCCGTTTTGTCCGTTTTGTCCGATTTTATCATACTTTAACCTGCTCTAATGATCGTGTCGTGTGTTTTGCCTTATAGAATCATGCAGTACGGAACATCGGAGAAGCACAACTGTTTGGCATTTCTCGGACCAGTTACAAAGCCGGAATGCAAGTTGTTCGAGGGTGTTATCGAATACTTGAAGCGATCAAAGATCAAGTATGCTATCTCTACTGAATACGCGGCCTACAAGGATATTATTCGGGAATTCTACCAGAATGCGAAGGTCGACAACAGCACTGTTCCTGCAACGGTTAAAAGTGTTGTGCAACAAAAGGACGTGGTTGTTACAGAAGAATTGATTCGTGAGGTTCTAAAATTTGAAGATAACAAAGACGATCCTATTGTGTTCGATACTATTCTGATTCGCGGTGGATTTCTTAGAATGAAGTATACAGATGATGTTCGTACTCAGAAGATGCTGCAAAAGGGTTGTCTACCGCCAGAGATAAAATATCTAACGCACGTTGTGCTAAAGTGCATCGGCCCTCGCAAAGGCACGTTTGATGCGATCCGGGACACTTTAGCATCGGCGATAGTTGCGTTGACGTTGAACAAGCCGTTCAACTTCTCTGGAATGATTTTGCACCAGCTCAAGGAAGTGATTTTGCAGAAGCCAACAAAGTACTCGTTCATAGTTTACCCTCGTTTTCTGCAAATGATCCTTGATCACCAGATTCCAGATTTGGTGAAGCATGATAATGAGTTGCTCGAGATTAAGAACATTGATGAGATCGAGCTGAAGAGAATGCTGCAGTATAAGAAAAAGCCGAAGGCGGAACATCCACCAAGTCGGAAACTGTATGCATATCTCGCGAAAGAGGATTATGAGGCACCACCTGGGAATAGGTGGAGACATGACGACAGTGACTCTGAAGATGACTTTCATGTTCACAGACAGGTATTCAAAGGTGATGATATTATTGGCAGACCCACTGATGAATTGGGTCCCAATGAACCGGGCAAAATGGGGGATGATGAGCATAGACGCGATGATGATATGTTTGAACTTGCGTCTTTGGATGTTGATGCACCATCCAGTTCAGTTAGGGGAAAAGAAACATTGGATGAAGGCCCGATTAACATTGAAGATGTTGATGATGATGATGATGACTCAGAGGCAACTGAAGATGATAGACCTGATGTGCTCAGTTTAGAGGAGGATAGGGCTCTCACAGCCAAGGCGAGAGAACTTCAGAGGGATCCCACTTTCACACCAGGAGGTGAGGATCTCATTGCTGATATCGATGCTGATCTAAGCACGCCTCCTCCTCATAAGAGACAGAAAACCCAGGCAGCAAAGGTTAGTAGAGGTCACAAGAGGATGTCAAAGATTGTAGTTGAGCCTGAGAAGAATCCAAAGAGATTGAAGGGTAAACGTACAGCTTTGAATCTTCCTGATACATTCGGCTCTCCAACCTCTTCTACCACACCAGCAGCAACAACAAAAGCAGCAACAGCAACAACAACAGCTACAACAACTACAACAGCAACCACTTCTTCAGCTCCTCTATCTTCCAGTGCAGCTATGCCTGCAGGTATTACTATGTCTATGCCTTCTTCAGTAGTCTTCACTGAGCAAGTCTCAGCTACTGTTGAAGCGACAGGTGCACAGTTGGTTTCTAATCCGGTTGGTGACCATATCCGGAGACTGAAGGAAGCTGCAAGAACCAAAGCAGCTAAACCTTCAGGCCAATCATCTTCTTCTACTTCTGCTTCAAATGAACAACTCCAGCAAAATGTCAGCGAACTCATGGCTTTAGTTGCTGCACAATCGCGGGAAATAGCAGAGTTAAGGAACAAGAATACTCAGATTGAAGAAAATGAGACAGCGATGCTTGAGTTG
Source organism: Ambrosia artemisiifolia (assembly GCA_032199755.1). Classification (NCBI taxonomy): domain Eukaryota; kingdom Viridiplantae; phylum Streptophyta; class Magnoliopsida; order Asterales; family Asteraceae; genus Ambrosia; species Ambrosia artemisiifolia. The sequence goes on along the minus strand of CM063513.1, from coordinate 55,373,847 downwards.
ATTGGTGAAACCATTACTGCTAATACAGATCTTCGAGCTACTGTCGACGCACTCACCTTGTCTAATCAGCAAATTCTTGAGTCGAACAGGCAGCTTATGGAATCACATCAGCAGCTGATACAGTCGAACCAAAGTGCCTTGGCGAGACTGACTGGTATTGAAGGAAAGTACAATGACCTCCAGCTCGCAAATGTGAACAATGAGCGCAGAATCACCAGGTACAGGAAACAAAATACCAGATTAAGAGCTAGGTTGGATGAGTTGTCTGGAACTCAGCCTAGGCTCACTGGTGGTTCTGAGGCTGGAGCGAGTACAGCTGGTGATGATGATGATGATAGTGAAGAAGAGGATGATGAGGATGATGAAGAGGATGATGAAAAGTCTGATGATGATGATCAGGGTGATGGTAAAGGTGATGGTGGTGACCCTGGAGCCACAGGCGGTGGCGGGTCATCGGGTGGTTCAGCTGAGAGACGAACTAAGAAGCGCCATGATCGTCGAGGCGATGATCCCGAGGCAGGTTCTTCTGCTCAGGGGGAGCCATCAAGCAAGATGAGCAAGATTCACGAGCTTCGCAAGCAACTGAATAAGAAAGCGTTGATTCAGGTTGAATATGTTGAGCCTCTAAACTGCTATTTTGCCTATGATGATGAAGGCAACCTGCTTCCACCGCCTACCATGCCCGAGTATGATTTGGAAGAAGGCGAGATTCCTCCAGAGATGACACCAGAGGACTTAGCTAAAGTTTATGGCTTTACACCTGGAGAATCTTCCAGTGCGAGCCAAAGTGCCCCTCCTGAGTTGCATCCTGATAATAATGAGGTAAATCTCGAAGATGGAACCAACGTCCCTACTCCTGAGTATGTGGTAAATGAGTCGGGCGCTGGTATTCCAAACATTGATGAAGAGATGGTTCGAGAGGCTGAGGAAAAGTTGAAGTCTGACTCTGCTGATATTCCTGATGAAGTCAAAATTCGACAGGATAAAATCAGAGAGCGCTATCCCAAGTGGTTCAAACCTGAAGAAAAGAGAAAGCCAGTTGAGCGAGCCGCAGTCTTCAAGAAGCGATTGTCGAAGATGTCGGGTAATGTGATAAGCTGGGCATATATTGGTCACACGAGGATGCTAGGGATAAAATGGCAAGAAGGTTTGTTGTACTTCAAGGAATACAAAGACATTCTGAGCCTGCCGTTCTGGTATATTCGTGATCTCATTCGTCTTGATTATCCATTATATAAAGAAAAGGCTCCTCCACTTTCGGGTTTTTACACTCAACTGAAGAGGGAAAGCATAGAGGGATGGAAAGAACTCGAGCCTCAGTATCCCAGATCATACCAAACAGACAAGATTCATCCCTTCACACTCAAGCCAATCTGGGAGCACAAAATCAAGCCACCGAAATGCGTTTCAAGGATTCCCATTGTTCCTCTTGAACAAGACTTTACCACGAAGCTGTATTACTGGCACTATGATGCAGCTACTACTGAAGCGGTGATCGTCTTGAGCAACAGTCCAAACCCATGCAGGAAGATTAGGATTTGGGATCCTATGTGGTTGATTAATTGCTCGGAAAAGGATGTGGAGATGTTGTATCAGTATCCGATCATGCATCTACCTTTTGAAGCCGATCAAGCTATGAAGTTTCAGAGAGTGATCCGGTTTTGTTATGCTAACAAGGTTCATGCAGGATGCGACTGGTCGAGAATCACACGGATTAGATCAACATCAAGCTGAAGACAGAGATTGAAGATGCTGTTTGTATTTTTGTTTAGTTTGTAATCGTTGTTGCTTATCGAGTCTGTAAAGTTTGTTTGCTTTGGTATGAACGATGTCTTTTGGTTTATTTCTGTACGTATACTAGCCTGGTCCAAGGGGGAGTCTGTTAGTGCACGATGTCCCTAGGCTAGTATATAAGTTGTTTGGACGTATTTCGGGGTGTTTGGAGGCGTTTATACGCGTTTTGGAGGTTTCTAGGGGCTGCATGCGATTAGCAATACACTGCTAGCGATTATGGCCCTAATCGCTAGCTAGTGCATGCGATTAGCTGATCCTGGCTGGCGATTATGGCTACTCGCTAGTACAAGGGTGGCGATTAGCAGCTAATCGCCTGCTAGGCTGCTGCTAATCGCCTACCAGCAGCTGGTCGTACCCGGGAGGTATAAATACCCTCTTTCTTAACCCTAGACCTCATTTCTTGCCTCACACACCCTCCAAACACCCTCCCCTGGTCATAGGACGTCTGATTTGATCATTGTAAACACTTGAGCTCTGTTTTAGTGATTAATCTATAATCTTTTGACCCGTGTGTGTGTAGTAATTACTCGTTTCATTGTTTCAATCGTTGTTTCTGTTATTAAATCATCTTAAAGGGATTCCGCACCTTTAGGATAAAACCCGTGATTGTTGGAACGCGAGTTCGACGGTCCTAACAAATTTCAGGTGACAGTGAGAGAATTTATTTTGCAACTTTTTGTAAATTCAAATAACCATGTGTTTACCGATGCCAACTTAAATGTTAAAAAATAATGTGTTTATTTATTCAAGTACTAAACTATATATAGTGTCAAACATAATGCGAGAAAAAATGACAAATCACATAACGGTAAAATTAAATACTTTAACTTTTCTTATATTAATTATATTACATTTCTCTAATTTATTAGTCATTAACACTTTATGTTATACATTATTCAAATTTGTCCTACACATATAAAAATTCATCATACATATATCGAAAGTTATCATATTATTAACCTACATATATCGAGATTATCATACGTTTATTCTACACATATAAAAGTTCATCCTACGCATATATGCTACACATATCGAAATTATCCTTCACTTTAGTTAGCTTTGCTTTGAAAATATATAATTTTAAAATTAATCATGAGTTTCCTTTATTTAATTAGTTTAAGGAGGGGGAGGGGGATTACAAAAACCTAATAATTTATTTAACATCAAATACAAGTATTTTTTTAACGGCAAGTGGTGCAACCGGTGGAGCTCCGGCTAATACCCTGGGCCAGCCTGTACTGATTACCCATTCCACCTGGATTGGGGATCTCCCTAGGAGGAACCCCCACACGTGGTAAATATGGCTCCGATAGAAATGGAACCCTCAACCTCCACATGACCTCCACTCTAGATTCATATTGTTTTAATATTTGTTCTTTTTCTTCTTATAAGTTCTTTTTTGTTTTCATTTGAACTTTCCACTAAACTTCAAATAAGAACCACTGGTTGTTTAAAAACCAGATGAACCATTATCAACCATTAATATTGTATGGTAAGATGGTAAATAAATACAATTTGATTTAATTGTTTATTTTAATTACGGGCATAATGGTAACTTATTAAATCACTTTTTCTTCATTTAAATAAGGGATAACTTTGTTAAATAGTAACCTAGTTTTAGCAGTGTTCCAATTAAGTTACTCATAAAAAATTTTGTTCCAATAAGACACAATGGATGACATACGAAAGACACAATGAACAAAAGACTAAAAAACAATGAATACTTTTGAAAAAAAAAAAGTTAAAAACCCAATTGTGTAAAACACAATGGACGACATAATAAAGACACAATGAACAGAAGATTAAAACACAATGAATACTTTTGGAACAAAAGTTGAAAACCCAGTTGCGTAAGACACAATGGAGATAACGTAAAACACAATGAGTACCAATTAAATATGCAATGAACAATATGGTATAAAACACAATGAACAGTCTAATAAAACACAATTGACGACATATAAAAGACACAATGAACAGAATACTAAAACACAATGAATAATAGACTTAAACACAATGAACAACATAATAAAACACAATGTACGCCTAAATACAAAACTCATTTGCGTAAAACACAATTAAAAGCATACTAAAAACACAATGGACAAAGTTAAATCATGTGTAGACTAAAAAAACATAAATAACATATTTATAAAGCACACATGCATACTATAACACAATAAACGTGCAGAAGACACAACGGAGAAAAAAACCCATTTAGCACGCTTTTTTTTCAATTTTAATGTAGCAATGTAGTACTCATATTAAAGATAAAAAAACGCTCGTTAATATGGTGAAATTTTTTTGAAAAAAAAATGTCGTATGAAAAAGTTATAGACGTTTTAAAATGATGGGGGAATTGACATGTGCATTGCATGTGGAGAGAGAAAGTCAACAAATGTGGTTTTCCTTTTATGCCCTTTCTCTAATTTATTATTTATTTTTTTCAAACAAACTAATCTCAACCCTTCAAATATATGATCAATGGATCACAATCCTTCTCACCCTTCCTAGAAAAAGTGTCTTGTGTATTTGATCCTAACCCTATATATATATACCTATATATATGTGTGTGTATAGGAATTGGTTCAAATGAGAACCTTTGGCTAAATTGAGAACTAGAGAATTATTGTGGACCACACATTTCTCTAAGGCGCATATATATATATATATATCGCTAAATTGAGAACTAGAGAATTATTGTGGACCACACATTTCTCTAAGGCGCATATATATATATATATATATATATATATATATATATATATATTATTTTTTTGCTTTAATCACTGCTTTTTATGCAGGATTTTTTTTTCTCAATATACACATGGGTATAATTGCAATATACACATATGTATATAGCAAATTTTTTGTTTTTGCCTTTATAAGAAATGTGTGGTCCAGAATGGTTCTCTCAGTTCTCAAATAGGGGTTGGTTCTCTTAGGATCCATACCCTATATATATATATATATATATATATATATATATATATATATTCTCCTTAGTTTTCATCTTTTCTGAATATACATATGTATATATATACACACACACAGACACTTACAATATACATCTAATTAGATGTTTCTAAGATGGCTATTCAGCATTGTACATATGTGTATAATAAGTTTATGAGATGATTGTTTAGCATTTTACATATATGTACAACAACAAAAAGACGATCAAAACTATCATATTCTTCTTATACATATGTGTACATATATTTTCTTCTTCGATTTTGAAACCCTATATTTTGATCACTTTTACTCGTCATCTCTGTTACAGCACTACTAAACCGTCTACCAAAGAAGTTTTAACTCTTTTTATAATCATCATTATAGTTGCATTTGATTTGTCATATTAATTAGTATATGACCCGCGTTTGTTGCCCCGCACAACTGCATAATCTCTCCCCAAAAGATCCTGGCAACTGAGTCATAGGGACCAAAACACAATAAAAGTTAGTACCTTAAGAAAAGCAAGGCAATAACAATATGTAAAAAGCGATACAGTAAAACATCCTTCACATAAGAAGTTGATAAAAACGCTCTGAAATGTTAAATAGGCTCGGACAATGGAACACGAAATACATAAGATATACAACCAATAGCAAGCATCAATCGGTTGCAATGCCAATGTAATGTAAATGAAATCTCCATCACAATTAATGCACAAAGCCATTAGCAAAGCATGTGATATAGTAACCATGACTAATTAATATAATTAGCTAACCTGAATGCACATAAACCAGTTGACGTCTTCACCATCCAAAAAAACCACGAAAGCCTCAGGCAACCATCGATGGCTAAATCAGTAGCAAATTACGATGGCAACAAAGGTCCAGGACATAAACAAACCGCACCATATGAGAAATCAAGAAAAAAAAACTATATCCATCACCAATACGCAGCTGCGATTTTCACAGCACGAATACCTGAGACAACCATCATAAGCTAAGCAAACCGACCAGTGTCTAAACAAACATGGTAGACAACCATCATAGGCAAGCTAAGACATCATCAATACAACAGAGCCTCAAAAAACCATCAAAGACGATCAAAACATTTACCCAACACAACAAATAAGCAGAAATCTCAGATAAGCTACTGACAAACATCATCAGAGACAGAAGGAGAAGCCTTCACTGGATATAGATTCGCAACCCAGGGGCAGCCAGAAACGTAACATCACGGGTTTCTATCTCCCTCAATGTCACTCTCTAACTTTGGTTGTCGAAGTATTCTCATTATCATCATCGCTTCAAGGCATCAATAATAGAAAGATAGTAGCTTTTATCAGATATAGAATGGTGGCCGGAATCGAAATTAACATTCATGCAGCCCATTTAACAAACAGAATCACCTACATCTTTATTCAAATAAATGGTACAGAGATTTGCCACTGTTGTCAATTAATGGCTACAGAAGTCACCAAAATTATACAACTGCTTATTATCATGACATTATCCTTCCTTTAACTCACCAAGATCATACCACTAGTTTAGTTTGTCAACTTTGGATAAGAAATTTAGTTTATAAACATACGTTAACCCTAGATAAATCATCATTTGAAGCTTTAAAACAAACTCATGAAGCATCTTTTCAGTTCAAATCTCAAACTGAAGCAAATGAGCACACACTAAATGATCAGAAATTAGATTTACCCCTAAAAAAATGCTTTAAAACAACTCAATTTAACTTCAAGAAGCACAAACAGTGCAGATCGCCTCCAACACAGAAACCTAATCATAAAACAAACTTTAAAAAACAGAAGGCAAAAATTCATAAATTAGCAACTTACTTGCAGTCGAGCCGACGATGGAGGCATTATCTGCAATCATTAAAATAGTGTGTGACTGTTGCGAAGCTGGCATTGGCGGAATCGAGCCACCAACAGCTGCCTAAACAGAGTATTGTTGTTCATAACACCAAAACAAAAATGATCCGGTGACGGGGAAGGCACAATAAACCCCAGAACAACACCTCCGCTATCACCATTGTCACCTAGGGTTTTGAAACCGAACCCGGCAACATTGCACAAAGGTTTTTATGGTTTCCAAAATCAAAATCCGGCAACATTCACCGGCAAAGGCCGGTGCTGCCTTTTAAGAGAGAAATAAGTATTGGAACATTGGTTTAGAGAGAAGAAGAACAGAGTAGGGTTGCTTTGCTGTGTTGTGTTGTATTGTACCACCTGCACGCATTTCAAAAAAGTTTTGTATTTTGGTACTGTAGAGCTATAGTAGGTTTACACTCACAATGTAAAGTTGCTAAATATAGCATGTTTAAATATGCAAATTCTTTATTAAGAAAGTATGAGAAACAAATCGTATTATTTTGACTAATCAAAATTATTCATAAGAATCATCCTTACTAAGAGACTCGAAAGTTATCAATGGATATAGGCACTGACATTGTGTTGGGATTAAAAAGACATGTCGATAACCATGGTTATATGGGATATAATTTTTAGTGGGTTAAAAAAAAATGAATAAAATAAGATACTAAAACAAGATGGATATTATTAATCAGTTAAATAAAAACTGAATAAAACAAGAACCATTTTTTTGGTGAATTTAATTGTGCTTGCTGCTGTCTAATATAAAACAATCGCCCCTGTTACCTTTGATTTACTTGCCATGTATTTTTCCAATCACGATGGATCATGGATCATGTCTCAAAATCGCCATACTTTCATACAGTCGCAACAACATATATGAATCTGAGAAGAAGAAGCCGTAAATGGAGAAGATTATTATTTTGTAAATAGGAGAAGATAATAGTGGATGAATCTTTAAATGGAGAAGAAGAATTAGCGTATCGATTAGGAGAGAGTATGTGTAAATACGTAACTGATTATTAAACAAATTATGTGATTTAAAAACTTATATATTCTTTAAATATAAAATTATATCTATACCCCTTAGATCAAAAAAGAAAATGAATGGTTGGATTTGGTTCATAAGGTTTATAATTATACCCTACGTTCTTATTTGAACCTAATCATATATATATATATATATACATATATATATATATAGGTAGAAGATCCTGTAGGAAAATTGGTTTGTGTGAGAAGTGTATGAAGGATTAAGAATTGACATGTAGCCGTCATGTTTTTGATTTTGGAATTTTTTTTACACTCGTGTAAAACACGTAAACCCCGCTGTAAAAAAATAAAAAAATACATTAATTTACGCCAAAATACACCGGTGTAGGGGATTTTTATCCTCGTATAAGTATATTAATATTTTATTCATTATTTTATTGTTGATTAATTATGGACCACATATTCATTTTTGATTAAAAAATGTATGTGGTTATAAAGTGAGTTCCTGTGTTTCTCACAACTCATAGGAGTTCTCAAAGTATCCGGATCCTATATATATATAGGGGAGGGATAAAATGAAAACCTTTTGACTTGAGAAAACCTAGGAAATCCATGCAAAAAAACATCATTTGTTTTTTTGTAAAAAAATAAAAAAAGCGCCGACGAAATTTAAAAAAAAAAGTAAACAAAGTTGCGCTGTTTACATATGCTTTAAGCTATTTAGCTATTGTAACATAGCTGTTACATATGTAACAACGCAACCGTGTTTAGTTTTTTTTTTTAAAAATCCCATCAACGCTTTTTTTTTTGCCCAAAACGCATAAAAACATGTATGTTACATCTTGTATTTTTTTTTTCAAAAAAAATGCGTTTTTAGATGGTTTTTACATGAGTTTCCGAGGTTTTCTCAACTCAAGTGAGTTTTCATTTTATAATTGACATATACATATATATATATATATATATATATATATATATATATATATATATATATATGGGCTTAGGGTGGTCGAAGTACTTACGGCAGAGTTGTCGAGCACCACCAATCCCACCTTGCCACGTCAAAATCACACAAAAAATCATCAAAATTACAATTGCCAATCAAGTAGTTGTTGTCGAGTGGTGAAGTGTTTGAGGGTTGCTGAGTAAGTGACGGCGATGTTACCGACCGGTAACGATACCCGAAAGATAGTAGCTGGTGAGCGCCACATCCCCTTAGTAAACCTAAGGTAAATGAAACATTACGTTGAATATTTAGTGGCAAAATGTTGATAACTAAGATAGTAATATTCATTATGTTAGTATTAATATTGATGGTAATATTAATTGTGTAAGTGATCATCCTGATACCCTAACTATCACAAAATTTTAGTTTTTTTCAATAAATTGAGATCCATTATCGCACACAATCTCTGCTGGGATCTCAAATCTGCTCAGAATATTGCGTTTGATAAAGGGTATCAAATCTTTCTCTTTAACTTGTACAAATGCTTCGGCTTCAATCCACTTTGAAAAGTAATCTGTCATTGCTAGCATGAATACCTTTCCTCCAGGAGCTTTAGGTACTATATCCATTCCCCAATTCATAAATGGCCATGGAGAGGAGATATGATACACTGGCTTTGCTAGTTGATGTAGGCTATCTCCATGTCTTTTGACAAGCATCACACTTTTGGGTTTAAGTCATCATCGGGTTCAGGATATGTATGACTGGTATCTTCATTCCATTTGGTATCTTGAGAGATGTTACTAAATTTGCTAAAGCATCAACTTTTGCATTTTCTTCCATGAGTACCTGATTTATACTAAAGATTTCGTATTCTATAGCAAGTTTCTTAACCAAATCAAGATATTTTGCTATTTTTTGGCCTTTGACTGCATATGAACCGTTAAAGTGTGTTTTGCCAATTGTAATCCAGCTATAAGTGCCTCATATTCTACTTCATTATTGGTAGCCTGGAATTCACAACAATGTGTTTTAGACATGTTTTAAAATCCATTGCTATATTACATTGCATTGTGTTTTAATTGTTGTGTTTGATGTTTTTCTAGCTAAATCAACCCAAAACATGATGACGACAACTAAAACATGATGCCTACATGCCAATTCATAATCCTTCTCACGTTTCCAGGAAATATAACATTTGTACAAAAATCTAAACATGCATGCATGCATGTGTGTATGTGTGTATGTATGTATGTATGTATGTATGTATGTATGTATGTATGTATGTATGTATGTATGTATGTATGTATGTATGTATGTATGTATGTATGTATGTATGTATGTATGTGTATACTAGTATGGTACTCGCGTGATGCACCTAGGATAATTCATAACGTGCGAGGTGCCGCAGTAGTGATAATTTACAACGTGGTACAGTTTCTGCTATTTATCAATCATATCATTATGTAATATATAGAATTTAAGTTTTTTTGTTTAATATGTTACATCCTAATTAAGTTAACTTATGAATCCCCTTATGTAAACTCGAAATCATTAAAAGGTTACAATTATTCAATAAAATACATAGGGGTGGGTTCAATGGGGTACCTAAAAAAAGTAGGAAATTGGAAAACCATACATTTAACATGTTAAATATATCTTAAAAATAAATATAACATGTAAAAAGTATTTTTTTTTCTTAAATTTCTTGTATGTAAAAGCCTTTTTAATAAAAAGATTTGAAAAATAAAATAAATTATAAAAATGCTTAAAATGAGTTCAAGAAAGGTAATTTTTTTACAAAAATTATTATTTTTATTGGAATGACTTCTACAAATTTTTTATGCAAAAGCGCTGATTTTTTTTTGAAAAAATATAATTTTTTACATGTTAAATTGAATTTTTATGACATATTTAACATATTAAATACATGATTCCCCACTTTTTTGAGGTTTCCATTGAATCTCACACTATACACACATACATATTGCGTTAAAAAAATTAATGGTTTAAAACGGTTCTTACAATTTTCAATTGCCTAATGATTCCGACATGAACCCAACATACTATACACACATATTTTAAAATATATAACATAAAAGTTTATTGGTCTAATACTTAAATATTAATGATATACATAGCCCAATAAAAAAAAACCTAAAAAATATCGACTAATTGGTAAAAACTAAGATCTAACCTTATATCCAATACTAATTAATGCATAAAGATTGATCTAAATTTGAAATTTCCAATATTGAAACTCGTCCCTGTCCTTCCTCCCTCACTTACTGCTCAGATCAGGCCACCACCCTCCACCACCGACTCACCCTCAAGGCCTCAACCTTCTTCAGCCTTCCTCTTCCCAACCTCCACCACTGTCGGCTCTCTCCTCCACCTACTCCGCCACAACCGCCGTCACCATCAACCTTCCTCAAAGCACCTTCTCCACCACCACCGGTTTCCTCCTCCACCTTCTCAACCACCGCCTGCCCAACCTTCTTCAAACCACCGACGTCACCATCACAACGGTCCCTTTATTTTTGAAAACCCAATCGCCACCCCTCTCCTTTTGCTACTCGCCATCCCTCTCCTTTTGCTACTCGCCCCCTTTTCCTGAATCCTACTCGCCCCCTTTTGCTACTCGCCCCTTTTTCCTGAATCCTACTCGCCCCCCCTCTTCTCCTTTTGCTACTCGCCTCTTTCCTGGAACCTACTCGCATGTTCTAACATCTCACTTATTATATATATATATTACCCTGTTGATATATTATTGGGATTATAACTCTCATCTCATTCATGATATTATGCTTATATATATAGGACTTGTTTATGAAAGCAACAGCTGATTCAATATTTAAAGTTGCTTTTGGTATTGATCTATACCTATAATGATATAATATTAGTTATCCCCTAGTATTAATAACAATATTATCATATTACTATTATATTCGACCTTCGCGTGATAATGATAGTAGTATTACCTATAACATTTATAATTAAAATAATAATACTTTTAACTCCCCCGAATCCGGCTCACCCAAGTTTCTTGGCTCATTCACAATTGTTGCGCAGTCTATAAACGTGCGCAACCAAACCCAATGCCTTCTTCTCGAAGGCGTCGTCAGCATTCTAGTATTGTGGCCGGTCCTTGCATTGCTGATGCAACACAGTCGTGCCCCTTAAAATTTTTTCACTCGTGTAAATTTGGTTTTTTCAAGCAGCGCCCGGCTACTTGCCCACTTAAAACGTGATCATTTAGGGTGGGATGATGGTAGGGCCGTTCTGCGTAGCGCAATTTCTGAGGATCCAGACCTTTTTCAGGAGTTAGGGGGAGCCTTGAGGGGTATTAATCAGTGGTTGTGTGCACGGTGCATGTCCCTGCATGCTCTCAGCAGGGGTTGTCATCACGAAGACGGTGTAGTGAAGTTCTCCCATTCTACCAATAGTGTCGATGACTTCATTGTGGGGATCCCTAAGCCTTGCCCACCAGTGTCCCAAAATGTTCATATTCCTGAGCACGGTGGGAGGGTAGCTATAGATATTAGCTTTCTAGAACAACTTTTCGCGATGCCAATAACGACTGTCAAAAGCATTCCGTCTTCTTGTCGGATGGTGTTTGCCCAGGCGCTAACAGGGACCCTGCGTAGAGTTGTGGCTGCCCCTGGATCTATTGAGGCATGGGTTAAGCTGTTGTTGTTGCCTCGTTGCACCCTGCGTGTTATACGACCGTCCTTTGGGCAGGAGCGGCGATCTGGGAACCGTAAATCCTTACAGTGCAGCAGTATCATGCGTGCTTTTGCTATTTGGAAAGACGGGACTGGGATAGAGGAACTCGTCCTCCCACTTCTTAACCAATCTGATGAAGGATTAGTTAAGGCGCCCAGCGCCCAGCCTAACTTAGATAACAGGGGCAATATAAAGCAGTGTCTGCGGAAGGTTGCCGATGGCCATTTCACTGCGGCAGTTAAGGTTTTATGTTCCTCCGGGGTTGCCCCGGTTGGGGATTCCACTTTGAAGGCCCTGATTGATAAACACCCTATCACCGACTCCCTACATTGCCTAATGTCTTACCATCTGAGGATGCTCTTCAAGTCGATGCTGATTGTGTGTTAGGGAGTATTAAATCCTTCCCTAAAGGAACTTCGTGTGGGAGAGACGGCCTCAGAGCTCAACACATTTTAGATGCCCTTTGTGGGTCAGGGACCTCGCCACCCTCTGATCTACTTTTGGCAATCACTGAAGTGGTTAACATTTGGTTAAGGGGGCTCTGCCCCAAAGGTCTTGCGGAGTTTATCGCTTCTGCCCCCTTAACTCCATTGCTAAAGCCCGATAACGAAATTAGGCCTATCGCTGTTGGGGCCATTTGGAGAAGGTTAGTCTCTAAAGTCGCGATGCGTAGAGTTGGGAAGGAGATGGCGGCTTACTTAGGTGATTATCAATTTGGGGTGGGGGTCCCCAACGGGGCAGAGGCTATTCTCCATAGCGCGAATAGGCGTTCCATGATAACGGATTTCTAGCCATGCTCACGGTCGACTTTTCGAACGCCTTTAACTTGGTTGACAGGACGATTCTCCTGAGGGAAGTGAGCGTCCGATGCCCATCCATTTACCCTTGGGTTCAGTTCATATATGCCCAACCCGCTAGGCTTTATGTGGGAGATTCTTGTATTGGGGCGTCCACCGGGGTCCAGCAGGGGGACCCATTGGGGCCGCTTCTTTTCGCTCTTGTCCTACACCCGTTGGTTCGTCGGCTAGAAGAATGTTGCTCCCTTCCATTTCATGCTTGGTATCTTGATGATGGCACAATTATGGGAGAGGTCGGGGAAGTGGCTAAGGCTTTTGATATTATCCGAGCTGAGGGCCCGAATCTGGGCCTTACGCTTAATATTAAGAAATGTGAAATTTTCTGGCCATCGTGTAATGGGGCAAAAGTGAAGCCTGGTTTATTTCCTAGCGAGATCGGGAGACCAGAGGGAGGTGTGAAGCTACTGGGGGGTGCCGTTAGTCGGGACGGGGGATATATTGGTGCTTTGGGTGCTAAAAGGGCTCGACGGGCGGTGGATCTGATGGTTTCTCTGCAGAAATTGGGGGACCCCCAAAGTGAACTTTTGTTGCTCCGTTCATGTATGGGTGTTGCTAAATTGTTGTTTGGTCTTCGGACATGTCAACCAGCCTTTGCTAATGAGGCGATATCCATTTTCGACAAAGGGCTTCGTGAAGTGGTCGAAGATATTGTGGTTTGTGGGGGGGCATTCTTTGGGGATTTTCAATGGAGATTGACGTCTCTACCGATACGGTCGGGAGGTCTTGGCCTTTGTACGGCGGAGGACGTGTCTGCATATGCCTTTGTGGCCTCTAGAGTTCAGTCCTGGAAACTTCAAGACCACATCTTATGAAACAGCGGGGTAGTGGGGATGGACTTGGATTATGAGCTTGCCTTAGACAACGTTCGCAACTCTCTTCCTGATTTAGATTTGGGCGGGTTTATAGATAAAGACACCGCCCCCAAAAACCTCAAAAGATTTTGGCGAGTGCTTTTAACTGTAAAATCCTCCAGACTATGGGAGAGAAGTTTGCCATGTCTCCGCGCCAGAAGGCGGTGTTTGAATGCCTCAATGTATCGCATGCTCAAGATTTCTTGGCTGTCCTTCCTATTGATGGACTTGGACAACACATGTCAGCTGTTGAATATCGGGCTATCCTCAAATACAGGCTCATGATTCCCATCTTTCTCGGTTGATGAGCCGTGTCCGGTGTGCAAAAAGGCATGTTTAGATAAGTTTGGAGAACATGCCCTTCACTGTAAGGAGCTGCCCGGATTTAAATACAGACATGATCTGGTCAGGGATGTTTTATGGGACGTCTTACGAAGGGCAGGGATTTCGGCTAGGAAAGAAGCCCCTGTTAACTTTTTGACGGACCCCGTGGAAGGGCGGTCCACCCTAAGGCTAGCGGATGTCCTCGTGTTCGGGTGGGCACAGGGTAAACATGCGTGCGTTGATCTTACAGGGGTGTCTCCGTTGGTTGGACTGCGTGATTCTGGGTTTGTGGCAGGGCAAGCAGTCTTGAAAGCAGAATCCAATAAATTTGCCAAACATGAAGTTGCCTGTCTGGAGAACCAACACGTCTTTGTGCCCTTTGCCTTTGACACGTTTGGAGGTCTAGCGCCCGAAGCAATTCGGTTCTTGGAAAGAGTACAAAAGGTGGTGCAGAGTAACTCCCCAGCGACCAAGGACTCACGTTTTATTTTTAATAGAGTTGGTTTTGCTATTCAAAAGGGGGTAGCGGCGCAACTTGTAGCCCGTTTACCCGTCACTCACTTGTAAATTTTGTTGGTTTTTAATGATAACTAAAAGATATTACATCAAAAAAAAAAAAATATTGATCCATTAAACTAATAAGTAATATTTTACCATCTAAAAAGTTATTTTGTATTATTTCGTTCATGGGGGCCTAAGAGTCTTTTTTTACTCGCTCGTTGAATCCTCAAGACCGAGCCTAATGTCAAAATAAATCTTTCAACTTAGGACATAATTATGCATCGCTTTTCTTACAACTGTCATGAATATTTGTTCTTAAAAGACGTCTCTCTCTATCAGTTTTAACAATTATGTGTTTTTCTATCAAAACATGTCATGTGTTCCGTAATAAATATGTGAAATTTACTTTTAACACTTAATTACTTATATTAATCAACTAAAATTATTTCAGATATGAGTTACGAGACAAATGGCTATTTAGAAACAAGCTTAGATTGGATTCCCGGGATGAATAACATACGACTAAGAGATTTTCCAAGCTTCATTCGAACCACAAACATTAACGATATAATGCTCAACTATCTCGTGACTGAGGCTGAGGCTTTACCTAGAGCCTCCGCTGTTGTACTCAACACATTCGATGACCTCGAACAAGATACTGTTGACATGTTAACAGAATCGATGCCACAAATTTTCACTGTGGGCCCGCTAAACCTGATGCAACAACATCTGCAAGATGAACGGGTCATACAGCTTGGGTCAAGTCTTTGGAAAGAAGATGTGAGTTGCATCCATTGGCTTAATACAAAAGACCCTGGCTCAGTTGTTTTCGTCAACTTTGGAAGTATAGCAGTCTTGACAAAGGAACAACTAATCGAGTTCGGATGGGGACTTGCTAATAGCAAAAAGGATTTTTTATGGATAACCCGACCAGACATTGTTGGTGGCAAGGAGGCAGTCTTAACACCAGATTTCCTAGCTGAGACTAAAGGGAGAAGCTTGATCATTAGCTGGTGTCCTCAAGAACAGGTAAACTCATATAATACAAAAAAAAAAAAATCTCCACATGCTACCATCAACAAACAATGACTACTATGAGTCATGTATATACATTTAAGCATGAAACCAAAAAATAGATAAGCAATTGGTTGTAAAGAAAATGATATTGTTATAACATCTTTTTGGTTTTCTCTTTTCCAAATGTCAAAATTTAAAAATGATATTATTTATTTGCATTCGCTCAATTAATAATCCAAAAATACATTAGTAAAAACGTTAATTACTTATTTGCAAAAAGTTATAAAAGTCATTTAACTATTTTGATTATGCTCATCGGTTGTGTGTATTTGTTGTACGTGTATTTGGGTCTTTCAATATAAACATTTTTAATTTATAAATATAAAGATGAAGATTTATGACATGCATGTAATATAAATTTAACATTCGAAAGTCGATGTGGTGATTAATCTATATACGAATAAAGGTTTTAAAGCACCCTGCAATCGGAGGATTCTTGACACACTGTGGATGGAACTCGACACTTGAGAGTATTAGCAGTGGTGTTCCGATGCTTTGTTGGCCATTTTTTGCTGAACAACAAACAAATTGTCGATATAGTTGTGTGGAGTGGGGGATTGGGATGGAAATTGATACAAATGTGAAGAGAGAGGAGGTGGAAGCTCAAGTGAAAGAGATGATCGAAGGGGCAAAAGGAAAGATGATGAAAGCCAAGGCCATGGAGTTGAAAAGAAAATCCGAAGAAGCAGTCACCATTCAAGGATCTTCTCGTCTCAACTTTGAAAAATTTATCAATGGGGTTCTCTCAAAAAGGTGAAGTCAATGTCTATATTCATATTTGCTACCGTCAACCAGGAATATCTACATTTGCTAAACATTCTACATCAGTTTGTTTATTCCTTGCACTATCAAAACTTTTATTAATAATGTATTTGTGGTTATATTAATCCATAAACGTATATTTGGATCTCAATTTGTTAAAATTTGAGTTTGATTATTTGTGTTAATTATCAATGAAACAGTGAATATTATGGAACTAGAAATAAATGAAGTGTAGCGAAAATAATTATAAAACACAAATAATGGAAGAAGCTTTCATCATATTGGTAATAGCCAACACAGATTACAATATGAATTACAATCTCCCCAAAGCCTAATCACTCAACTTTTTTTTTTCATACAAGGAATGTTAGAAAACTGATAAATAACCCTGTACTAGACAAATCTGATTATAGAAGTACAAAACATCTATTGTGAAACCACTGCTGGCGTCATCTTGATAGTGACAACTAACAACCTTAATAAACTAATTTCAGAGGTTGTAAACTCTGATCATCTAAACGCCTGCCCAAATGTAATGATCATCATCTCTTGAAGCTAACCCCTACTAAGGCTTCAACAGATCTTCTCTTTAGCAGACCTTGTCTCTTCTTCAACAATTGTTCATTCTTCAATAGACTCTTATCCTCAGCAAACTTTTCACTTGTTAACATACAGTATCTTAGGAGGAGTTGATCATCTACACTTGTCTTTATTCAGGATCAAAAGATAGCATATTTTGGCTTTCCAATCATCTGGTCTTTTACAGGTTCTACAATCTTCTCCTAGAAGAGATGATGCCAAAACTAAGCTTTACTGGAGATCTCTATTTATTTCTCATCCGCATCTCCCTAATTTTCCCTTTGAATTGTAATTCAAAGTTTTGGGAGACCATATCTTCTTGGTCTTATAGATCATAAGCCTTCAAACTATAGGCTTCTGTCATTGAGATCTTTTTCATTTCTCCATCAACCTGAGCAACGTCAATTCAAGATTATCCTTGTTGGATTTTCATTTCAGAATTTTTAAGGCTGCTAGATTTCCTGGGCCAAAACTTATTCTTGATGAGTTTGGAGATGAAGGTCCGCCAATAATCTTCTTTAGCACTTCATCAACATTTGGGTGAAAGAGACGCTGATTTCTAATCCCCTCCTTTATGAATGTATCTTCAAACATCATCTTATCTTCCCTTGACATTTCTTTCTGCCTTTTCAAGTGTTTTCTTGCAGCATTTGATATGTCATCTATTGAGGATAGACTGTAAGATGCCACATCGATTGGGAGGGGGAACAAACACTTCCTTATAAGGGGTGAGATACCTTTGATATACGTTAATTTATACATATAAATCCCCAGTTTAACTCCCCTTTATATACGTTTTTGGCCGTATACACGATGAATTGGTACTTATTTGGGCATTTTTATGATTATAGGTCTTAAACGGTATCCAGGAAGCAAACCGGATCAAAAACGAAGGTTTCTGCGCGAAAACGGAACGTTTGTCAATCCGACCGGCCGCGCGAACGAAGCGACCGGCCGCGCACAGCAACCTGATATTTCTGGGGACCTTCTAGAAGGCCTACGTCAGCATTCTAGAAGCTTTTCTGACCCGAGTAAAGCGACCGGCCGGTCAGATCATCCGCGCGGCCGGTCGGATTGTCTGTCCTGTTTTTAAATAGCCCATTTCAGCCATTGATCACAAGTATTGGACCTTTGGGGGGCGATTTCTGGCGATTTTCGGGGCTAACGAAGTGCTGCATAGGCGTGGAACAAGCTCGGGAATCCATCCGATCCATCCTTCATCATCCAATCCATCTCTTTAGCATTCTTATGGTTTGATCCTTTAAGCTTTTTAAGATCCAAATCTGATTTTGTATGCTATTGTGATGTTATTTTAGTTAATCGTACGCCTACGGGCAAGAACATTAGTAATAGTTAGTAGTTAAAACAATCGTTAGTATGTAATCATGTTTTGTATAAATTTGGCATTTTTCATGTTTGAATCTTGATGATCATAGCGCAACCTTATTTCATTGTTGTTAGATTTGTAGTTGTGTTTGAATGACTTTGATGATTGTCGAATGTGTTAGGCGGATTACTTGTTGAAGAAACCGTCTGTTTAATCTTCCGATAGTAGACTAGTTAACTTGTTAATAAAGTTTACACCATGAAACTGTAACCGGGTATTGGTTTGGTTAAAGTCACTTGAATAACGATTATAGATGTTTACCGGCACGTAAAAGAGTCTTAAAAGCTTAATGGTGTTGTTACCAATCTTTGACACGGTTAATGATCTTTTTTAGTTGTTTTGGTGAAAATGGCGATCTTAGTAGATTTGTGTTCAAAGTTGGTAAAACGGAATAGGTTGTGAAATGCTCTACTTTATGCTAGTCTAGGTGGTCGTATTGTGTATTCGATATTGCTTTCCTTAACTAGTGCGGTTGAGGACTCCCGAAAGGTGATACTAACCTATCTTTAAAGATTCTCATGAGATCATATCAGTTGCGCGCTAATGAACAACTTGAAGTGGTTAACGTGTGTATTCGTGTTAGCTTTCTGTATAGTTGTCATGTTAGGATGCCCGAGAGGGAAACTAACTGTCGGAAAATGGGAATGTTGATCACGCCTTTATTTCTTATTATATGTAGATGACATGCTAGGGTTGGCGTATTATAGTTTATATAGTTATATTTTCTATTTGGAGTCGTAGTTAAGTTATTTACATATGTTAGAATTAATCTAGTTATAAACAAACTCAACTTATCTTTTCCTACTGGTAAATCGGGGATAGAGTTTTAGTACCATTGTTCCGCGCGCGTCCATGGATCGATACTTGGTTCTTATCTGTACTTACTACATATATGACAGGGTACACTTGCCCTATTGTGTGTGTTTTAATATTAAGGTCGAAACCATTTTTATAAATATTAAAGCAAAACGTGTGTTAAAATCCATTGAAAAATATGCGTACTAGCGCACACGTCAAGTTTTTGGCGCCGTTGCCGGGGACGCGACGAGCTTTAGGAACGAACCGAGTCAACTTTTTACCAGTGTACATGCTTGTGAATACTTGTTTATACTTTGTTGATTCTTTATTTCATTCATTTATTTGCATATATGATTATTTGATTGTTTATTTGATTTATCTGTCTGTTAATATATTGGATTAATTTTAGATTGGTTCATAGGTTTGCACATATATTCGTTCATTTATCTGCTTATAGGATTGTTTGATTGATTATTCATTCATTACGGTGTTGATAGATTGATTATTGGATTTATTGGTTTATCTATGACTTTGATTTATTCTTTAGTTGATTGATTAGATTTATTTGTTCGTATTTGAACTAATTATTAATTTCATGCTTTAGATAGTTTTATGCTTTGTCTGTTTGTTTCTGTTCATTTTATTGGTTCTATTGGTTTTTATTTGATTTTTATGTATATATAGTTTTTAGTTTTACTTAAATACATAATGGAAGTTTTGGTATGTTACGTTTAAATTTGATGGTTCGGATGCTTTTATAAAAGGTTTGGGTTAAGAAAAATTGGGAAATTTATTTAATATAGAAGTGGTTTTAATAAAAATAATTTTCTGTGAAAAATGCTTCCTTGCGATTCGCAAGGAAGCTGGGCTTATGGTTCCGCTTTAAGCGAGTTCCTAATTACCCCGGATTTTATCTTTTATTGTTCGCGATACGCGAACAGGATCACCAGAGTCCTTCGTGTGACGTGAATAACCGCTATCTTCCGTTTTTAACTCAATACATTGGCATCCATCATCATTTCTATTCATCAACTTCCGTTATATTATTTTTCGGTGAAAAAGGTTGTTTTCACGCAAGCAAAAAGACGGTCTTTATCTTGTTGCAACGCGCGAGCACCTTGAGTCATTGTGCTCACTTGCGCCACGCGAGAAGTGGTCTATACTTCTTCGCGATGTGCGAGCGACTCATATTTTCCCAAAAAAATTTTTTTGTATATTTTCGTATTTATATATTATCATAATTTAAGTTAGTGTATAGTTTTTAGTATGTTTATCTGTGTATATTCCTTCCGTTTTTTTAGATCGAGTCTTTAATTATTTTGTCTGTAATTATTTCGTACACTATGTCAGTTTAAGTGTGGGGATGGCCGATGTCTGTTCATTGCTCGATCGATCTTCTCGCCTGTACTCAATCTCCATTCGGGCGAAAGCGATCTTAAAGAAAATCCTTTATGAAATCGGCCATTCCAATAAGTCAAAGTCCAAGTTGGACTAAGTTGAAAGTCAACGGACAGCGATTAAATCTTAACATTTAGGCCCGTTTGACCCGGATGTGGAAATACTTGAATTCCACGACCGCGCGCCTAATCGCGTGTGGAAAAGCGAGTCCAGCTATCGACTCACTCACTCGAGCAAAATGTAGCGATGTGCAAGGGCAGAAATGTCCTATAACTTCATAAAGATTTTAGCCAGGATTGATTCGCGCCAGATGATTAAGTGGAAAGTCGCTTCAAAACCGTGTTATTTTACTAAGAAGCGTAGCAAAACAGGTAAGTTGGTTGTTTGTGTCGAAACAGAGCGAGCACTTGCAACTTCCACTCAAGAACACACACACAAACACCTTTCAATTCCACATCAATTCTTCAAATCAAGGTATGGGTCTTCCTCTTTCTTGTTATTTTTATTGTTCTAGTGTAGATTAGTTTAAATTTTTGCAATCTTTTCATGATTTTAGGGTCCCTTCATAATGTTTAACAAACCCTACTGTTCTTGAATAGATTGTATGCTTTGATAGTTTAGATTAGAGGTTATTGTTGTCCAAATCTTTGAGTTTTTGGGTTTTCTTCATAATGTTTAAACCAAATCCGAAAATTTTTAAAGATTTGTGTGATTTTATAACCTTGTGTTTAGTATAGTTTAGTATAAATGTAGATTAATTTCATAATAGGGTTGTATGCTAGTGTAGATGTTAGTGTAATTTAGGTTTGTTCTTGGAATTTTGGGGATTCTTCATAAATGTTTAAACATCCCCAAATTCCTCATGTTTTAGGTTATAATTTGTTGTTCATGATCTTAATTCTTGGGGTTTCCTTCATAAATGTTTAACAAAACCCCAAAACTTTAAGATTGTTAGTGTTTTGAATGTAGTTTAGATAGTTTTGTTTGGTTTGTTTGAATAAATGTGATGAATGGATAGCTTTGATGTGTTTATGCTTTTGTCAAGAATGGTGGTAGTGCAGGAACAGACGAGCACCGGTATGGATGCTCAATGCAGTCACCATGCTTTTCGGGTTATCACCACCAGGGGAGTATTATTCTCCTTTTTCACACAATAGTTGGCTAATTCATAAACGCTTTCTATTTTTCACATTGGGGACAATGTGACGTTTAAGTGTGGGGAGGGATTATATCGTGTTCTAGTTTGTCCTCTTGTGTTTCTTTTATAAGTACATATATGTATATATTTGTAATAAAATATCAAGCTTAACCAATTTTTGATAAAAATAACTTAAGGCGCGACAAACGGACGTGATACTAGCATGCTAAATCTGTACATTTGCACCCATTTCCTTCCGGTTACGTGAGCATTTGAGCCTATTAATGTAGATTTCGTTTCTTTGACATGCTTATCGAGTGAGCTGGATGTTTTGTGCCATTTAGAACTTGTCATTAGCATGCTTGTTTAGACCAGATTCGTGTGAAGTTGTATAAAAATGATTGAGGCATTTAGGATACCCTTTTGATTTAGCCTTTTCTTTTCGTTCTATCTGTTTCCCGCACCCAAATTTATCCCCTAGTTAACCATGTTGAACCTAATCCCGCGTTTTTTCTTATTTACCACACCATTTCACCACTTAACCAAATTTAGCCTTTATCTTTTAAACCTTTTGTGTTGGAACTCGGTTTAGGTTGTTGTTTGACTCGTTTTCTGTTATAGTTCATGTTCGGGCTTTTAGATCCCGTGTTTTGTGTATATTCTCGTTATAGTTTTCAGTTATATTCAGTATTGTAAGCTTGTTATTAAAAAGAAAAAAAAAGAAAAAGAAAAGAAAAAGAAAAAAATCAGAAAAATCCAGAAAAATAGTATACCCTAAAATAGGGTGAATTAGCAGTGTTCGAGCAGTTTTCGGGGCAATAAAGTAAGAAGTTGTATGTTTAGCTCGATTGGAATAAAATTCGGTTATATTCGCGTATGTATTGTATAGTAGTTTTTTGCTTCAGTTTAGTTAGATTTAACCGCCGAGTTTTAGCCATTTCGTCACTGTTTATATATCCATTCAACACCCTTACCCTTGCCTGACATTACAACCCTCGTAAGACCTCTTGATTTGTGCTCTTTCACACGTTAGTTGGTGAAGACTAGATCTTTTGACAAGCTTATGATATTGCACGATTCATTGTCATGGCAATGGAGCGATTTACACATACACATTACACGTATGTATCATAAATAAAACCGAGTGTGTGTGAACATTGTGAGTCGTGTACGGGTTAGCGTGCTTTGTGGATCGGAAGTGAGTCGTTGCTTTTCAGTTATCTTATCACCTGTTTATATCTTCTGTGGGCTTGATTATTATCGTCTGTACAGGTTATATTTTGTCTTTGTTGCCACTTGGCGAGTTTTTCGTTCATTTCTGTTTTGTTGTTTGCTTGAGGACAAGCAAAGTTCAAGTGTGGGGATGTTTGATATACGTTAATTTATACATATAAATCCCCAGTTTAACTCCCCTTTATATACGTTTTTGGCCGTATACACGATGAATTGGTACTTATTTGGGCATTTTTATGATTATAGGTCTTAAACGGTATCCAGGAAGCAAACCGGATCAAAAACGAAGGTTTCTGCGCGAAAACGGAACGTTTGTCAATCCGACCGGCCGCGCGAACGAAGCGACCGGCCGCGCACAGCAACCTGATATTTCTGGGGACCTTCTAGAAGGCCTACGTCAGCATTCTAGAAGCTTTTCTGACCCGAGTAAAGCGACCGGCCGGTCAGATCATCCGCGCGGCCGGTCGGATTGTCTGTCCTGTTTTTAAATAGCCCATTTCAGCCATTGATCAAGTATTGGACCTTTGGGGGGCGATTTCTGGCGATTTTCGGGGCTAACGAAGTGCTGCATAGGCGTGGAACAAGCTCGGGAATCCATCCGATCCATCCTTCATCATCCAATCCATCTCTTTAGCATTCTTATGGTTTGATCCTTTAAGCTTTTTAAGATCCAAATCTGATTTGTATGCTATTGTGATGTTATTTTAGTTAATCGTACGCCTACGGGCAAGAACATTAGTAATAGTTAGTAGTTAAAACAATCGTTAGTATGTAATCATGTTTTGTATAAATTTGGCGTTTTTCATGTTTGAATCTTGATGATCATAGCGCAACCTTGTTTCATTG
This sequence comes from Ambrosia artemisiifolia, assembly GCA_032199755.1. NCBI lineage: Eukaryota > Viridiplantae > Streptophyta > Magnoliopsida > Asterales > Asteraceae > Ambrosia > Ambrosia artemisiifolia. The sequence goes on along the minus strand of CM063513.1, from coordinate 55,349,800 downwards.
TTGTTAGATTTGTAGTTGTGTTTGAATGACTTTGATGATTGTCGAATGTGTTAGGCGGATTACTTGTTGAAGAAACCGTCCGTTTAATCGTCCGATAGTAGACTAGTTAACTTGTTAATAAAGTTTACACCATGAAACTGTAACCGGGTATTTGTTTGGTTAAAGTCACTTGAATAACGATTATAGATGTTTACCGGCACGTAAAAGAGTCTTAAAAGCTTAATGGTGTTGTTACCAATCTTTGACACGGTTAATGATCTTTTTTAGTTGTTTTGGTGAAAATGGCGATCTTAGTAGATTTGTGTTCAAAGTTGGTAAAACGGAATAGGTTGTGAAATGCTCTACTTTATGCTAGTCTAGGTGGTCGTATTGTGTATTCGATATTGCTTTCCTTAACTAGTGCGGTTGAGGACTCCCGAAAGGTGATACTAACCTATCTTTAAAGATTCTCATGAGATCATATCAGCTGCGCGCTAATGAACAACTTGAAGTGGTTAACGTGTGTATTCGTGTTAGCTTTCTGTATAGTTGTCATGTTAGGATGCCCGAGAGGGAAACTAACTGTCGGAAAATGGGAATGTTGATCACGCCTTTATTTCTTATTATATGTAGATGACATGCTAGGGTTGGCGTATTATAGTTTATATAGTTATATTTTCTATCTGGAGTCGTAGTTAAGTTATTTACATATGTTAGAATTAATCTAGTTATAAACAAACTCAACTTATCTTTTCCTACTGGTAAATCGGGGATAGAGTTTTAGTACCATTGTTCCGCGCGCGTCCATGGATCGATACTTGGTTCTTATCTGTACTTACTACATATATGACAGGGTACACTTGCCCTATTGTGTGTGTTTTAATATTAAGGTCGAAACCATTTTTATAAATATTAAAGCAAAACGTGTGTTAAAATCAATGCAAAATTATGTGTATATCCGCACACGTCAACCTTCTCTCTCGTATGCGTTTTGGCAAGTCCTTCGGGGGTGAGACCAATGCAAAACAGTGAGCTTGGTCACAGTCTAATATGGCTGGGCGGGCAAAGCGGACAATATACGATACGAGTTACCTTGGGCTGTTACAGATGGTATCAGAGCCGGGGCTCGGATCAGTGTGCCAGTCGTGCCTGCAAGGACGCTGGGCTCCTTAAGGGGGTCGATTGTAAGATCCCACATCGATTGGGAAGGGGAACAAACACTTCCTTATAAGGGGTGGGATACCTTCTCTCTCGTACGCGTTTTGGCCAGTCTTTCGGGGGTGAGATCAATGCAAAACCGTGAGCTTGGTCACAGTCTAATACGGCTGGGCGGGCAAAGCGGACAATATACGATACGAGTTACCTTGGGTTGTTACATAGACTTTTAGAAGCAGTGGTCTATTTAGGAGGTTCAGCTTCATCATCATAATTGGGCTTTCTAGGGAGTTCTCATCCTGGTCTTCCATCACCGCTTCATCCGTGTCACTGTCCACATACCACCACTTCATATTGCCTAACACCTTGTGAGGCATCTTCTTCAGAGTAACTTTCTTCAAACACCTAACAGGCATGCAATACATCTTGACCCAAGGCTTGTTTGTTCTTGGATCAATCTTTGTTTTATCAAACACCCGCTTCCCTTTCAAAGGCTTGAACATCTTAAGCTTGTTTTTTCTTGACGGCTTTCCCCCACTGCCTCTCCAAGGCATCAACTCTTCAATCATTGACCAGGTTGATTAACTCTCTCTTTAGAACCAAACACCTTCATACCTCTTAATCACGAAGAGCTTTAGCTCTGAATCGAAAAACCAGCTAATAATTCCACTAGTAAATTGTGTGGAGTTGCTAGCATCATTCTCAGCCTTATACTTGAGAGGCTTCGGTAGCTTCTTGTGCCATAACTCTTTCATCCTCTTCTAGTACTCCTTCCTTTCAGACTCTAGATTTGGCTCTATGTTTTCTTCATTAACCTTCAACCTCAGCTCATTCAAATCTTCTTCCACTTCTTTCCCACAACCTTCAATCACAACTTTAGTGAATGGTTGTTTAGGAACAACAAACTCGCTGACGTCATCTTCAAAATCACCACCTTCTTCAACTTTTTGAGGATTCCAGTCTTCTAGATTCTCAGGTAAGAACTCACCTTCGTCTAGATCAAACAGTTCACCTTGATCCCAAACTTTGAGCTTCCTAAGTTGAGCGAGTTCCTCTTTCATTGCTTCAAACCACGCGCTGTCACAAAGAGCCATTTGATAAGTCTTTGGTTCAACTTGATAGACAAATTAGCATTTTAAGCACTTGTTAATCACTCCCGAGCTTCTAGTTCTTGCATACAAACATGTAGCATTCGAAAAACTTCTTCTTGTCTGAACACATGCATTAGGGTCTCCCAGTATAAGATCAGCTAGATGATCTTTATTTGGCCGTGTTGTTATAGTAGTGTTAACTAGTAATTTATCCTCCAAGTTAGAGTTAATTGTTTAGAAAGCCTCATCATCTAAAGACTTCTCTGTTGTGAACGGATTCGTAAAAGTTTCATCTTCAGTTTCTTTGGTTTTTTTAGAAAAAAGAATTCTTGTCTCCAATGGTGACTTCATTTGCATCTGATTGGCCTTTAGTGTAGATATTGGAATACTTGATCTTGGTGTGATAGTGACATCATCATCTTCAATAATTATATCATCCTCACCGGGTGGATCTACATTAAAGGTATGAGAACATTAAAGGAGTTAAAAACAGCATCATAATCAAACATCCAACTAGGTTCATGTGCACTTTCCATAGGTGTGTTACTAGTCATTTTAGTATCAAAAAAGAATTCAACTACACCTTTAGATTTATTAAAAACAAATTTTTTGGTGAATCGGGAACATAACCAAGGAAAAATTTGTGATCAGCCATCTCACCAAATTTTGCTTGGTTTTTACTTTTTAGGATAGTGCACTACATCCCAAAGGGTTCAAAATATTTGATATTTGGTTTTCGACCGTTCAAGAATTTATAACATGTTTTATTGTGTTTCTTGATGGTCAAAACCCTATTCAAAACATAAAAACTCCCCCAAAAGTGGACGGGAAGCTTTGAATCAGCTAGCATTGTCTGTGATGCTTCTATCAAAGTCCGATTCTTCCTCTCATGTAACACCCCAACCGATGGCGGAAACATCGGGGTGCCACGTAGTGATGATTGCTCAATAGCTCATGGTGACTAATAAACCTTTCGATAGGTTAATTAATTAAATTACAAACATTACATACAAATCAAATAAATTCAAAAAACAATAACATGTTTAATCTAAGGCTTCAGCTCCTATGTGATCCACAAGCAAATTTTAACTTCCAAGCAAAACTAAATACCTGAAACATGTTAAGTTTGGAAAAATAGAGGGGGTCAACTATAGGTTTTAAATAAAATAATGATTAAAAAATCATGTAGCAATCACTCTGACAAAGAATTAATTAAAGATAGTACACGTGAACATGATCTACTGGTAGCTCAAGTCAGGGGCGGATTTAGGTAGAGTCGGACGGATTTAGATAGAGTCGGACGGGTTCAAGCGGACTAAAGATAGGAAGTTTTGGGAGAATGTTGGCAAGTTTCTAAAGCTAGGATGTATTGAGGACAAAGGAAATCAAGAACAAATAACTTCTTTGTTGTGGTTTTCCTCGTAGTGGAAATTTGAGGTATGCATTTCCATCAAATATTTTTAGACTTTATCAAAGGATGGTGGAAACTATTATATAGCAATATTAGATAATTTAGTTATATTCAAGTGTACTATAGCTAAAACAACATCGCATGAAGGATAGTAAAAAGAATATTTTTACAAAAAGGCGCCCAAAATTTTACTTTACTTAAAACCTCCAAATGGTTGAACTGCCCTTGGTGACTATGAATAAGTAATACGACAACTACAATTCGACCATGAATTTTGGGTTTGACGTGACCAGACCTGACCCGAAAATTCTAACATTTAGCGAGAAATTTAATTGACAACCGAAAAAATGTGAACCCATTGGAAAAAGATCCTGGATCCGCCACTGGCTCAAGTCATTGTTTTGTACAATCAACCCTTGTGTCGACTGAGACCTAACTCGCAAGTTAGTAAAATATTGTTACCGTTTTGATCATCCATGAATTTATGCGGGGGATGGCTTGTCAGACCTATAGTGCTATAATCTACACAAACGGCTTTATCAAAGTTAATGTATGTACTGAGTCGGACTATACACCGTAACTAGTTCACAAGTATATGAGTTTATTGTATGATGCGAAGATGTAATTGCACAAGTTTAAAACATGTTTCACCCCAAAAATATTGAAAACAGTAAAAAGTGGAGATACGTATACTCACCTTAGCAAGCAAGCAAAAATCCAAAGTTTACGATAGCATGTATATTGATTCCCAAAGAAATCACCCCAGATTAAGCATCACAAAGTCTAAGAATAACAAGTTGAACAAGTCTATAGTTTACTAGATCGATTGATTAGGGCATTCTAGTTTCTGGGAAAGACGCTTAAATGTAGGGTTGTTCAAAACGCTCGGCGCTCGCCGATCGCTCGCCGCTCGTTCGGAATTTGCTCGGAGATTGCTCGCTCGATTTTTCGCTCGGTTGTAAACGAGCCGCTCGGCTCGGTTCGATTTATAAATGAGCCAAGCATGAGCAAGGGTCCGCTCGTCTCGGTTCGGCTCGATATAATTTTTATTAGTTTATTATATATATACATATTAATTACAATTATATTTATAGTTTTATACATACTACTCTATTGGATTTAGCTCAATATATGCATATATACAATTATATTTATAGTTATTGGCCTAGTCAACCCAATGATAACTTAACACTAAGTTTGATTGTAAAACCCTAAGTCGTGAAAAACATGCTTGACTTTCTATTCCCATTAGTTATCCACGATCAATCATCTCCCGCTATCAACCTACGCCAGAACACGACAATCGTTCTCTGTAGTATGTTCATCACCTCACAGGCCTTAGTTAGAGCCTCATTCTCGAACGGTCGAACCTTAGTCATCACTAGGCAGCGAAAATATTAAAGGAAACATCCCAAATTTATGCTTGTACGAAAACACTGGCCGCTCGTTGCTCGCTCGAAAAAATGTGCGCTCGAACAATGCCCGCTCGGTTTCCGGATAGATTGTAAACGAGCCGATCGGCTCGGTTCGGTTTATAAACGAGCCAAGCACGAGCAAAGGTCCGCTCGGTTCGGCTCGGCTCGTGAACAGCCCTACTTAAATGTTAATGGTTTAGTTAAAATATAATAATAATATTTAAAATATTGCTAGTTTTGGGGAAAGACCCTTAAATGTTAATGGTTTAGTTAAAACATAATAATATTTAAATATTTTTACATATTTAAAACATGTTTCACCCCAAAAAAAATTTCTACGAATTATTTTCTATTTATTTTGTATTTAAAACAATTTATTTATACAAAGGATTTAAATAAAATAATAGGAAAAAATATAAAATTATATATATATATATATATATATATATATATATAGGGTGAGGTTAGGATACAAAGGATGTGTTTTGTAAGAAGGGTGAGAAGGAAAAATGGCCATTGGATCAAAGTGATGGAGGGATGAGATTAAAGGAGTAGCAATTTTGTAAATTGTGTTATAAAATTATTACATAATTTTATGATGTGAGGGTATTAATGTAATAACACAACTTCTCATTTAAAAACACTCGTTTAATTAAACCCCCTCTCTTTCCAATCTCATTTAATTTCCTTCTCTCTCTCTCTCTCTCTCTCTCTCTCTTTCTCTTCCTTCCTCTTTCTTCACTGCATCTCAACTAACGATTATTCTATCTCTTTCTTCATTATTCTTTCTCTTTCTTCATATTTCTTGAAATTGATGCAACCAACGAGGTAACACACATCTTCATAATATTTGATAATTTTATATGTGGATAAACATGAAAACAATTATAAATTCAAGAAGCCGATTATCATCCTCATCCATTAATGATCCCACCACCACAACAGGAAACCTTGTTTATCAACACACTCTCTGAACACAACATCTTATTTTCATTAGTCATCTATTGCTACTTAATATATTTAATGGTGTTTTGAACATTACTTTCTTTGGTTGTTCAGATTATTGGGTGGAGCCACCATAGATTGCTGTGGAATTTCTCATCTTCCATTTGATTGTTTTTTTAGTTCTGCCGTGTTTTTTGAACAAGTTAGTTGAACATATAACACATTGTCATTGTCAAACGTTTTTTTTAATTATTTTGTGATGGGTTAGTTGGTTGAACATAAAACACACAAGGTTATAGATTTATGTGTTTAATATGTGTGTTTTATCTTAAAAAAAATAGTGGGGTTCAAAACAATTCGTATATAAGATGGACGATTACTTTCTCAGAAAACATATGTTTTATACTGATGTCTTTTTTGGAAATATATGGTTGTCTTCTAAAACACAACTTGTGAATGTACTGGGGTGCTGTTAAAACACACAAGGTTTTTTTTTCAGGTTTTATTGGTTTAATTTTAAAACACATGAAGGTAAAGGATTAATGAGTTTTATATTGGTTTGATTCTCAAGTGGCTTTGATGCTTAAAACACAGCGGGCTTGATGCATAAAACACATTAACCATACCTGATAAAAATCATCAGCCATAAAATTGTTCATGAAGTTAAAACACAACGTCAAGCAAACGACATGAATACCTGTGTAATTTTGAATGTCGATTGATAAAACTATATGTACCATGAGAGATGAAATTTGTTAAAGATTTTAATCATTCATGTTGTCGTTGAAAAGGTGAAGATAATTAATAAAGTGCAAATTGCCTCTATATATACAATTATTGTTTTTGTTAAAAACCCAAAAATATCTCGACTTTGATTATTGATTTAAATTTTCAAATTCTTGTTTAATAATACATTTACCTTAATGCCCTTGAGATTAAAAAATAATAGTGTCACGTGTCACTTCCACAAGCCTTCTTACCCTTCTCACAAAAAGAGGCTTTTGTACCGGAACCCTTATCTATATATATATATGTATGTATATATATATATATATATTGAGAAGTTTATATCTTTGAACCATTAAATTATAAATAATTTTAGTAAATTTTTGGCTTTTGAATCGTTAAAAACAGAATTTTTATGAATTAGTTATGAATAAAACAAGGTTTTTATTATTATTTTATATTAAATAACAAATAATATATATAAAATAATCCAGTTTCAAAAAATTTATGGTTGAACCGGACCTCAAAGTACTCGAACTCGGGACCTTCAGTTTGAAAAGTGACGCCCCAACCATCTGGTCTACAATATCAGTTTGTTGTTGTCCTGTTAGAAGCCTTATAAACTATCTATATACAGATCGTTTTTTTTTTTACAAAAAACAATAACCCGGTTCTAACCAGGGGTCGAACCCTGGTCTTACTGTTGTTAAACGAATGCACAAACCAGCTGGTCTAAGTGACCAGTTGGTTATTTAGCCGATCTGAAATTTTATAAACCAACTCTGTTGATGTCATCTTCCCGAAAACAAACTCATAACCAAATCCACCCCTTTAATCAAATAATTAACGCATTGAAAAGCCTCGATAACCCTAGGCGACCATATGGACTCAAATAATTGAAAATATACGAACCTGAAAGCTGGGATTAAAGCGATTATAGAACCGAAAAGTAAAGCTCGATTCACGACCTCTAGATGAATGATTGGAAGAAATCCCTTGAGGGCTTTTGTAGGCGAATAGACTCTGAGTTTAGAGGTGTAATCCAATTCAGAATTGATTATGGATACGTATAAATTCGAATTTTAGGGATTTTTATATAATTTGGGTTTTAAATTTTTAGAATTAATGTTTATCTTATGATTATATAAATATATATGACATTTTTTAACCTAATTTTAAAGAACATTTAATAAAATAATGATTTTGTAATTATATACATCTACAAATCTCTTTTAGAATTTATATATTTTTGAAATAATTTGGAATTTAATTCCCATAAATGAAATAAAATTTATTATAATTAATCAAAAGTTTCGTTATGTTACATTTCAACAACTCCATTCTGTTGTGTCTCAAAAGGTGTAGTAAACTAATGTTCAATTCCTTTGCGAATGCAAAAGTTTGACAAAGGGCTATTCTGAATTCTGAGCCATTGTCGCTTCTGGTTCTCTTAATTGTGGTGTGGAAGAGATTCTCTGCTTGAGTCATGAAATTGAGCAAGATTTCTCCTGTTTCATTCTTTGTATTAAAAAAAACATCCAAGAAATGAAGAAAATCTAGAAAAAGAGAGAACTACATGGATAATCCTTATGGTTTATAGAATGTAACATCTTAGGGTATTAACTACATTTTTTAACATGTTAAGGGTTTACGGTTTCAGTTTTGTAATATGTTGGGGTACTAAGACCAACTCCGTTTGTTTTTCTAGTTAAGTTTTGATAAAATGACTAAAATGCCCTGTTATAACTAGACATTTAGGTAATTAACTCTATTTGATTACAAGGATAACTTTTGCAACTTATTGAAATTAGAATTAGAATTATCTATTAATGTTATTAAAACTAAAAAAATTGAAGTTATAAAATATAATAAATTAAATAATTATACTTTTTGTGTTTTAGTATGTATCTTTTTATAAAACAATAATTTAGTCCATATAAACCACCATCTATGAGCATAACTCATATATGTCATCAAGCACCACATCATCTATCATCTCCACCTCCATTGCTGCCATGCGTTATCTATGTTTAAAACGCATAGAGTTGATGTGTTGCTTGATGTAGAATCAGCTATCATTATTAAAGCGCATAGAGTACGTATAATTATTTAATATATATATATATAATTTAAAGTTTTTAAATAATATTAATCGATAATTCTATATGTTAAAAATATAGACGACCTTGTCAAATATAGATAACGTATGACAGCAATAGCAGTGGAGATGACACTATATCTGGTACTTAATGCCAAATACGAATTAGGATTATTAACGATGGTTTACATAGAGAAGTATTGGCTTTATAAAAAAATATATACTAAAACTTATATATTATAATTATTTAATTTTATATATTTTATAATTTAAAATTCAGTTTTAAAGATATTAATAGATAATTCTATATATTAAAAATTATAGTTAACCTTGTCAAATATAGATAACGCATGGCGACAATGGCGGTGGAGATGAGAGTTGACGTGGTGCCTGATGGTAGATACAAATTAGGCTTATTGATTGTGGTTTATATGGACAAGAGTATTGTATTATAAAAAAAATATATTAAAATGTGTAGAGTATAATTATTTAATTTAGTATATTATTAAAATTTTAAAATTAATAATATTAATATATAATTCTAATATCAATAAATTGCAAAAAGTATCTTTGTAAATCAAATAGAGTTAATTACAGGAATGGCTCATCTAGTTATTCTTGGGCATTTAAGTCATTTTATCAAAACTTAACTAGAAAAACTAACGGAGTTAATTTTAGTACCCTAACGTGTTACAAAACTGAAACCATAAACCCTTAACATGTTAATAAATAAAGTTAGTACCTTAAGATGTTACTTTCTATAAACCATAGGGACTATTCGTGTAGTTGTCTCCTATAAAAATCATCAGTAATAACTAGGAAATAGTACTTTACACCAATGCGCCTAACGTTCATTGGACCAAAGAGATCCATATGAATCAACTCGAAAGGAGCAGAGATGGAGTTAAGAGCTTTTGTCTTATGAGGCTTCTTGTGTTGCTACCCATTTGTCCCCTAGACCGAAGCTCTTTAATGGAACACCAATAACCAAACTGTGTGTGATGATATACTTCATATTTCTAAAATGTATGTGTCCTATCCTCCTACGTCATAGCATTGAATCTGATGCAGAATCTCTTGAAAGTAAACATGTATACATTCCTGAAGAACTGTCTTGAACATTCATATTCATGATGTATGTGTCATTTCTTCTGGGAGCTCTTATGATTATCCACTCAGCTAGAATAACAACTCCGGGTTTTAACACTAATGCCTTAGACATTGTGAAGTGAACCGAATGCCCTTTGTCGTAGATTTGAGACACGCACATGAGATTGTGCTTCAACTCCTCAACATAGTTAACTCCATCAAGGGTGATCTTCTCATTAGTGACCTTCCTCTTTCCATAATTGTGCCTGCCTTTGGCGCCTGCAAAATTTACATAACCTCCATCACCCTTAAGAAACTTTATTAACAACCTCATTTCTCATGTCTATGCTTGGAGCAGCCACTATCAACATACCAACATTTGATAATCCTTCTATGCAACTCCTACATTAATTCACAAAGAAAATTAGTTAGAGTAAGGGACCCAAGCTGTCAAAGTCTTAGGTCTGCCCTTTTTATCAACATAAGAAAATTCTCCCCCGTATCCATCACTCTTTTCGAGAGTCTTAGATATATGGGGACTATTTCTTTGAGGTTGGTTGTAATGGTTGTCAGGCCTCTGATTTGAAGAATTATAGTAACCTCTATGATTCACTAGCCTTGAATACTGGTTTTAAGGATATCTCCTTCTGTTGGAGTATCCCTAATTATTATTATTGTTTCTAGAAAATTTTTGATTATTTGGATAATTTCTATCCTTATAATAATTTTGAACATTATCATTATTGTAGGATTGGTTTTAAATAAAGAAACTTTTGATCAGCACGAGTATCGATACATCAGGTGCGGAAACCTAATGATCATCCAAAATGATATAAACAGTAATCAGAACACATTAATTTCCATTTTCAAATGCTTTCATTAATCTTAAACTTGTTTATAACGATTATAGATGAGATATAATGAAAACACACACTTCAAGGTGTAACTGATTACACACTGGACACACATACATATAACCAACTCTATTAACAAACTCTAACCAACCCACATATATATAAACCTTCTGGTTCAACCCATCGTGGGTGCGAACCATGTCTTTAAACTTTGGCAATTATGACTTTGACGATCCGAAAGCTACAAACACATACATGAAATATGTATCTACAAACTCCCCCTTGTTTGTAGCTCAGATTATTTGTTCTGATTCTCTTTCTCAACCCCTTGCAGCTTCTTTTTTCCTTTAACGTCTTCCCAGCTTCAAACAATGTACTCGGACGTTTCTCTAATTGTTTCCTCAGCTTCAACGAATGCTTTCCCGGAAGCGTCTTATAATCACAATCAGAACGAACCTCAAAAGCAAAGCTGAATTTGACGACTGCTTGACATCTCCTTGGTTGTTTGATATCCAACGCATCGAAATGTATTGGATTAAAGTACAGTGTGTTGTTATCATTCCTCGAACAGGTAATCATCCACATTGGATTAAATACCCTGATTTTCTTGCACATTATCTTCGGGTCTTTGTCATGTAACACTATCACCGCTTCTCCAGTCCTCCAATCGTAATAGCAGAACACGAAATCAGGACTGAAATTCTATTGGGTAGGCATCAAAGGAATCTTCTTCTAATAGTTCGGCGGTTTGTAGTTAAGAGTCACAAATGGCAAGTTATTCATCGGGTTGATCTTCTTATGAACAATGTGATGAGGATACTACGGCCTAAACATATCCCATTTTGTCTGGCTTTCCCTCGTCATTTTCTCAGCAAACCATTCTAATACACTCGAATGCGTTGCATCAATCAGTTTATGATGACAAACATCTCGAACAGTCTAGTACGGTGAAGTCTTGATGTCGAAGAATCTGCTGAAATAGAGAATGTTGCGTTCCCATTTAATCACAACGCACTTCAACTGAGGGAAATACTTCAAACTGATCGCCCTACCTTTAAACATCTTGTTGTGGTATCGATAGAATTCGCCTTGGATCGGTGGTAGCGGACGATCTCTCAAACTTCTAGGATAGTATTTCAATGTATCTGATTGTCTATTCACATCAACCTTTTCAACATCATCAAAAAATTCATCTATCACCTTCTTTCCCTTACCGTCTGCAACTTTCTCAGCTTCCCGCAGTATGTCCTCATCAACTAATGGAATCTGTGTCTTATCCTTTATATTGTAATACTCCGGATACTCTTCATGTGATATATCTTCAATCTCAACTTCGTCAAAGTTGTTCACATTAGTATCATCTGAGTGACAACCTAGTTCAACTAAAGGAATATCTAGAATCTGATTGTTCTTCATTAAATAATCTAAACTCATTCCAGCTTGCTGCGTGACACCTTCAAGTATTTCTTTTGTCACCGCAACACTTACTTCTTCATCTTCCAAATCCGGATCCTGATAGTCTAAACAATACCTCCTATCTTCGTTTGCAAAGATTATCTGGAACTTGGATGTAAGTTGCACAGACACGTATCCTCTTTTGATCATTCTTTTCAGCCTTTCTTTATCTGCATCAGTCATCTGTGTATCATATTTCTTACTCGATTCACCAGATTGATCCTCATTCTTCTTCTTTCTTCGTTCATAAGAATAATCTTCAATGTTATCATCAGTATCACCCAAACTTGCTGAACCTTCAGCATCTTTATCTTTGTCATCATTATCACCATCATCATCAGAACCATCATCATCATCATTTTTCTCCTCCTTATCATCATCCTCTTCAACATCTTCATCATCAGATTGCTCAGCACCTTTTAGTTGTGGACCTTTCTGATAAAGACTTTCTATGATCTTCTTCAACCTCTTGTTTTCTTTCTCAACCGCCACAATCCTCTTTTCATTTTCACATTCGAGATTTGTAGTTTTGAGTTCTCAAGTTGAAGACTAGTCACTTCCTCTTCCAACCTATCTTGCTTCTCCTTTGATTTAGCAATGATTTAAAGCATATCTTTCTCATTCTCTTTCAACTGCTTGATTTCACTTTCATGCTTTAATGTTGCAGCTTTCTGTAGATCAAACAATTTCACCAACGTAGATATCTATTGTTGGATTAGATTCAATGCATCATCAGAGATAGTAAGAGTAGGTTGTGAAACTGCTTCAGGTTGCGGTTGGATGATGATGTGGGTTTATCAAAGCTGTGTAATAAACTCTTCAATGACTTTGACTCATCATATGGATTCTGTTGAGTAGTGGATACTATGGTTTTTTTTTTGTGACTTCTACCTCTTCACTAACTTTCTGTCTCTTCTTGACTGGAGATGTAATTGGTGGTGTTGTTGAAGCTGTAGGAATCTTCTTTCCGTTCAGTAATACTTCCACATCCTTCTGTTTCTTTGTCCTCTTGGTCTCCTTCTTTGACATGGACTTCATACGTACACGTTTAGTCAACTTGGGAGCCACAAGAGAACCAAGTATATCATCGTCATCATTTAGAATCAAATCTTCATTTTCTTCTTCATACCCTATTTGAAGCTGTGTTGTGACTAACTCGCCCACGATACTAGGAATAGCAGAATCACCAGTGGCCTTGGGATTTGCTTCTTTATCAGATTTAGAACTGGACACCTATTCTTCTTCAGTCTCAGTGTCCTCACCAATCAACATATTTTTCTTCCTACCCTTCTTTTTAGATACAGATGAACTTTCAATCTCTTTTCCTTTCTTCTTCAACTTTGCACCTTTCTTTACAACTTGGCTCTTAACCTTTTCACCTTTCAACACCGGCACTAGAGGCGAATCTGAATCACTATTTGTGTGCCTCCACCCATCATGATCAAGCGCTTTGAATCCACGATTGATAAGATGACCAAATAACCTCCTTGTTGGTGGTTTCTCTGACTTTCCCTTGTATGTTGTCATTCTGTTAAGAGTCATCTCGTTCATGTGTTCTTGATATAGGATTTTTGTCGGATGTTTGACCAAATCAGGATACTTCTCCTCAAAAATCATCTGGAGGAATCTCGGGTACATCAGGAACTTATCAGTCCACATCCCATCAAATAACTCCTTCATGTGGTGAAACAACGTGTAACACCCCAACCGATGGTGGAAACATCGAGGTGCCACGTAGTGATGATTGTTCAATAGCTCATGGTACCAAATGAAAGGTTGTATAAATTGATTTACAAATTTTCATACAAGTAATAACAGTTACAAGTTGATTACATAAACTTGATTAATATAACTAGGTCCAATGCTACTATGTGATCCAAGGCTTGTACAACTTCCAATAATACCTGAAACATGCTAAGTTGGAAGGGGGGGTCAACTATAAATAGTTGGTGAGAATACATAGGTTTTTGAATTTAATAGAAAACAATACTTTGTATAGCAATCACAGTTGTATAATGTAACAGTATGAGTCTGACATGTAACAATGCGTCTTTTGTACAATCAAACCTTGTGTCGACTTAGACCTAACTCGCAAGTTAGTAAAAGTGTAACTGTTTTCAATCATCCCTGAATTTATGCGGGGGCATGGGCTTGTCAGACCTATAGGGCTATAATCTAAACAGGCAGCTTGATCAATGTTAATGATTGTACTGTGTCTTTTTGTTACAAGTCAAAATGAATCAGCAAGTTTCAACATAGTGAGAATGAGTAATTGCTATTGTATCAAAAATGTTTCACCCAAAAAATGTAAAACAGTAAAAAAGGGAGTAGACCACCGAAGATGTTGGATATGATAGAGTATCATTCATGGCAAAAGCGGTTTAAGATTCATCTTGAAGGTTTAGATGGTGGTGAGGCGTGGCAAATGATTATTAAGGGATATGTGTCACCTATGATTGAAAACTCCAACACATCAATTGCACTTGATGATCTAAAGGATGATGAAAAGAAGAAGTATGCAGCAGAGAAGAAAGCATACTCACAGCTATCTCAAGCATTGACATCTGATCTACTTCATCAATTTGGTCCTTGTTCTACTTCGAAGCAGCTTTGGGAACCTTTGAAGAGTAGAAAAGATGGAAATGAGAAGACAAGGAGACTTAGAGTTGAAGAATTGAAGAAAGAATTTGAGAACTTCAGTTTTGTTGGAAATGAGACTTTTATAAGAACTTACTCCTAGATTTTTCCATTTGTTATCTGAATTGTCTAAGTATGAGTGTTTATCCCATGTCTAAGGTTGTAGAAAAGTTTGTAATTGCATTGCCTTCCTATTGGAGTCAACATGTAGAGGTGCTGAGAGATAAGGATTATTTTCCATACTGGTCAATAAATGAGTTCATTCAGAAGCTGGAAAACAAGGAAATGGAAGAACGAAGAAAGGTGAAAAGATCCCAGATTCCTCAGAATCCGGAGTTGTATTATACAAGTTCTTCATCATCTACCATTCCAAATGGAGGTGCAAGTTTGGGACCACAAACTACATTTGTTTCTAGTGTTGAACCAAACAGTGCTGCAAGTTATTATGGTGTATCTACTGGACCATCATACACACCAACTCAACCTCCAATGCAAGCTTCTAGTTACTATGAGATGAATGTGACACAACAATCTATATCAAATGGTGGGTATCAGCAAGCAGCACCAAATGTGAATTAAACTCCATCAAGCTCAAGTTCCATTGTATTAGAAACTTCTAATATGGACAATGTGACTATAGAAGTAGCCCAAAAGCATGTTGCGTTAGTTTCTGCTATGGTTGCTTCATACAATGGACTTGTACCAGTTCAAATTGGTAATAACAATTTGACTAAAAGGATTATGCCCAGATAGACAAAGAAGAAATGGAGTTGATTGATATTCAGTGGGCATTTGCTAGTGTTGTTAGAAGAGCCACAGAATTCATGGAGAAAACGGGAAGAACCGATCTTGCTACATCACCTAACACAACATATGGCTTCAACAAAGCAAAAGTGCCACACCTGCCTAGGCGGAAACACGGGGTGTAACCACGAAAGGTTTTCAAGAACAAGATTTGAGCAAGCATTCATATTTATTTATTTATAAAAGTACCAAACGTGTTCGACAACAACAAACTTCACAAGATACATTTTAAAACCCTTCTCGGGGTCAAAAGTTTTGATGACATGATAAGTGGTAGTCTTGAATGTATGCCCAATCATATCCCAAGTTCCATCCATAGTTTAGTTACCTGAAAAACATGCATAAAAACTTTGTCAACAAAATGTTGGTGAGTTCATGGGTTTTGTAAACAAAATGTAAAGTTTAATGAAATTCCTTGAATGACCCATCATTGCCTAGCCAAGAGTAATGATGATAAACCATCATGAGTCTATAACCAAACCTTAACGAGTGGTGCCTCACACATTGCACACTTGAGGCAATGAATCGTCATAAAAGAAATGCAAGCACTCTCATATCGTGTGTGTGTGTATATATATATATATATATATATATCCGTTTAGAGCGACTAACAGAGAGTGGGTATGTCAACCCAATAGATCTATTCATGCGTTTCTAGGCTAAATCCATAGTCAATGGTTATGATAAACTAATATACGAGGGCTTTAGCAAGTACTCTTAAACATATCGTCTCATGTACACCGGTCGGCTAGGAATTCATTCTAAAAACAAGTAAACAATGCATGCTTTTCCCCCAAACATAAAACAGTAAAAAGGGGTCGTGAGAACTCACCTCAAGTCCTCGTGTAGTCTAGCAAAAGTGTATGTCCGACAACTAGGTATCTCGTCCTATATACATACATGGGTACCTTAGATTTATATAAATTGGTAATCCATGGTACTCGTGGTTCACCCAATCCCTAGCGGTATGTTTGCTTAGCTTTTCTTGGTGACATCTATGTTGCTTAACAATAATAGTTTTGATAGGAAAATAGATCTTGGTTCCTAACACATGTTATTAATTATAAATCATATGTTCTTATTAGAAAAGGAGTTATATTGTCCATAACTACACTTGATCCTTGTTATATGTACACACAACATAACATATATGTGTATTTACACATACACACTCGTATTTATACACATATATCTACAGATGTATATTCCAACACATAACCATAGGTAGTTATGTCCATGGGACCTACACTTGCACATACATACCAATATATACATATGCATCTTGGTAGTCCATACACATTACTATCCATGCCTTTGAGTTTGTTATACACATACATACATACTATACATACTTACGCACGCACACATATAAATACATATACAAGGATCTTGCTTACGCATACATACTATACATACTTACGCACGTATACATGTTTGTATTTATATATATATATATATATAGGGGAAGTATTCATGGAAAACCCTTTGAATTGAGAAAACTCTAGTAAACCTAATGTGTGGCTATGAAAGCTCCACATCACCCCATCTTGATCAAGCCTCAAGGGCACCAATGTCATTTATACAAAACCATCACGTCACTGCATTTATATATGTTAGATTCTTTTTTTCTTATTCCTCATTTCTCTCTCTCTCTCTCTCTCTCTCACACACACACACACATATTAAGATGCTTCTACTCCTCTCTCATCACCACCACCCTCTTCCTCCTTACCACCACCCAAACCCCATCACCATCAGCCCCTCACACCACCCGTCATCTAAACCCCACCCTCCATCTACTCCTAAAACCAACTTCGTCTGACCCCATCCTCCGTCTAATCCTCGATCTGGAATCATTTCTTAACAATGGTATACAAAATCTGATCCACAAGGTCGTCAGAGATCTTGATTCCTTCTCTTGGTGGTTTGGTGAAAACGGTGGTAGATGGTGTTCAGTATTGGTGGTGGTCGAGTGATGTTGACGAGGGATTAGGTGTGGGTGTGAGGTGGAGAAGGACGGTGATGGTGACAGTACATAGTGGTGATGGAGCCGTGGTTTTCAGATCTGTGGTTTTTGTATGGTCTTGGTTTCTTTAATTTAGGTTTTTGTTACCGGTGGTGGTGAGAGTTTGTAGAGGGGTGGTGCGGCAGAGGTGGTGAGATGTTGAAGAAAGTCATCTAAATTTCCATGTAAGTTTCTAGATTTATTTATTAAGTTTCAACTTTTATTTATTAATTTCTTTGATTTAGTAAATAGAAAAAATATTAATTGTTTTGTTTATTGTTTTTTCTAGTTACCTTATCAGTGAAGGTTTGAAGGTTTTGATTTTGTGTTAGTGCTACTGATGAATCTATAACATTTATTCTTGATATAAACAGATTGAGATGTTTTTGTATAGGGATAGTTTGTTTGCCATGTTAAACAATTTTAGGGATAGTTTGTTTGCACACCATGTGTTTGATCAAATGCTTGAATGAAAAAAAAAAAACTTATGTTAACCTTTTTTATTTTATTATTATTATTATGTTGTTTATATTAGATTGGATGTTAAAAAGATCATCTTTTTTGAATTGGGTAAATGTGTTTTTATTGAATATTTTTGGTTTAAGGGTTTTAGTTCTGAATTAGGAGCTAAATCTATCTCAATTAACATGTGTTAAGGTTTAGTTAACATGTGTTAAATAGCAAATGTGTTTTTATTTTCTTGGTATATCTTTTGATTTTTCTCTACTAATTTTTACTTTATATTTCCTGTATATATGTTATTCTGTGTGAAGGTTTTAATTTTTTGTATTAATGCTTACTGATGTGTCAGGGTTTAATTAACATGTGTTAGTGATGCTAACACATGTTTACATTGGTGCCTACTGATGAATCTATCCCAATTGACATGTTTTAGGGTTCAGTTAACATGTGTTAGTGACGGTAACACATGTTAGTATATGCCTAACTAACACGTGTTATCCTTTTTGTAGGTGAAGAGATGTTTGTGTTAAAGATGAAGATGGGTACCAAGAACGAAGCATAGCAAGATTTTTTTTTTATGTTAGGATAGTTTTTTATCATTCATAAATAATTATGTTTACCTTTTTAATTTTTTTACTTTTGAATAGATTCAAATTTGGAGATCCATGTACTTTGTTTTTGTTACCACATATGTACTTTAGTATGTTTCTAAAAGACATACATATGGAGATCCATGTAGTTTAAATTTTTAGGTCGTGTATCCAAAAAAAGACATATACGTTAGTAGGTTTCTAAAAGACATACATATGGTTGTTAGGTAAATAAAACATGAGATCCTTATCAAACCAAACTTGTCCCACATATATACGTTAGTCGGTTTCTAAAAGACTTACATATGGTCGTTAGGTAACTAAAACATGAGATCCTTATAAAACCTGACGTTTTCTCAAGCTACCAACACATGTTACCAAAACATACACAGATCACAATGCATATGTTAGCAAACACACATCTTACAATGCATGTGTTAGTAAAGGGGCAGGAAGGTGTAGTCTTAGTGTTTTTTTAACATGTTAGTGATGTGTTAATATGTGTTTAAGGATTACAACTAACATGGTTTAAAGGGATCATGTGGCATACGTTATTAATATGATGTTCACAAATTAACGTGATAATTATTTAACATTTTATTTCTTGTATATATATTATTCTGTGTGAAGGTTTGATATTTTGTATTGGTGCTTACTGATGTGTCACGGTTCAATTAACATGTGTTAATGATGATAACACATGTTTGCATTGGTGCCTACTGATGAATCTATCCCAATTGACATGTTTTAGGGTTCAATTAACACGTGTTATCCTTTTTGCAGGTGACGAGATGTTTGTGTTAAATATGAAGATGGGTATCAAGAATGAAGCATAGCAAGATATTTTTATGTTGTTAGGATAGTTTTTTTATCATTCACAAATAATTATGTTTGTATGAAATGTTTTTTTATATTTTTATTGTTGATTGTTATGATCGTTTTTATCATTTCTTAAATAAATATACATTTTACGTGTTCTGTTTTTTGTTCTTTTGGCATATGCATGTTAACACGTGTTAGTGATGTGTTAATATGTGTTTAAGGATTCCAACTAACATGGTTTAAAGGGCTCATGTGGCATACGTTATTAATATGATGTTCAGAAATTAACATGATAATTATTTGAGTTTAACTAATTTACTAATTCAATATATAACATGTGTTAAGGTTTTGATTTTTTTGTATTTGTGCTTACTAATGTGTCAGGGTTCAATTAACATATGTTAGTGATGCTAACACATATTAGTATATGCCCAACTAACACGTGCTAGGGTTCAATTAACATGTGTTAGTGATGCTAACACATGTTAGTATATGTCCAACTAACACCCAAATTGACCCAGTTAACATTTACTAGTTACAAATGTTTAATTATTAAAAATAATTAATGTAGGAGGTTCTATGAACAACCACCGGACTTCAAGCCGGCTACTTCGCACAAGGATCGACTAGAGATGGAGTGCTAAGGAATGAAGCATAATGTGTTCTTTTATGTTACTTTATGATAGTTTTGTATCATCTTTTTAATTGTTTAGATTTATATGAAATTAATTTGTTACACTCAATGTTGGTTGAAAATAGTTGGTCGGCCAAAAATATCATTGACAATGCAAAGGGGAAAATAAAGTCACAAAGCAAAAACGTAACTTTTTATGTGAGAATGAGAATATAACATGTGTTAAGTTTACCTATTTTTCTAGTTGTTAGATAAATTTTTTAAGTTTTTTACTTTTAAATATATCCAAATTTGGAGATCCATGTACCTTTGTTTATGTTACAACATATTTATACGTCATTAGGTTTTCTAAAAGACATACATATGGAGATCCATGTATTTTAAAGTTTTAGGTATTGTATCCGACAAAAGACATATATATGTTAGTAGGTTTCTAAAAGACATACATAGGGTTGTTAGGTAAATAAAACAAGGGATCCTTATCAAACCAAACTTGTCCCACTTACCGGAAATGACGTTTTCCCAAGCTACCAACACATGTTACCAAAACATACACAGGTCAGAATGCATATGTTGGTAAAGGGGCAGGAGGGTGTAGTCTTAATGTTTCTTTTATCACCATTTCCAAGTATGTCATATTTGTGATATCCAATACAAGTCACAATACATATGTTAACATGCTGGGAAAAGACACGCATATGTCACTAAATCTTACACAAGACAAGATACATATGTTAACAGTGTACTAATACTTAAGTCACTTACCATAAGTTTGATCATCAACCATACATATATTAACAGTTTACTAATACATATGTTACCAAATCTTACACATGACATGCATATGTTACCAAAACACATAATAATGTAACAGTATATTATACATTAAAAATGCAAGGTCATATTTCTTAAAATCAACGTTCTTTTGATACACAGGCTGGGCGGCTCACACGTTACTAGCGAACTTTCTCATCCTCTTCTTCTTGTCACAATCTTTATCGTAGAGCATCCATGGGAACTGGGTTTCCATTAAGAACATTTGATAAATCCTTTCTACTTACCACATGTGATATTTTGGAACCTACTTACAATTGGTAAATCCTTTCTACTTACCACTGCTTTTGTCCTGACAAAGAGGTGCAAATACGCTTTGTTTGATCTAAACGTCTCTTCATAGGTTAAAACCTCAGCCCAACAATTGATTAACCATCCAACACGTGCATACGCGGCCTGAGAGACTTTAACATACTACGAGTGGCCTCCACATTACCAATGCTTCTTAACATAAGTTAGGAATTTTGTTAGACGTCATTAACATTGTATAGCTTAAATGTTATCAACAAAACAACCAAGATAGCGACTTACTTAGTAAAACAAGTAACAAACCTGCACACTCGCCTCCCAGCGCCATCTTTCTATATAACAAGTAACAAACCTAAAAATTAACACATGTTAGCGAAATGATAAATCAAGCACAATGTACAGCAAAATTATTAGTAAATGTTAAGACCTGATAAATTAAGCACAATGTACAGCAAAATTATTAACACATGTACAATATTTTAACTACACTCTTAGCGGATCTGTCCCTTTTTTTTCGCCTGTAACAATAATAACAAAGAATGATCATCGCCCTATCGTCATACACATAACCACTGATTGTATGAACACTATCAAGACCTCCCTGTACCGTGTATAACAAAACCCAAAACTATGTACCCCCCTATAACAACAAAAAACCACTATTAACCCTTATAACAACTATAATTAAACTCTATCATCATCACTATCATCATCATATACATAAACCCAACTATTTTTTATGCAAAATACCATTGTTAACAGAACCCAAAACAAAACCCCCAAAATAGGATATATTTATAATCGTTTGTTTTTGTGTATTTATATAAAGATGAAACACAATAGGATGAAACATGATAGGAAGAAACAAACAATGAAAACCACACCTTTCAAAAGAACGATCATGTTTCCGGCGTCTACTTTTTTCCAGCGTCTACTTTTACAATGTTGATGATGTTACTGTGCTCGTCTTCTTTTATATGAGGTCGATTATCGCCTCAAAGAGAGAGAGAGAGAGATAGGTAGTGTAATTTGAATTTGGGTTTTTTGTATGATGATGATGATGGTTTTGTTATAGAAGAAAGAAGAGAGAGAGGGTGATATGACAAGTACTGTATGGCAGAAGTTTGATTATCCAATGCAC
This sequence comes from Ambrosia artemisiifolia, assembly GCA_032199755.1. Taxonomy (NCBI): domain Eukaryota; kingdom Viridiplantae; phylum Streptophyta; class Magnoliopsida; order Asterales; family Asteraceae; genus Ambrosia; species Ambrosia artemisiifolia. The sequence goes on along the minus strand of CM063513.1, from coordinate 55,327,404 downwards.
ATGCCAAATACCATCTTTACCCTTATTCCATTATAATATAGTAAAAGAGGCCTTGATTTAATCAATTGGTGGGACCAGGAATCACAACCATTAATCATGCTTGATCAATGGTTGTGATAGAGTTTATTGAGTTTACTCAAATTTTTAGAGTTTTCTATTAAACCTTACCCTATATATATATATATATATATATATATATATATATATATATATATATATATATATATATATATATATATATATCATGCGTACATACTCACACATACGTGTATGTATTCACGCACGCACACACATATGTACACATATACACACACACACATATATTATGTTAGTGTGTTGATTGTTAGGAAACATTAATGTTGAACCATGTCATTATCAAAGTAAGGAAACAAAAGTGTTTAGGGTTCCTTATATAGTGGTGGAGGTGGGAAGGAAGTAGGATGGTGATTAACACTTTGGGAAGGTCAACTCTTATGGAACTATGGGTGATTAAGAATCTTGCTATGTTTGGTTAACAATATTATTTGTCTCAAAGCTTACTAGCATATCTCAAGTCCAAGTCTTGTCTTAGATAGAGACTAATCTTATGATTATGTTGGGTGGATTCCTAGCATAAGTGACATTACAAAAGATCATCTTGGACTTCTAATCAACACATGTGTAATTAGGAGTTGACTTTAGTTAAAAAAAATAGATTAGAGGGTGCTAGGGGGGGGGGGGCGACGGTTTGGGTATACCAAGGAAAGGGGTCACCATGTGTTGTTTAGGCAAGTATCTTGACATGGGTTTATGATGCTTTGGAAGATCTATCCATTTTAGTGTAGGGTTAAATCACATTAGGCTTTCTAATCAAAGAATCTCATTTCTTCACCAAGTTACAAGATGCAGCGTGAAGTTCTATGTGCTTTGGACGTTAGATGTTGAAGCCTAGTTTTTAATTTTATTTGGTTTTGGTTTAGTTTGATGTTGAACATTTAGTATTGTTTCCTTTTCATTGTAATAAATTCCATTACTAGAATATTTATTTAATGGAACTGGAATTTTAAATACCATGTGCTTTTGGACAATCGTCACTACGTGACACTCCGATGTTTCCGCCATCGGTTGGGGTGTTACAGATTGCTTTTGATATGGGTGGGGAGGATGCTGGTCAACGATGCAGATGATGATGGTGATGAACGAATATAGGTTGTTGTGGTGTGGTAGGAGGTGTTAGGAGAGGAGACTGATTATATACAAATGGAATCCTAAAAATTAACCGTTTGTGGAGTTTAGAGCTTGCATTTCAGATCAATTGCTTTACATATTCTAGGTTTGTAATACATATACACAGTCGAATTTGTTTTCCATGTTTTATTGTTAATATAAGTTTATTAATTATTAATATTTCAGGTTGACACAACTATGCTATTATGGAAAGCAATCGGTTAGGTGTACAAAATCAGGTACAGGTATCACTATTACTTACTGATGTATTTTGATTGTGGTTTTGGTATTTGGATATTTTTGGTTTTGCTCCAATCTAAAGATTAGGATTCCAAAAATCGTGTTGTTGTCCATGTTGTGTGTGGTTGAAAACAGGTTTGGAGAGCTGATGGTGTTGATGTAAGACCCTAACCCGTAATCACGCGATCAACGCCTAATCCTACGGGTTTTGACCTTACTTAAGACCACTCCCGATTAAAACTTTGGTAAATTATGAAAACCCAACTTAATGAATCCCATACACGTTTAGTTCCAATAAATTTTAGATCATTGCTAAAAAAAATGTATTAAAGTTTGTGTTTTTAACGGGAGTTCGTTAGATTCTAGTGCGGAAGTTGATGAGTGATCGGGTGTGTTCGGCTCCTTTCGCGACTTGATCCTTGCTCCGGAACTTCCATCCCATGTTTACCTAGCACCATTACACAAAGAATGGTTAGTGGGTTATCAATGAAACATTTAAACTAGTATGATAGTCGTTACACGTCGAAACGGAACGAACCAGGCCAAACGGCCCTTTATCAGGAGAACAAACTGCTGCAACTTTTTCGCCGCAGCTGTTTGGATAGATTTTACCCTTTTTGAAACCCAAAATCTGAATTTGACTTTCAAATAAGAAATGTTCTACGCTCCGAGAGCTTTCCAGGCATATAAAGAACACCTCCTAACGATTTTTCTACGATTTTATATTGAATTTTAAAGATCGCGCTGTCTGGCTGTTCTCTGCGCGCGGCCGGTCGCTTTTATCGCGCGGCCGCGCGAAGCTTCTGATCATTCTTATCAATTCGCTGGGCGCTGTGAGCGGCCGCGCGGTCCCTGTGAGCGGCCGCGCGAAGCCTCTGATGTTTGTTTGGTGACTTTTAAGCATGGGAATCATGTTGCAACCGCATTTGATGATTCCCGAAGCCTAAGCATTGACTTGCCGACTATATAACCCTCTGTTAGACTGATATTAAAGGCCGGTTCATGATTTTATGACCCGGTTCATAGTCTTAGGTATTTATGTCGATTTTTACCCAAATCGACCCGTTAAGGCCTTGCATCAAACAAGGCTCTATTTGACCATACCAAATGCCTACCGTCTAAATTGTCAAGTCATTAGACAATTGATTAACCAAAGCGTTTGTCCGATTTGTTTCCTTATGATTTAGTTTCTTAAATTCATCATTTAGAAACCTTTTAATTTCCCAAAATGCCCTTCATGGTCAAATCTATCAATTTAGCCATTCGTGGCGAAACTTCTTGTTCTAATTCCAATGTTATTGACTCATTGACTTCTTTAAAAACCTCTAAGTCCTTCCGGACTTAGATTTTCATCCTTTCTCAAGTTTTCACTTGTTTAGTAGATTCTAAGCGCGTTTGCGCGCATTAGACATAGTTAGAGAAAATAACTTACTTGATTTGCACCCATACTGTTTACTTAGGCATCATGTGCCTGATTTCCAAGTGTTTTCCTGCACCCTTTCTAGATTAACCACATTAGTCCCTCAAGACTCAATTGTGATGCATTTCCCATTGACCCGTTATCCCCAAGGTTCTTAAGACTTAGATTATTGACTTTGATTATCGGGTTCGAATGGTGAGAAAATCACCATTTGACCCATTAAGTCTCATGGTTCATAACCTTTCAACATTCCAACTTTTAACTAGGGGGAGGTGGCAATCCCACTTGACGCGTTCACGCAAATTGTATAGCTTTCTTATTCAAGTGATTTTATTATCAAGACTTGAGTTTAGACTTACCACATAGCCTTATTATTTGACCCAAATTGATGACTTCCATCATAAGATCACACGCTTGATTCGTTTATTACCATAAATCATGTTTTGACATGGATTCACATAAATCGTCCGTTTAAATAGGTTTCACCCCTCGGGGTCCTACCTTTATCCCTTATCAAGGTTTAGGTCATTACATCAATACAAAAGATATATTTGTGATCTAGTGAATGTAAGTATTACTTACCTCGCATCCATTCTTGTTTCCATAAGTATTCGCCTTGCATCCGTTTGACCCGTTTGCTCCCTATTTGTTGTACCTAACTTGGGGATGAGTCAAACTTGTCTTTTAGAATACATAATATGGAATTTCGTTCACTATCCATAACATCATGTATTCATTATCATTTCTAGCTAAATCCATAGCCATTTTCTTACATGTCTAGTTGAGATTAACTCATTTAGGCATTTCATCAAACATTTGGTGTGCATCCACCAATATACTTAGTTTTTAACATTATAAGTTTAATCAAAGCACAACCGATTTACCAAATCATCATCATATCGTGTTGTTTAGACTTTTAGCCTAGATTCCTCGTTATAACAACTCCTTAGAGTCAACTAAATCATTAACATAGAGGGTTTCAACCTAGAGGTTAAAACCAATTTTTGCATATTAACATAATCCTTATGAGCATGATCAATTTCACACATAAAAATGATTCATACCCAAACTAAGCATGATTGTGTCTCCCATAAGCTAGAGAAACCTTCACAACTTAGAATCCCACGTTTTTGCAAAACCCTAGATTTTCACCATAATCAAAAACGAGTATAACATCAATTTCTACCAAATAAAAGGTACCTTGATGTTCATTTAGCCTTAGATAGCTCGTTTCTTGCTGAAGCTTCGATTTCCCCTTTGATTTGGCTTGGATTCAAGCATATTATTGAGGTTAGGGTTTGGTTGGTGAAGGAGATCATTCTCCTGATGTTGAAATCGATTACACACACAAGTGTGTGTTTTGTTTGTATTAAGTTTTTATTAATAAAAACTAGTTTACCACATTGGCAACTATAGTCCCTCCAAAAATCCCTGAATGTCACTTTCTAGTAAAACTAGCAAATCAAGCTAGTTTTTTTTTTTGTATTATTTGCTCATTAATAAGATTGATAACATTGACCAGGTTATTTCCAAATTAGAACATAACCCAAATTCTTATTGTTCGAGTCTCGTTTTATTATACTGCTAATCACGCCTAATGGCATAATTAGACGAACAATGGTTTTGGGGTGTTACAGTTGACGGTGTCCGCGACTGAGCATATGGTGGATGTCAGAGTTTTAGGGCATTGGGGGTGTTGGCATCCGCCGCGTACGAATCGATGATTCAATTTGTTGGCTTGCATATGATCAGCTAAAAACTTTTGCCGATTAGTGGCGGTGATGTCGTGGCAAGGCTTGCTGATGGTAGGTTTCCACCTAATCAGTTTTGGTTTTAAACAAGTTGCCCTCTTCTAAACGTCGAAATTTTTCTGTTATACAGGTGCTCAATTGGTCACATTTGCTTCGATAATCAAAAAGTTTATGTGGCAAATGGGTTATGGATTGAAGGCGAAGAGTTATTTGAACAGCGTCATCGGCATCCGGAATGCATGTCGACCACGTTTCATGCTCTTCATTACCGTTACTGGATATGATAATGTATGTGATCAGAGTTTCAATCAAATAAACTTCATATATATCTCTGAATTTCAATCGATCACAGGTCGGTTAATACTATCACTATAAATAAATATATATAATAACAACTTAATCTCATATCAACATCAACCAAATATACTAACACTATAATCAATCATATGTTTCGTTGATCCAAATTAAAACATACATGATCACTTTATAAATATGTGATAATAAGAATAATAATAGCAATTAATTAATTAGGGCGTTGGAACATGCAGATGTATGGATCCAGGGGCGGATTTAGGGCTTGGGGATGGGTTCCCGGGAACCCAGTCGGTTCGTAAATTATAGTGTTAATATATAAAGAAAACTGAGAAGGAACCCATAAGATTTTTTTTGAGGAACCCATTAATAAAAATTGAGAGTGCTCTAGTGGTTGAAACCCTCTCTAAAAACCAACAAATCCCCGGTTCGATTCAAGCCGCTTCTATTTCGTTTTTTTTTATTAATTCAAACCTAGGGTTTTATACCCAAACCCACTTCTCTTCTCCTCCTTTTCTCCAAACGCCACTGTCATCACATCAGAAAGTGGTAAAGAGATTTTGGTTGAGGTAAGATTTTTTACCCTTTTTTTATTTGTTTCTTGAAGTGTTAATATCTTTTTATTATTTGATTCATATGTGCTCCTCATTTTATAGACACCGACAACACCAAAGTTTGAGAGAACAAGGATTGATCCAAAGAAAGTGGCGGCAATAATACTCGGTGGTGGTGCAGGAATTTTTTATTGATTTATACGAGTAGATATAAATTGCAAGATTTTTGCTATTGTGTTCTTGATACACATACTTGAACAAATCCTGTTGTGTATATTGATTTCAAGATTCTTGTATATTGGATATTTTTTAATGTTAGTTTGTTACTTGTTGTTGAATTGATTCAATGATATTGGATTTTTACCTGTATTTGCTTGCAGCTCTACTCAATGTAAGATTTTGTCATTCTCAATGAAGTTCTAATGTTAATAGAAGTATAGAACCCTTAATACTCTTCATGATTGTTAGATTTGAAGTAATGTATATTGATGAAACTCAATTTGGGCATTGGTTTAATTTTAGTTTTTTTGTTAACAGATCTTCATATTTGGAACATAAGGAGTGCTGACCCATCATTGTGGTTAACAAACACAATGCCATCCCTGCTGGTAAGTTGCCAAGCTAATCTACTATTATGAAGTCATGCGTAAACATAAGCACCAAATGGTATGTATTGTTTATATCATAGTCGAGCAATGTAAATATTTTTACTCCTAATTTCTTCTAAAATTGTTATTTGGAAAGAAGGAAGACCCAGTTACTGGATTGACATAAGATTTTGTGGGTTCATTTCTGTGTATTGCAGTAAAGGGGGAAAAGCTTTTATAGACGATTTATTACCTCGTTTAAATCCTAAAGTATGATCGGAGGAGCTTTCGTAATGCCATTTAAGCCATTTGAGGTTGGTTCTCTTCTATATAAGTTATTTTGGGTTACCTAGTATGTGAAACTTAAATGCTCTTTTTATGGATTAGCATACACATAATCCTAGTATAGCCACTTTTTATGGATTAGTATTAGCCACTTTTATAAACGATTTATTACCTCGTTTAACCGACCGAACCGTTAAACCAACCCGAGGCGACAAACCGGCCCGAACCCTGAACTGACCGAAATTTTTATGTTTGGTCATATGAAATTGGAACTCCTAAAATAGGAACCCAGTGAAAAAAATTCCTGGATCCGCCACTGTATGGATCGTGGAATGAAGCCTGTTCACGTAAGAGAGAAAAGCAACGGCCAATTATCGTTGCGGATCACAATACAGAGGCACCATTCACGCTCTGGATCGAGGTCACAGAACACGAAAGAGGCCGCACAGAAGCCGGCTCGGATGATGTCGAATACGCTGAGCAATGATAGTGAAGATGATGACGATGATTTGTTGTCCGATTATAACCCGGCTGCCACTGCAGGGGGAGGCGGCTGGGATGGAAGATCTCAAATCCGGCCTCGCTCGCCTATGGTACGTTTGCATGCATTGCATAGCAACATACACCGTCATGTAGCTACAGGAACAAAGTGCAAAGAACGGTCTAGGCCGTTTTGGGTTGTTCTAGACATTAGACTCCAAACCGACATAAGATGCCAAGACCAAATTAGACCGACAAAACTTGTAATAAGTTTCATTTCGAGGCGATGATTATCAAAATCTATATATGACATTTGTTTCTATTTTTTTAGAAGATAAAACATTGGTTTCTGTTATCTATTCTTTTGTTGGTGCAGAAGCAGTCCAACGAGCTGCTACCATTGCTGAAGCTGAAGGCCGGACCAAGATTGAAGCAACTCACCTGGAAAGGATACTTCCTCAGTTGCTGCTAGATTTTTAAGGTACTATTAGACTCTCGAGGTAGAGGAATTAGGCAATGCTATGATTTCAATATTGTTTTTTTTTTCCTTCTAAAAAGGTGTTAGCGGCGAGCTACAGTTGTATACAACTACATTATGGTTAATTCGCTTTAGCTGAAGGTAACTTGTAAACACCATGTGCATGTTATTAAATCAGGTTTTGATTCAGTAATGTTAAATGTCATGGAGGTAAAAAACTGTACTAATTGATGTTTAGAAAAAGATGTTTGACTTCTAAAGTTATTACAGAGGATGTTCAGGAGTTTAGTTTTGGACTGAATGAAGACGCTTGGCATTGGGAGGCGGATGGGTCAGGAATTTTTCCTGTGAATAGCATTCGGGATGTGTCTCAAAGGAAAGTGTTCTTGAACAGGGGATTGGAGTTCGAATGGAATAGTTGGGTACCCATCAAAGTTAATTTTCTGGTTTGAAGAGTCATTCAAGATCGTCTCCCTATGGTGTTGGCGCTTACGTACAGGAACGTCAATGTACCGGATCATATTTGCAGTTTCTGTGGTGAAGCTATGGAGTCGGCCTTGCATCTGTTCTCGGCCTGCAGAGTGGTGGTTCAAGTCTAGGAATTTATCGCTAAATGGTGCAAGGTGCAACCGATGTTCTTCCTCGAGCTGAAGGATTTAGCGACCTTGCACAAGCGTCTCAATGGTAGTAACAAATGGAAGAAAGCTATTTATGTGGTCATAAAACGGCTTTGTCGGTCGTGTGGAAATGGTGAAACGATCTAATTTTTAACGGAAAACTGGTCAACATGTGGCGTAAGGATTGCTTAAATTTTGTAGTCAGCACTCAACAATTTAAGCTAATATTTAGTTACTTATTTGTTTGTTATACGCTTTAGGATCCTACAGGTACAGTTTCTGGCACTATTCATCACAAAATCCTTACAGAGGGAGACTTCAGAAAGGGTATATGTGTCGGATCTGTTCTCATACTGCACAAGGTATGTTAATTCTCTTTATTCATATCTTCTTCACATGCATACTAGAGGTGGAACAATGGGCGGGTCAGACAAGTAGGGTAACAAGTCGAAATGGGTTCAGGTCAGAACATGTAGCTTTTACAAATGGTCAAAATGAGCCAGGTTGGGTTAGCTACAAATTTGCAGTCATGTTTTGTTCCTTCTTTTGTGAGTTTTGTAAGTAGCAGAAACATTTTGGATCACTTTTAATTTGACGCGTCCCATTTTAAATATAGCACTATTTAGTTCATATTTAGGTAATGGTTGAAATTTCACCTCTAATCCATATATAATTAAATCAAATTAAAGTAAGTTAAATTTATAATAGTTTAATGTGAACTAGGTTTCTGAATTTTCTCCTTCTAGATCAACTCATTATCTTAACATTACAAAGAGGAATTTGGTAAAGGTACATATCTTTTCTCTGTAGTTGTCTTATTTGTGTGTCTTCATTCGTTCAGTGTTATTACTTGAAGCTTTTGAAAATTGTTTTATGTTGTTATATATAAGTGTAATGAGAATGCCTAAGTAATTGTTCAAGAATAAATCAAGAAGGGGGGATATAACTTCGGGTGCCTTTAATTTTAGCTTTTAGCTAACAATGTGCTTTTTTTGGGAATTCAAATGGTTTGCAGTTCACATGGAAGCTAAGGGCTATGAGATGCGTTTTTGGCGCTTTTACCTGAAAAGTATACCACCAACACTAACGCTCCGTTGGGTCATAAGTTTACAATGCCAATAAAAAATATTCTCTCTTTCACATGATCAATCGGCAATATGTGCAGTTGAATTCAAGTGTGTATTTTTTTTTTACTATTATGGAATTCAATTTTTGGATCATGTTATAATGGAATTCCATGAGTTGAACTTGCTATTATGTCGGGCCGCAACGCGCGCGGGAAAACCCCTAGTTTTTCATTAATAGAACCTTATGAACAAGAAGAACACCTTACATGCATAAAAATTCTCGTTTTAGTAAGTTAGAGTGCTAGCTTTGTTTCCAATGAAACGAATGTCCTCACATGCTTAAATAATATGCATGCTCTATCATTGCATATCCCATAACATACTTAGATTTCAATTTCTATTTTTAATTTTGATAAAGTTTCATTTTTAGACAAGTTATGAACACCAATCTCAAACATATATGAACCACATCTAATACATATTTTCTACCCTAGGTAATCAAAATATCATCAAAACAATCTACCATGCAAGTTCCAATATCAATATTCTAAAATCTAGGGTTTACACAAAATCAAAGTTTTATCTATAAGATGCACCCTACGATTTTATACATTTAATTCCTCAACAAAATCCACTAAAACACATATTAATCATCTTTTAATCATTATTAGTTGATAAAAAAATAATTTTGACTAGATCTGAATATTTTTATTTTTATGTTTGTAAAAAACTTAATAAATATAATTAAAACAAGTATAAAAACCATTAAAAGTTGGTTACACACCTTATTTCTTCAGTCTTTTTGATCCTATACCATCCTAAGCTCCTAGGATCTTTAAAGAGGGTTATTTGCAGGAAGTTAGGGTTAAAATTTCGTAATTAGGAAATGTAGACGTGTTTTTAGGGTTGCTTAATTGTGTACATTTTGCTAAAAACGTTTTTATAAAAGCCTCCAAGCGAACTAGGCTTAAAGGGAGTTTGGGCTGGAAGCGGCCTAGTCAAGCATGCAGCCCAAGGCTTATTTGTCTTCCAACTTTATTTTATTGGGTTGGTCAGGAAACCAAGCCTGACATATATATTTTTTTTCAAATAAATATATACATAATAACTTTATATATAATTAATACTACATAATATGTAAATCTCGGCACATCAGGAGTCCACTCCTTCGCCCATAGCCCTTCGCCTATGTCTGACCCCTTCGCTATTAAGGGTTTAACGAAGGGGAGGACTACAAATAGAATGAAATGATACCCTAGCCTCTTTAGTTGTCATTTTGAGAGAGAAACTTGGTGTACATGATTTGATTGTAATGTAACACTCGAGCTCTATTTAATATAATCATTTATCATTGAAAACCATATCGGGCAACTCGTTTTTGCGTGTGTTGATTGTCTATTGTTATTACATTAGTTACCAAACACAAACTAATTAAGAATTTTGCATTTAGTTTTGTCAAACCGGGATTATCGTTTATCCAAAATTGGTGCTATAGTGGTCATTACATCATCACTAAACATCCAACCAATCCCATGTGCCACCTCATTTCATCACATCCATCACATTTGATCACATTTTACATGAGGTGACCATCACATCCATCACTAACTTTTTTTAAATAAACTAAAAAATAAATAACATTACATTATAAATAAAATTACATTGCATTAAATGAAATTAAAACATTACATAAACTAAAATTAAAATAACATTTCATAAAATAAAGACTTAAATAATAACTAGAAAATGTAATTAACCGAACTTAATTTTGGCCGTAACCTTTTCCGCACGAAACATGTTCAAAATCATGACTGACCTCAGGAAGATACTCAACTGGAGCAAGGGATATGACCATGTCTTTGGCTATATTAGGGTCTTAGCTGACCTCATCCATGAGTTTTTCAAACACTGTTCAATGGTCTTACACTTCCCTTTGAGATCGTTATACTTGTGTAAGATTGAATCGTAACTGCATTGTATTCCACCAACTAGGATGCCAAATTCTGCTAAAACTTAAGCCTAATGTGGAGCCCAACTGACTCATGGGTGTGTGTGTGCGTGTGTGTGTGTGTTTGTGTATATCTATACTATATTAATAAGCATATAGGAAGGATGAAATGGTCATTTGTTACTTTTTTTAAGAGTTTTAAGGGTGCAAGCTATAATGCATTTTGTACAAACGTCTAATGCAAAGAAAAATGAACACGGGACGGACAACAGTAGGGTTTCATTCATCAAAGCATAAATAAAACAAAACCAATAGGATTGAAGCATAAGGATTACAATCTAAACCGTTCATTCAAATTTTCATCCACATACACAATCTTGACCCTTCAAAACACACAAACCACATATACCTTTTATCTGTATCTTCAAAACACAAACCAGAAATCCAATCCTCTCTCTCTCTCTCTCTGGGTGTTGGTCAGCTGTTTTGGGTTGGTAGAAATCCGATCCTTGTTCTCTCTCTCTATTAGTTGCTTGGTAATCTTCTGATTTCTAAAGATAAGGTATAAGGTAACCTTCTGCAGGAGAAAGCAGGAGGTCGACCATGGAGGCGCCCGACGGAGACGACGTCTTTCTGTGCGTGGATCACCTAATATCTTGATGGGGAACGCAAGGGTGGTGAGGGCAAATCAGAAAACAGTCAACAAAGGATTAGGGTTCCGATGTCAAGCACAAGCCCCGATCGGGGATACCAACATTAACCACAGTGTAATCGACGACCAAGTTAAGTACATTTAACCTTTAGTTTCATATTTTCATTGCATGTGGGCCAGATCTAAGGTTTTCAGGATATCGGGTTGAGTATTCCGGTGACACAGAGGATTCGGTGTGGACTCTGGACCCGGAACACCCCCTGCAAGAAGGAAAATTGTTGGTACTTTACTCAGATTTGGAAGAACTAGGGTTTCTGCAAGACAGAAAATTGTCGAGTAGAATTAGTGATTGGATGTGCTTTTCTGTTTGAAGTTATAAGAATTAGATGTTATGTTTAGTTTGAGTCCAGATCTTGGTGTTGTTTGTAACAAATTCAAAGTTGAAGCAGGTTCATACGGTTACATGTTTAAGCACATGAAATTCACATTGAATATGGCTATTTGAATTTCAATCATATGTAGGTGTTATTATTTGGATTATGTAGTTCTTTCTTTCTAATTTATATAATGTGTTTTTTTATTCCAAATTATAACTCTTCAAAATAATAAAGAAACTCGCTTACAATTAATATATGTACTTCACATTTTCCAAGCTGAGGTTTTAAAAAAAAATTATCATCACATATTCCACCATTATTTATCAAACATGTATTGGACTTGATATTATTAACCTTTGTGATTATTGATTACAGTGAGTTGATAACATGGTTGACCATATGGTATATATGTTTGTAAACATAAAATCAACTGGTTACAGGTTAACTAAAATGTGTAAGATGAGGTTTCTTCACTATGAGCAGGCAGAAAAATTGTGCGCATAGTTTAGAAAGAAAGAACATGTTGCAGCTGCTCTCTAGAATCTTAATGGAGGTTTTTTTTTGCAAGGTTGGGTGGGGTAACGGGTCTTGACCCATGAAACTACCATATGCTTGAAAGTATGAAACTACCCATGAACCTATTTCGTTGTGTTTTATACATGGCAGGTTTGTAGAAAGTATGGTTTACTAGGATACAAAAATTATCAAACGAAAACTAGGACTTGCTCAACATTCAAGAATGGATATAATATCTTACCCATGAAACTACCATATGATTGAAAGCTTTTATTTGAGGCAATCTTTATTCTTGCATGCTTTTAATACCATACAGCTTACAGCTTGGTATACCGGGGAAACCATTTATGGAGTTCACTTTTTGCCAATATTGAGGTTTGTATCATCATTTATGTTTTCTTTTTTGATTTGGGGTTTCTATGTTGTTTTCTTCCCACCTTTTAAAGACACAAATTTAAATGTATATAGAAAATCACGTTCTACAAAAAATATTCAAGGTTTTTCTGGTCCAACTTTTTCATTACCTAAAATTTTCAGGCCTATTTTAGGCTTATAGTCTGTATTTTTTTATTTTTAATCTGTATTGTTTTTTTCTTCACTTATTCAAGTTAAACCAGTTGAAAGTCAGTTCATCAAGGGTGGAATCTTTCAAACCCATTTTCAGATTTACATTATGTTTTACTTTTAATAAGCATTTTTATTTGTGTCTCTCACATGCCTTCAAGAGTTCCTAAAATGGTTGATAGAAAATGGTCAAACAAGATAAATGCTCTGCTCACACTTTGCAGACTCCTAAAATATATTCGTGTTTTTCCTCTCTTAATAAAGTCACACTTCTCCCTCCATTGTATATTTTTTTTAAAACTTCTCAATTTTTCTATATATATTTTCAGCAACTTCTAATCTAATGTACATATTAACTTAAGCCTTTACTACAAATTGTATTAAATACCACATGTTTTCTTTTACAGTTACTAGGACTAGGACTTGCATATAAGTGTATATAACAAAGTCGGCATTTGAAATTGTTTGAACACATGGTTAACAAGTTGTATTCCGCTTTTGCTTAAACTTTAGCCAAACGCGATTTGAGTTTCTTTTATGTTCGTTGATTTTGAATTTTGTTAACCATGTTACTGAAAGGGTGTTTGTGTTGAAAGTAAAAAAGTTTTGGTGGATTAATCAAATGTGATCTTAATATGTGTGGGCTTTTAGTACATAACAGGTCAGAATGGGTAATATTTTATGCGTGTTCAAAAATGGCAGGTAGCTGCTATTGTGTTCACTGAGGATTTGAAAACACTATATGTAACAATGATAACCATGCTAAGGATTGTGTCTGTTGCACAAAGATCCCTAGCACAAAGAAATTCTCCTAGAAGACAACACCACAAAATTGTTGACCTGAATCTAAACTTTGACTACAATCTGACCTGCCCTGTTATATAATATGTTTTCCTGAATCTGTTGCATACATCCTAGCAAACAGTGTCAGGTATTATCAATGATTTTATAGTATGTATTTTTTTTCCAGTTTCATTATATTTGATACCAAGTTACATAAGAACAGTAATCTCAAGGTCAGGTATTAAAACTTTTGAATGTTAAACCGGACAAGTTCCATGCGGAAGATATGGAGGTTGAAATAATAGACCAAGCAAGACTCATTCTCATATTTCTCCTATTAGTCATTCGTATAGGTGGCAGCCAATGAAGTCAGGTCGATTTAGGCTGAAATTTAGTGATACATGTCCGAGTAAAAAAGAACCAATAAGCTAGCTATAAAGGAGACGTGTAGGTTTTTATTTAAATAAAAATTGATGTGTAGCTTTCTTTTTATTTGTATGGAATATCTGTGTAGGTTTTTATTTAAGTGAGATGTTGAGTGTAGGTTTTTTAAACTTATTGCAGGTGATGAGATATGATTAAGTTGAGAAGGCAATATGATAAACACATAATTGAAGCTTGGTTTTAAAAAGCACGCCTAGGCGTAAAGCGACATTAGGTGCAAGTTGCTGCACCTTTTGCTACACAAGGAGAGGGTTGTACATAAAGCGAGCGCCTATGGCGCTTTTCTGGCGAAGAGCTTGTTCCATACATAAGAACGGATCATATATAGGTGACCAATCTTGTGCCTCAAAAGGTTATGTAAACTAATTAGATGATGTAAACACTTGTAATTGTTAAATTGGAGTTTTGTTAATTTATCATTTAATTGAAATTTTATTAAATAGCATATATTCATATTCGCCTTTTCAATGAAAAACTAGGCAAAAAGTTGATTAGCAAACATAAAAAAGGTAAACTTTGATTAGAATTATTCATGTGCAACTTGTTACTACAAATTCGCTTACACATAAAATCCAATGTGTGTACGACTATTGTGTGTGTTGCTATTAACTATTAAAACGGATAAGTGAACTTGTTTCAAATGATTCACATAAAGTGTTACAAGATCAAACGTCAAAGACGAAGGTGTCAAGGGTAGAAGACACTTGTTAGTTAGGGCAAACCTCTAGCACGAAAAGTGCAATTTACTCACTGGTTCTATTAATAATTTAATTTTTAAAAAACATGATGCTTTATTGATCATGTCATCGAAAACTTTTTTACATTTTGTTTATATTAAGATAATGCCCTTGTCCACCCTTTTGGCATTTTCATGACTTACACTTTCTAAACCTTACATGTCAACCGCATGAGGTGTTGTAAAATGCTATGGAAAAATAGGTGATTTTTTGGGTAAAAAAACGAGTTTTTTTTCACCAAGTGTAAAATATATTTTTAGTAAGTATGGGAAGAAATAACTATATGTAACTGCTGTTATTACAACTATTTTTTGGGGTTTTTTCTATGCTATGTGAGAGCTTCGAATCGAATTAAACTGTGTCAAAAACGAAGCTAAGATGAATTGGATATCAATACTTGAAATTGTATGTTTAAAGTGGTATATAAATGCTAATCTTTACTAACATCAAGTAAACATAAAAGGGAAGACATGCTCCCTATTATTAAATCTACGTTTTACATCATACAAACAACAAAACTAACAAAAGTGTTGTACAATATATCACGAGAGGATAGATATACTAAAAGAAAATAGGTACTGCATTGTAAATGTAATTCCCGCCGCATCGCGCGGGTTCTCTACTAGTATATATATATATATATATATATAAGCTGAGATCAAAAAAGAACCCTTAGTATAGTTGTGAACCTTGTAAACCAATCCTAACCATAATTCATTTATGTTTAGATCTAAAGGGTATTTATGTAAATTTATATTTATAGATTATATTTTTTAGGAATATTATTTATCTCTCTCCTAAATTAACCTATAACTACTTTTTCTCTTTAAATCTGATTTACACCAAAAACCAATCTTCTTAAATACAAGATTTCAAAGAAAATGAATTTGATCTGAAGCTATTCAACTACCATTGCAGTCGGTAGTATACAAAGGCGCAAATGGTGATATGGTGGTGGTTAGTGTTGCAATCGATGGTGTACGGCAACCCACTTGGAGACAAAAACCTAATAATGAATAATGATCGGTAAAACAATCCTCCGTATTCTTCAAGTCTATATACTGTTTGCTAAAAGCACTATTGATAATTTTTGTTCGATAGTATTCAATCCATCGGTTGAAATTATTCAATCCATCTATACTTAACTATATGTACATCAATAAAGTTTTAAGCGTTTATACATAGGTTTGTGATAAAGATGATGGTTTTGGATGAAGATGATAATTCAAGATGAAGATATTTGTACATATATGTACAAATCGTAGGTTGATAATGTACATATATGTACAATTTAATAAATTATGTAACTTGAGAGAGAAATATGTGTAGTGTAGTATAATGTACATGTTTGTATACCATTCTACATTTGTGTACTGTAGTATAATGTACATGTTTGTATACACGTTTTCAATGATATATGTACATACAAATATGTATATAATTAACAATATTTTATGTACATCTATGTACAATTACTAATTTACATGTATAGGCATTAGATATACATATAAACTTGTTATACACATATGTATAGGGACTATGGCATTTACGTACAATGGTTTTTCATATATGTACAATGAATACACGTAAAAACAATTATTATACATATATGTACAACATATCATAATAAACAAATAAATACTTACATCGTGGAGAGAGAGAGAGAGAGAGAGTGTGTGTTTTTAGGAATTAGTTGTTTTAATTATACCTGAAAAGAGGAAACTTATTTATTGGGTTTTTAAAATCACATGTAAAAAATACCAGTGTGCCCCTAATTAAATTATGAGTGTAAGCCAAGACATCACGGTAGCGGGCAGACGGGGAACAAGCTATATAAGTTTACACACCCCTAATGTTTTTAAACACCCCTAATGATAAGTTTAAACTGGATTGTCTTTCATTTTCACCCAACGCAGTCCACTTTTGTTTGTTGAAAAACAAAAAGCAAGTAAACAACTACCGTTAATTTTAATTATTGATATGCTGTAGTATTCAATGTCATTTTACTGTTAATTTTAATTTTCCCCGTTTGTTTCGGGTCCTTGCCAGGAGATCAATTATTATTATTATAAAATTTTGAAATATCTGGCCATCTCCATCTATATATACAAGCAAGTAAACAACCTCTTTCCCTATCCCACACAACCAAACATATTTCATCACATGGGTTCCATACCAGAAATCCAAAAGCCACATGCTATATGCATCCCATATCCAGCTCAAGGCCACATAAACCCTATGATGAAACTTGCTAAACTCCTTCACTTTAGAGGCTTCCACATATCCTTTGTCAATAACCACTACAACCATAAGCGATTGCTTCGATCCCGTGGTCCTTCCTCCCTCGACGGCCTGCCCGATTTTCGTTTCTACTCCATCGATGATGGGCTTCCTCCTTCGGATGCCGAAGCCACTCAGTCGATCCCTGCGCTTTGTGAATCTGTCCCTAAGCATAGTTTGGAACCTTTCTGTGAGCTGATCACTAGACTTAATGGTTCGGATGTACCTCCAGTGACTTGTATTATTTCTGATGGGTGCATGAGTTTTACTCTTCAAGCTGCTGATAGATTTGGGTTGCCAGAAGTTCTGTTCTGGACTCCAAGTACTTGTGGTGTCTTGGCTTACACTCGCTACCGTGATCTTGTTCAAAAGGGATATGTTCCCCTCAAAGGTAATGATATTGTTATTAACTTCTTTCGTTTTTCATACATAATATATATGGAGGAACTTAATGTTGTTATCGGGTTCATCACAAGTGGTTTTTTGGTTTTCTAAAAAAAATCTCAAATTATAGGATGAATACATATTTGCTAGCCTATATAAACATCGATCCTTTTCTTTTAATGATAAATTTCTGCTCTGCGTGAGACTTGAATCCATGACCTCTACAGCTTAGGTGATATTAGTAGCTTTGCTTCTACCATCGGACCGTCAACCACAATAATTTATATAGGCTAGCAAATATGTATTCATCCTAGAAGCGTTAAGCTTTACTTTTTTATGAACGTGAAATTGCAAAAGTATGGTGACAAGTCAATGATTGAGAAGTAAAAGTTAATTATCAACTATAGGCAGCAAATATGTGAAATTTTGTAGTAAAGCTAGTAAATGTGTGAGTTGCCCTCGTAGAAAAAGAATTAATCTATAATTCTATATATTTTAATCTTTCAAAGCAAGAAATCCTAAATGACAATTAAAAATGTCATCTTCCCCTTTGAGTATGTCACTTGGCATTCTCTTTATTTCCATTTAAAAGTCTTTTTTTTCTCTCATGTTTCCCTCGCAATTTTAAAACGTTAATAATTTTTATATACGAGATATTTAAAAATAAAAATACACCAAATTAACGAACGTTTTATTTTCCAACGAGTACCATAGTGCTATACACAAAACAAAAAAAAGATTTTTTTGTCGGTTTTTGTTCATACAGGAAAAAAAATACAATGTGTTCATGTAATTCATTAATAATGTCTAGGCAAGTCAGTAATCATGTTCAAACTATGAATTATTTTCATCAAGAGCAGAATAGATTAAAACCACTCACTTTCAAAAAAAAAAAAAGTCACACTTTCAAAACTACCGCCACAATCACGCCCTGTAATTGTTGTTTCTAGCTCTGCTTCTCATCCAAACATACATCTCTTTTTTAATATACACTTGTTATTCTTATTCACATGATTAAAATTGTTGTTTTTTAATATTATAGTATATTAATTTGTATGTTAGAGCATTCACAGTAGAGCCTCCATAATTTTGTGAGAGGGGCCTCCATATTAGATACAGTGTATATAAGTGTTTGTGAGTAGAGGAAATGGAGAATATATAGAGAAGTTATTGTTCATCAGCAAATTTGATATGGAACTGTTCATCCTCCATAATTGTTTAATATTTTTGAAAGTGATTGTGAGTAGAGGAGAGAGAAAAGGTAATGATAAAAGTATAAAATAAATATTATTAAATAGAAAGAAGTGAGAAAAATTAGTTTTTTAGAGTAATTATAGAGAAAATATGGAGAAGCTAGTGTGAATGCTCTTACATCATAACACATATTTTATTACATCATATTAGATTTATCTATCCCTAAAAGCTTACAGGATATAATCTAGTAAAGTTAATTGTATACATCAAATAGTTGAATATTTTCCATTAAGTTTCATAAATTAGAATTCTCTTATGAAAAACAAAAACCGACTATCAGATTTTAGGCCTATTTGAGTATTTGGCCTTCTTTTTAGTTAATAAATACATTTTAAAGTACATTTTGATAAATTTTTTAATGCTTTGAATATATGAGACGTCTTCAACGGAAAATAATTGTTGCTTTCATAAGATTACTTAATTATTGTTACTTAGTAAATATATTCTTACGAAAACGATAAAAATCGTCCACCCTTTACGACAAAAAAAGTTATGATATAATATGTATGTTAAGATTTAGAATGATGGCATTTATCTTTTAAAATTTTTTAATATAGCAAATTTTTTGAAATATGTGTCAAATCTTATGGAATGGTGTTTTGTATCAAAGCCCAAGTTATTAAAATATGTCATCTTCAAGATCCGTCTTGATTCTTGATTAAACTTTATTAACTATATTGTATCTCACAAAAATTTGATTTTACAAAAACTCAAACTTTAATAATTAATCGTTATTTTAATATAAATTTCTTTTTCATAGCATCTTTAACATAATTTAACTATATGTTACAGAGATGAGCGACATAACAAATGGGTATTTAGAAACAAGTTTAGATTGGATTCCTGAAATGAAAAACATCCGGTTAAAGGATTTCCCAAGCTTCATTCGCACCACGGACATAAACGACGTCATGCTCAACTATCTAATGACGGAATCTGAAGCGATCCCTAGGGGCTTAGCTATCATTCTCAATACATTTGATGCATTAGAACATGATAGTGTTAAACCATTACTTGCCATGAATCCAAACATCTTCACCATAGGCCCACTACACATGATGCAACAATATGTTCATGATGAAAGGCTCAAACACATTGGGTCCAACCTTTGGAAGGAAGATGTGAGCTGCATCAATTGGCTTGACACAAAAAAGCCCGGTTCAGTTGTCTATGTAAACTTTGGAAGTATTACAGTTATGACAAAAGAACAACTTATCGAGTTTGGGTGGGGGCTAGCTTATAGCAAGAAGGATTTCTTGTGGATAACCAGGCCGGATATTGTTGGAGGCGACGAGGCCATGATGCCACCAGAGTTCGTTGAGGAGACAAGTGGAAGAGGCATGGTTACTAGTTGGTGTCCTCAAGAAGAGGTACTTAATGTAATTTAATTACTTCAAAATAGAAAAAAAGGAAAACACTAAAAGAAGCTTTCTTAATACAATTAACAAGACAAGATGGTCACTCTCATGATTGATACACATTCTAGCATGCACTAATATAACCAAACAGAAACGATAAAGAGCATAGAAATATCTATTAAAGACAGTTTTTACCTTGTGGGACGATGCCCACTATGTTATGACATATATATAATATATGGCTAATACTAAATATTTTTTTATTGATCAATGTGTGAAGGTTATTAAACATCCATCAATAGGGGTATTCTTGACACACAATGGATGGAACTCTACGATTGAGAGTATTAGCAACGGTGTTCCGATGATTTGTTGGCCATTTTTTGCGGAGCAACAAACAAATTGCCGGTATTGTTGTGTCGAATGGGGGATTGGAATGGAAATCGATACAAATGTGAAGAGAGAAGAGGTAGAGGCTCAGGTGAAGGAGATGATGGATGGAGAGAAAGGGAGGATAATGAAAAACAACGCCTTGGAATGGAAGAAAAAAGCTGAAGAAGCTGTCACTATTGGCGGATCGTCTTGTTTCAACTTTGAAAAATTAGTTAATGATATTCTCTTAAAAAAGTGAAGCCCGTTGTGTCACTAGTAGTTAATATGTTACAAAAAGTTGTGGAAACAGTCATTTGGTTATAGGAGTAATTGTTTGTCCTTTCTTATACAATAGTATTATATTATTTGTTATAAAATAAAACAATTATGTTGAATTTCCACTCCAAACAATTATAAAACAATAATATTATATTATTTGTTACAAAGAATGTACACAACGTACAGGCATGTTCGTTTCACTATATGATAACGTTTTTATAAATGTCATTGCTACTGACTTCCTACATAGCTCAAATAAACGTAATGATTAATATTTATTCTATCTATATAATAATTGAGGTCATTTGGGTTGAATCAAGGCCTTAGAGAGGGTTTGGGTATCCAACAACTAATATGGAGCTTCAAATTATGACTATAAAAACCTTTTTTTTTTTCATTCTCCATATCAAAACTCTCATATTCTTCCTAATTCCTAACAAATCTTTCAATCTTTCTTCTTCACCTTGCATCATTTGTTGATTATCCACAACTAATTAAAGGTAAACATCCAAAGTACTCTTCTAATGTTGATTCATATTATTATTTTGACTTTTTTTATTGTTAACATTATTAAGAACAAATCAAACCGAATGAAACTTCTTATTCTTTTACGTGGAAATCATTCTTCTTAAACACATGTTCTAATGAAACGCATTTGTGATAAATGGATTTGTGATAAACGGATTTGTGATAAACACATATTCAATCGGATTTATTATAAAGTGATAACAAAGATACTATCAATTCCTATTGTTATTTTTTTTATTCTTTTTAAGATTTCCTAATTTAATAACCATTTGAAACTAGTCTGGTGTTTATCACATGTTCTAATGAAACGGATTTGTGATAAACAAAATATTCAATCGAATTTGTGATAAAGGGATAACAAAGATACTATCGATTCCTATTGTTACTTTTTTTTATTCTTTTTAATATTTCATAATCTAATTACCATTTGAAATCATTCTTGTGTTTATCACATGTTCTAATAAAATGGATTTGTGATAAAGGGATAATAAGGATTGCACTCAATCAGATTTATGTTAATTTTATTATTGTCATCACGGTTTTTTTAGACATATATTGAATCGGATTTACTATTCGATCGGATTTAGTAATGCTATGTTTTAACATTTGAAAAACAAGATTTGATCCGAAGACACAAACGCTATTATGTGTTATCATAATGGTTCTCAATTCTTCAAGGTATTGCATGACCCTTCGGCAACAGTTTTGGTATATTTGTTATTTTCATGTACATATGCCTATTTAATTTTCAAAAATGATTCTTTATTTTTTAATGTTGGTTTCAGTTGTTGTGTTGCTGAACAAATTTCTGCTGTCTAAAAACATACACAACAGGAACGTTACAGTTAATCACATTTATTTATATTACTGTTTTTCAAAATTATGTTTAATATTATTGTAATATTAGACCGAATTTAATATCATTAATTCTGAATTATTGTTATTTATTTACATTAATAATAATTGACCGAATTTAATGTCATTTAATCTGAAATTTGAATCTGAATTATTGTTATTTATTTACATTAATAATAATTGACTGAATTTAATGTTATTTATTACTATCTTTTAATAATTGACCGAATTTATATTAATATTAATATGAATTTCAGTTTACCATAATAAGCCTCATTTATTTTTGATTATGAATGATTGATTATTAATCAATTTAACATTTATTTATGAACGAAATAACTCTCATTTATTTTTAATATTACGATTTTAGTTTTACTATTCGTAAAAATAGTATTGTTGACCGAATATATTACTAATACTAATTGACATTAATAATAATTGACCGAATTGAAATGTTATTTATTAGGATTTTTTAATCACATTTATTTATATTAATATTACTACGAAATTATGTTTAAACCATCTTTTTGAATTATTATTGGTCTTGCCTGCAATTAATAGGATTTATTTTATTTTTTAATGTTATTTACTATGAGTTTTAATGACATTAATAATAATTGACCTAATTTAGTGTTATATGTTATGATTTTTAAGCTCATTTATTAATATTGACCGAATTAAATTACGAATATACTACTAATACTAAAACTAATATTACGAATTATTATTGGTCATGCCTGCAATTAATAGAATTTATTCATTTTTTAATGTTATTCAGTATGAGTTTTAATGACATTAATAATAATTGACTGAATTTAGTGTTATATATTACGATTTTTAAGCTCATTTGTTTATTACTAATACTAATACTAATATTACGATTTTTAATTTTAATCTGATTTATTTATTAATGACCGAATTAATTTACGAATATATTACTAATACTAATATTACGATTTTTAATTTTAATCTGATTTATTTATTATTGACCGAATTAAATTATGAATATATTACTAATACTAAAACTAATATTACGATTTTTAATTTTAATCTCATTTATATCTTATTAACCGAATTAAAATTTTCTATTACTATTTTTACGAATATATTACTAATTACTAATACTAATATTACGATTTTAGTTTGCTTCAATTAGAAGATATTTCCATTGGCGCATATTGTGCCTTTAAATGGTGTTCAATCCAGCACATGCTGTTTGTTACAAAGGTTCCACCACAAGAAGTAATTGATTTTCAAATTAAAATTACGATTTTTTATGTTTGTAATGTAATTTATTTTAATTATTGATTACGATTTTGAGTTTATTTATTAAAATTTATAATCTCATTTATTTATATTACTATGTTTACGAATTATGATTAGTCTTGATTGCAATTAATAAGATTTATTCATTTTTACTGTTATTTATTAAGATGTTTAATATTATTTATTGACATTAATAATAATTGACAGAATTTAATTTTATTTATTAAAATTATTAATCTCATTTATTTATATTACTTTTTTGGAATTTATGTTTAATAAGATTTAATTATTATTAATGTATTTTTAGTACGTTAGAATTAATGTTATTTATTGACATTAATAATAATTGACCGAGTTGAATATTATTTATTATGATTTTTAATCTCATTTATTTATATTAATATTACTACGAAATTATGTTTAATCTATCTTTTTGAAATTATGTTTAACATTATTTATATTACTATTCATTCGAATTATTATTGGTCTTGCCTGCAAAGGATTTATTTATTTTTTAATGATATTTATTATGAGTTTTAATGACATTAATAATAGTTGACCGAATTTAATGTTATATATTACGATTTTTAAGCTCATTTATTTATTATTGACCGAATTAATTTACGAATATATTACTAATACTAATATTACGATTTTTAATTTTAATCTTATTTATTTATTATTAACCGAATTAAATTATGAATATATTACTAATACTAAAACTAATATTACGATTTTTAATTTTAATCTCATTTATATCTTATTGACCGAATTAAAATTTTCTATTACTATTTTTATGAATATATTACTAATTACTAATACTAACTAATACTAATACTAATATTATGATTTTAGTTTGCTTCAATTAGAAGATACTTCCATTGACGAATATTGTGTCTTTAAATGGTCTTCAATCCAGCACAGGCTGTTTGTTACAAAGGTTCCACCACAAGAAGTCATTGATTTTCAAATTAAAATTACGATTTTTTATGTTTGTAATGTAATTTATTTGAATTAATGATTACGATTTTGAGTTTATTTATTAAGATTTATAATCTCATTTATTTATATTACTATGTTTATGAATTATGATTAGTCTTGATTGCAATTAATAAGATTTATTCATTTTTACTGTTATTTATTAAGATGTTTAATATTATTTATTGACATTAATAATAATTGACCGAGTTGAATGTTATTTATTATGATTTTTTAATCTCATTTATTTATATTAATATTACTACGAAATTATGTTTAATCCATCTTTATGAAATTATGTTTAATATTATTTATATTACTATTCATTCGAATTATTATTGGTCTTGCCTGCAATTAATAGCATTTATTTATTTTTTAATGATATTTATTATGAGTTTTAATGACATTAATAATAGTTGACCGAATTTAATATTATATATTACGATTTTTAAGCTCATTTATTTATTATTGACCAAATTGACCGAATTAATTTACGAATATATTACTAATACAAATACTAATATTACGATTTTTAATTTTAATCTGATTTATTTATTATTGAACGAATTAAATTAGGAATATATTACTAATACTAAAACTAATATTATGATTTTTAATTTTACGTTTTTGTTAAATTGATGGAGGTCAATTCTTTGACTATATGTTTTTGAATTTGATTGTGCTAATTTTAAGCGTTGTTGACCAATTCACGTCAATTACCAATCCTTCCCTTTTTTATAATTCAAAGACTTTCCTTTAATCAATTGTCATGAAACGATATTTTTTTAAACATATACGACTTTCCTTTAAACATTTATTTAAATCTATTTAACAATGTTAAATCTATTTAACAGTTTATAATTTAAATATAATCCGAAGATGAGAGTGTACATTTATTTTCCTACACTTTTATTATTCTTTTAATAATAAATATAATTTAAATCTATTTAACAGTTTCCTAAAATATATAATGTATTCAAGATTATTTTCATTGCTATTACTAATATTACGACCTTAGTTTTAATATTGTTGACTAAATCTGAGTAAAAACTTTCTACGTTTTTGTTAATTTGATGGGGGTCAATTCTTTGACTTTATGTCTTTGAGTTTGATTGTGCTAATGTTAAGCGTTGTTGATCAATTCACGTCAATTACCAATCCTTCCATTTTTATAATTCAAATATATAAATAAATATTCCTACTCGATCACGTCAATCGAGGCACAATGTTTCCAATTTTGCAGAATTGTTTGAGACACAACAATACTATATAAACCTTAACAAATAATAAAATCATTTAATCGTCATACCAAATTTAATAACGAAATTAAATGATAATATAAATTTTCAAAATGTTACTTTCTGTACAACTAATAATGATTACTAAAGATGTCAATAATAAATTGTATATAATGGGTAAGGCAATTTGAGACGCGGATGATTTTAATGTCATTTATTTGAATGATTGATTACGATTTTGATGTTATTTATTAAGATTTTTAATCTTATTTATTGACGTTACTAATATTACGAATTTCATTTTAACATTGTTGACCGACTTTCATTTTGATATTACGACTTTCCTTTAATTAATTGTAACTAAACGATAATCATCATTTTGATTTCAATAAGTGTGCTAATTTTAAGATGTTAATAATAATTTATATATAATGGGTAAGTCAATTTCAGACACGGATTATTTTAATGTCATTGATTTGAATGATTGATTATGATTTTGATGTTATTTATTAAGATTTTTAATTGTTAAGTACTATATTTACACAGTTTAAATAATGACATTTTTTTGGCGGCTTTTTGTAACATGTCAAAAGTTGCCTAAAGTGTGTGTACAATGGGTCCTTTTGGCTACATGTTGAAATGGGTCTGGGTTGATCCTTTTGGTGTCTATTTTTTAATAAAATATAGGAAATTTATATTACAACATGTGACATTGGACCCATTTTCTTATTAGTTGTTTTTTAGCTATGTAATCGGTTTGAACCATTGGAGAGATAACATGAAAATTTAAGCTACCCATTCAAGTAAGTGGGTTAAGGATTGTTTTTGATTTACTTATCACCGTATCCATATCTTTACAACAACTATATTTTATGTAGAACACAAATATGGAATACAATAGTGGAGGTTTTCATAAATTATTGAAAATGAGCTACACTCCGATGATCGTGATGACAATGATAACAACTTCGAAGGTGAAAAATCAGCTATCAATGAGCAAGAGTTGGAAGATTTTGATTGAAGTAATGAAAATGAACCATTGGTTGAAGTTCGTTAAGCCCCAACTAAATGATAAGTGTTTTATGCTTAAGCTTAGTTATGATTATAATATAGATATTACCCTTACCCAAATGATGTAATGTGTGATATTGGTTGAAGTTCGTTAAACCCCAACTAAATGATAAGTGTTCTATGCTTAAGCTTAATTATGATTAGAATATAGATATTACCTAAATGATGTAATGTGTGATATTGTGATAGTATGCTATGTAATTTGCAGTTGTCAAATTAAACTTAACTTACTCGATATATCCATCATTTCGTTACATTAAACTGTTAGATGACATTTTACATTTAACATCAAAATTCATACATATTGCATTATCGAACATTTAGTAACCAAAACAAATTGCATAATACAATTCTTATTTTCCTACTCTTTTTTTCATTTTACTTTCGGGTGAACCGTGAGTCCCCACGGGACTCTAACCTAGTATCTATCTATTAGTAGTGCGTTTCAAGAATTACTAATAAATGGACGTAGTTGTTGAAGATCTATCGAACCAGAAGCTTAACCCCTAAAAACTGTTTAAAGATTTATCATATTTTGTTAGTTGAAATGTTAATTAAGTACCATTGTTAATTATTCTGGAGATTGTGCTAGAATATGATCGATGCCCTTCTCATTGATATGCACAGAATATATAATTTACAATCACATTCTATATTTTATGAGTGTGAGAAATACAAAATCATAACCATATAAAAAATATTAACCATACTAAATATACAGTCCTTTTACACCCCATAGTCGAAATGGGAGAAGACTGTATGCTAAGACTGGATATGAAGTCCCTAAAAAAGACGTGTGGGAGGCCTTTGGTAAAGATGTCAGCAATCTGATATCGAGATGGGACGTGTAGAACTCGAACTTGCCCACGCTGCACCTGTTCTCGAAAAAAATGGATATCAATCTCAATGTGTTTAGCTCTCTGATGTTGGCTCGTGTTAATGGATGATGGTGCTAGATGGTGCTTACTTCACAGGAGGTACGTGGGGGATAGACTCGTGTTGTTTTAGGATATAATCATATGCCCCACACCTTGGCTAGATCTAAACCTGTAAGAAACAATGTACGAGCCGTGTGAAAGGAGGCGACTGCCTAGAGTCACAAGGACTCGTGATAGCAGACACAAAAATGGTGTTTAGCCCGGTAGGTTGTAAGTGTATGATCGAGTGATAGGTAGTTGTGCTCGAGAGAATGTCCTCTTTCACAAAGGAGGTGTGAGCTCCTTTATATTGGGAGTACATGGGCCGTTCCCATTAACCCATAACCACGACGATGGGCTTGGGCCCGGGTCATGGGTTTGCCTTCCTTTCAGCCCAGTTAGTTAGAACTGGACTAAGGAAACCATAGACAGACTATATGTAACAAATGCAGAAGAGAGAGAAAGGTTTATCGCCCTGCAATAATCCACGTGGCGCGATGCTAGTGGTTGCAGGCGGATCTTTTCTGTCTACGTCAGTCTGTGTCAGTCGGCGTTAGTCTGCTCCTTCTGGAAGGTCGTCTGAGGTGACACCTAACACAAAGGTTAATAGTGCAGCAAGTGGGGATAAGGGGAGCTGCAACTTCCCTGCTGGTGTTTACACTTGGTGGAACAGCGCCGACACGTGTTAGATTGTGATAGGTCCGCAGCAAACCATCGTTGTATTGGGAGATGGATCCGGCGCGGATAGATTGCACTCCATGTGTGGCTCCGTAGGTACCTTGGACTCCACGGGGGTTGAGACTCCGCAGAGGTCTGCTGTCTTCAAATATTTAGCCTTGTGAATGGCATTCGTGATTCTGTCCGAGGAGGTCTTGTGAGTCAACAATGTTGTGGGGTAGGTCGGGTGGACCGCTGGACTATAAGTAGTGAGAGATGGGTGAAAGCTCATCCACATTTGTTACCTGAATCCAAAAACCAACTCTGGCTTTATGTTGACGCCAATTAAGAAACAACGAGTATTAATAGATAGTATTAGATGGTGCTTACCTCACAGGAGGTAGGTAGGGGATAGACTCGTGTTGCTGTGGGATATAATCCTTTACCCCACACCATGGCTAGATCCGAACCTGTAAGAAAAAATCTATAGGTCGTGTGAAAGGAGGCGACCGCCTAGAGTCACAAGGACTCGTTATAGCAGACACAAAAATGGTGTTTGGCCCGGTAGGTTGTAAGTGTATGATCAAGTGATAAGTAGTTGTGCTCGAGAGAATGCCCTCCTTCACAAAGTAGGTGTGAGCTCCTTTATATAGGGATTACACGGGCTGGTTACCATTAACCCATAACCACGACGATGGGCTTGGGCCCGGGTTATGGGCTTGCCTTCATTTCGGTTCAGTTATGTAACACCCCAACAGATGGTGGAAACATCGGGGTGCCACGTAAGTGACGATTGTTCAATAGCTTATGGTACTAAAGTGTAAATGTTGATACATTGATTTAAATAGTTTGTTACATGAGATGACATACAATGATACAAAGGTTCTAAAGCGGCAAACTAACAAGCCTAAACTGAAATATAAAGAAGCCAAAGTCTAAATGTAAATCCAAAAGCTTAAGAAATGCTTCTCAAAAACAACCTGAAACATGTACGAAAATAGTATAGGTCAATACAAAATTGTATTGGTGAGCATACCCTGTTTGATTATATATAGTAAGAAAAGTGTTTCGCGATTCATGTGCGGTACCATTTGCAATTATGTAACAAGATGTATCCTTCCAAAATCAAGTTTATAAGTGATATCCACGTCATCATGGGATATTTTTGAATAATGATTATATATAGTATTCGCCCTTCAAATGATTATATATAGTAGACGATATTAATAATGAATCACATAAAAATGACAAAGGTCTCTCAACAAAGTTAACAAGGGGTATATACTATGATATTATTCATTGATATGTCAGGCCTAAATGGTTAATGATTTTGACAAGTCATAGATACACACAAACTAACATAAAGCAAACACACATGAGAATTGCATTTAGTGAAAGATTTTGCATTTGAACATAATGTGCATGAGTAGCCCAAAAGAGTAAAACATGGAAAAGGAGAAAGATATACTCACATTAATTGTCATGATAAACTTGTAGGAAGTCAACGGGAATCAATGAATTATGCTTGAGTCTTAACGTGTAGATCAACTTGACAAGAATTTCTAACGCCATACTCTGAATTTAAGGCAACCTAAGTATAATTTTACCCGATATTAAACTTACTATAGGATTTGTTGACTCCATGATTGTCCGAAAACGAACACCTTAATGAATTTTAACTAAATTCCTTAATATATTAAATAGGTCCATAACTTTATTAAATTTTAAATTAAAGAAGTTTAGGACCCATCGATTTATAACATAATGTAACTAAAAAAATACATACTTTCTATAATAGGAAAGTCGTGAGTGATATCAGAAAGCTGATGTGTCAAGCGGAGAAACAGGCCAACAATGCATGTGTATTAATAAGCTTAAAATATTAAAAACAAAAAAAATACCTGGGCCAATTCAAAGTACCACTGTTGTTCTCAACAGAGGTTAAGAATCAATGGATCTGCCGTTAAGCAGCAGATGTTATTCACATCTGTTGCAGCTGTTTAGGCCCTAAGTTTGAATTTTAAGGGGGGGGGGGGTTTAAATTAACGTAGGGAAGCGTGCCTCATATTTGATAGCTTTGCATCTCGAAGATATTCTAAGATCACACCAATTGTCTCATTAAGCCTAGTGATGATCAAGTGATTTGCAGGAACCCTAGATTTTTACTCTGCAAAGATACATGTACTCCTCACCCGCCTCTCTTTAACTCTTCTGCCCCGTCCGAATGAACACACCTACCACCGTCTCTGTCACAGCCATCTTCGGGAAGAAGGTTTTCTGTTTCGGTTTTCTGACGGCACCATGCAACCACACCCTCCGCCTCTCTCCTAGCTCCAGTTCGGCGGTTCCTGACTGTCGCGCAACACTGAATACCATAACCTTCCCACCCATCACCACCGTTGCAATCTTGATTCCCCCACCTGTCTCTATGAACTAAACCCAGCAAACATAGCTAGGGTTTTTCTAATCCATCGTTCATTCATTCAGAGATTCACCAGCGAGAATGGAGGACGATAATCGAAGAATAGAAGATCGCAGGGACACCAAGAAGCAGAAGTTACCTTCCTTAGCCGAAGAATATCCTGAGCCAGAGTTCATGAAAGGCAAAAAAAGTTATCGGATGAGTAGAGGAGAGAGAGTAAGAGAGAGGAGGAGAGCTAGGGTTTGGGTTTGTGAAAAAGTGTAGGAGAAGGGGATAAAGCGTAGGGTTTTATCAAAAATAGGGTTTGGTTGTGTAGCATATTTAATAAATTAATTAAAAAAACAAAAAAATTAAAAAAAATTGTATCACATGATGCAGACCCAAAGTGACTTGGGTGGAACGGATTAGGAAAGATTTGTTAGATTTGCACCTCTCTGAGGATATGGTCCAAGATAGGAATTCGTGGAGGAGTAGGATCAAAGTTAATGATTTTTAGGACAAGAGTACCTGCGTTAGGAGAAGAGTACCTCCTTTTTAGGATAGTCTTTGTGCGTTTTTTTATAGTTTATATTTCATAAGGTTATCGATGTACTTCGTCATCTATGTTATTCATTCACTACTTTTTAATGCTTGGCGTCTGTCTACTTAAATTATCTATAGTGTGTGTTTGACATCGAGTTAGGGGTCTCTCTGGAAGCGGTCTCTCTATCTCTAACGATGGGGGTAAGGTTTGCCTACATCCCACCCTCCCCAGACCCTACTAATAGCGTTGCTATTCGTGGGATTTCCTGGATTCGGTTGTTGTTGTTGTTATTGTTGATGCCACGTGACACATTCAAATAGAGGAAGAAGCTATCAATAAATGCCATGACATCAAAATCTTATTCTTTTATATATATTATTATTATTATAATAGATATATAAACGAAACAGTAAACATAAACTCAATGGACCACTCCAACCAAATTAAATTTGTCATATTTCCCAATACACAAGAAAGACATATATATATATATATATATATATATATATATATATATATATATATATATATGAGATGGTGTTGTCCTACATGGCATGCATACATGCATTCTCTCTTTTGAGAGTGTCATGTAGGATCCCATGTGGACCAATCAAAAAGAAAAGGGATTGAGTTATTTTAGAAAAAAAAAAAGAATTTAAAAAAAATTAGATTTTTCTCTATTATGTTTCCTCCCATAATTTTTAAACGTTAATATTATTTATATACGAGATTTTTTAAAGAAAAAAATTACACCAAATTAATGAGTGTTTTATTATCTTTCAACGAGTACCATAGTGCTATATATAAAAAAGGAGGAAAAAACGATTATTTTTTGTGGGGTTTCGTTCATACAGGAAAAAAAACACAAAGTATTCAGGTTATTCATTAATCATGTTTTTTTTCTTTTAAACCACATTCTTATCTATGATGTTGAAATTTAGCCCAATCGTCATGCTATCATTGGGATTTTACTCTTCTAAAGATGGATAGGTATACCTCATCAAGAGAAGCTATGAGAAAGAATCGCGCAACACTGCAACACATGGTGTCACATTATAGCAAGATTATTTTTTATTTATTTAATTACAAGAGTAATAATTATTAGTATTAGTATTATTATAATGGTTATATTTTTCAACCCCGGGACGCTAAGAGTTAAATCCTACATGGCACTCATATAGCTATTCTCCCTCTTGAGAGTGCCATGTAGGATGCCATGTGGCATTGAGATATTTTAAGAAAAAAATAATTTAAAAACAAAATTATATTTATTTCTCTCATGTTTCCTCTCATAATTTTTAAAAGATTTTCTAACTTAGAACGCTCCCAAAATATAAATCTAGTAACTTGCATATCCTCCATGCATGTTTCTCTATTTCTCTTTGAACACATTTCTTTGTTGTTGAAAACTTTAGCATGTAGAATCTTCCATTCGGCTTTAAAATTCTTATAAGCTCAACCTTTAAAATTAAAGCACCGTAAGCAGTGGCGAAGCTTGAGAATTTGAATCGGGGAGTTGAAAGTCAGCGATCACGGGACAGGACCTAATTTGTTTTTTCAGTAGCTACGGTTCGGATGCTATGTTCGGGTCGGTGATTCGATTCAGGTTGAGTCAAACATTAAATACAATGCATAAATATCAAAGTTCTAATCATTGTTTAACAAACAATTGAACAAAGACACTAAAACATTAAAAATGAGACAAATAGTTGGTACCTAGATGAAGAATTACAGTTCAGCCCGTCTACCTTTAAGATTTTTAAATTCTTCAATTATGGATAGGGTTGCAAACAAGCCGAGCTAAGTCTGAGCTCAAAAACTTATGAGAGGTCGGCTCCGCTCGTTTAATAACTATTAGTTAATATTTTAAATAAAAATAATATAAATAATAGGCTCAGAACTCGATAAATGAAGTTCTGTTCGGTCTTGTTTAGTAAACAAGCTTAAATGAGGCCGTAAATATTATTAAATATTAATAAAACTAATACTACACTAAGGCTGATAAGGCTCGACGAGCCTGACAAGCTTCACATGCTAGGCTAAGCTCGGGCTCGATTAGTAAACAAGCTTTGTTTTAAGCTCAAGCTCGGGCTCGAGAAGGCTTGGCTTGGCTCGTTTCGAGCTTTTTACCAAGTCTAGCTCGAGTAGCTAAGAGAGAATAACTCTATCGCTTGCTTATTGAATCTACTATCCCGCTCATGCAGTTATTGGGCTTATGACTTTAAGATTTGGGCTTTACATTTATTTTGTTTTGGGTTTAAGTTTTAGTTTATATAACTATTTAAAAAAACAGGAAGTCGAAACCGTATATACAAAAAAAATTCCATACGGAGACTATATACTCGAAATTTCTGAGCTACAATTCGGGGGAGGGGGGGGGTTCCCCGCCCTTGACTGTAAGAATATAATTATATACTCTATTATGTGGCCCATATAATTATTTCTTAATAAATGGTCAATGACCTATCTCTATTGGTTTAACTGATCTGTATGTGATGGACGTAATTACTCTTACTAAATTATAAAATAAGGTTCACTTTATGTGTATATATAGAAATTGTTAGGATAGATTAGAGAGATTAGAGGCTAATAAACACTATTAGTCTCAAGCTATAACCGTCCTCTTCTCTATCAACAATAATTTACATGTTTTAGCATTGAAATTTGATTTTAGACATATACATTATTTCACGTTTATAATAACATGGGTACGAGTCTTCTAAGAATTTTGAAGCAACGAAAATTAAATTGGAAGAGATAACGTACATATATTTCTTAACATGAGAACCGTAGGAAACATTCTCAGCCCTTAGATATAGGCGGTGACATGATGGTAATTAACAACCCTAATCATGGCCGGCTTAATCTAACCAAGGGTAAATTAGGAAAAACCTTCAAATTTATTTTTGATTTCAACAGAGAGTTAACCGAAGATTAATTTACATGATTTGAAATTAATTAAACATTTTGAGATATTACACAATCGAAGAAATAAATAAAAAGTCGATTAAACGTTATAACAAAGTTTGAATAAAAAAATCAAAATAAGAAAACAAGAAGAAGAAGAGGAAGACCAGAGAATCATTCAAAAAATCAAAACACAGAGCATATACTGAATGTTAAATGAAGAAGTAATGAATAAACGCTCGTTATTATTGTGAAATACTATCGATTATATTTCATGAAGAGTGTTTTAACCTAAAACAATTAGGTTAACAGATGTTGCAGAAGAAAATCAAGAAGATGGTGATAACAGAGGGTGTAAAAACGTAAGTACATGTATGTTCCTTATTAAAAACGCACGTTCATTATTCTTTAAACGCACTAGTGTATTCTTTAAAAGCACGTTGTACAATCTTTAAACGCACGTGGTATATTTTTTAAACGCATGTTGTATATTTGGGTTTGACAAACAAACGCACGTTCATTATTATAAACGCATGTTGTATATTCTTTAAACGCACAATATAAAAAAACACACCTTTGAAAAAAATTAAAAACGCACATTTGAAAAAATAGAAAAAAATTGAAACACACCTTTTAAATAATTTAAACGCACCTTTGAAACAAATCTCTTTGATAATTTCAACACATAATCGACACCCTCAACATTCTTAATTTCTACTTCCACCTCATCGAATCTCTTTGATGGTATAAAAACATCATCGACACCCTGAACATTCCTTGTTTCTATCTCAACCTTCGTCTGTGACACCCGGCAAACTCCGGTAAGTAACTTTTTGAAAACTCAGTAAGTCTACCTTAGCGAGTCGTGCATACATTACACATGACAGGGTTAGTCGAGTCGAGTCGTGCATCATTGGGGTTTTAACACACGCAGGTCTCGAGTCCCGGGAATTGGTGAACGAGTGTGAACGTGTTTGTTTTCATGAATTATGTGTTTATAATCTTTATGTGACTTGTCGGTATGTGTATACGTGTTTACATATGTTAAAACAGCGATTACACGTGATTGTATGACATTATAGGTGATCACGCGTAATTGCATGATATTATAGGTGATTACGCGTAATTGAATGATATTATAGGTGATTACGCGTAATTGCATGATATAATAGGTGATTACGCGTAATTGCATGCTGATAAGGGGTGATTACGCGTAATTGCATGCTGATAGGGGTGATTAGCCCTAATTGCATGCTGATAGGGGGTGATTAGCCCTAATCACCTATAGGGTAGGCGATTAGGAGGTTTGGGTAGGCGATTAGAGCCCTAATCACCAATAGGGTAGGCGATTAGCAGCCTTAATCGCCTGATAATGTTGCACAATCGCCTGACGTGTTTTAAACGACTAGAAACGCCTATAAATACCACCCTTGACCTCTAAAACACCATTTGTGCAACCCTAGCGGTCCCATAACCTATCCCAACTCACAAACACCCTCTGGAACTTGTTTTTACATCAAAACATCCATTTCCAAGCTTTACCCATCATTTTCTCCTAAATCCAAGGTGTGTTCTTAATCCCCAAACCTTTATATGATTATGTTTTGTTCCCTAAAAGTCCAGACCGGAGTTCTAAATGTTTTTGTCTTTGAAAATCCATTAAAACCGTTTTTAAACAAACCCAAACCTTTATGCATGTTATATGTGTTATATGTGATTATAGGTAGGATTTTTATGATTGAAACATGATTGTTCTTGTGTTGTTAAGGTGTTTATAGCTGTTATGAGTTAGTATGATGATGTCCTAGGAGTTTGGAGGTCCATGGTTGTGTATTGTTGATGTTTGGTATTTTGACCCATTTAAATGGTTTTGAATGATTAAGGATGTTATGAGGTGTATTGTTGATTATATGATGTTAGGGTTTGCTTTAGGATGATGCTAGAGCAATAGGATACTATCGGACAACGTTGTTACGTGAGGAAATCTGGATATTTGCTATTTAGGGCAAGTTTGTGCATGTTGATGTGATGCTTACATGTTAAGTTTACTATTTTGGGAAACGCTCGCATTCGGGACTGTTAGAATGATGATAACTTAGGGGTTTTGCTTGAAATATGTTTGTTAATGTGTTATGATTGATATTGGGTGTTTACACATGTTTCGGATCTGATTTGGAGGGTTAAACGCGCGAAAAAGGCGGAACAGAACAGCGTAGGCGATTAGCCCCTAATCACGTACCCTATAGGCGATTAGGGAGCCTAATCGCCTACCCACCATGCAATTGAGATCCTAATCACTAGTTAACTTCAGAATAGCATGTCTTACGACTCCTAATCACTAGTTAACTTCAGAATAGCATGTCTTACGACTCCTAATCACTACTTAACTTCAGAATAGCATGTCTTACGACTCCTAATCACTAGTTAGCTTCTGAATAACATGTCTTATGACTCCTAATCACTAGTTGACTTTTCATAATCACTAGTTGACTTTTCCTAATCACATGTAATGATGATGTAAGTGTCATTTAGCATTCCGAGACCCAATTTGACACCTAGGAACATGCTAGGAATCCCGTAACATGCTTAGTAACTTAGTAACACGTGTTTGGACTTATTTGTGCGTTAATTGATCTATGTGTTTGACTCGTTGAACTTTAACATGTGTTAAGTACTGGTTGCATGATTTGTATGTGTTAGTGTATGAGATGAACACGTGGGATGTCGGGTCACCGATGGGATGTCGAGTCTTGTCTCATGTAGTCTGGTTGTCGGTCAAACACGTTTTTTTAAACACATAATGGTCATGGACTGGACATTAGGGACTAATGAACCCGACGGGTTATTAGTCTAACTTGACACATATCTTATGATAGGTCGCCACTAGTTGGGGCTATCATATCACATAAACGGTTTACTCATTAACAGAAGACGCAACCTAAGGTGAGTTCACGGCCCCACATTTTACGGTTTTTGCTTTCGGGGGAGAAACATGCTTAAACTCTTTTATGACTCATTTTCATGTTATACTATGGCTTTCATCTTATTACTATACGGTTCATCAAAAGTCTCTTAGAAACCACTAACATGGGGATATGGCGGGGAAATGTGGATAGCGCTATTGGGAACTGACAAGCCCCACTCGACGGCTGGAGGCCGGGCGGGTGCATATTGTCTCTAAAAATACAAGGCCTACCGGTGATGACGGTAGTCCATAGGAATTAAGGGTCACGGAAACGGCATATTCAGCAATGGTTTCACCCGTAGTAGTAATATTATCCGACGCCTAGCTAGCGTTCTCATAAGCATAGTAGTATCAGTAACGGTAACGGTTTTCGAAGGATCACTTTAAACGTTTAAATAAAACCTGTGAACTCACCAGCATTATATGTTGACTCTTTTAGCATGTTTTCTCAGGTCGCTAAGGTAGCAGCTGTCAGCTAGGCGCACGGAGTCGCACTGGAGTCGTACTCGCGTCTAGGGTCAAATATGCATGTTTTGGATTGTCAAACTCTTAGACTTATGTTTTTATTTACGCATGACTTTTGTAAACTTGAATGCTTCCGCACTTTCAAATGTTGATTTAAATCTCATGCATGGTTTTTATATACGTATGTTTTTACATTTAGACGTCGTTTATTGTGACCGTTGACTTGGATCCTGGTGTGTCACATGCCTCGCAGTTGACTCCCGCAAGTGGAAATTTGAGGGTGTGACAGATTGGTATCAGAGCCAATGGTTATAGTGAACTAGGACTGCATGTAGAGTCTAGACTATAGCCGAGTCTCACACACTAGACGGTCACATACGTTTAAGTCGTGTCTTTTGGTAAACATACTAACCTTGTCGGGGTGTCGGTATCCTTACCACACAGTGTCATATTATCTATCTCATTCTTGGTTATTCCTAGCTTCATTTTATCTTCTCCTTCGGATTTGCAGCCGAAGGAACTCGTTGATCTTTTGAGTTGATTATATCTTTCTAAGATGTGGGTACCGGGTGACTTGAGGTTCGAACTCGGGGCACGCCTTGAGGACCATGTAGAGCAATTTATCATTTCGGGTGCACACGAAATCATAAGTGAAATGCATAGAAGACTTGGTGGATCTCGGGTTGGGATTAATGGTCACATTCGAACCCGATCCTAGACTCTTCATATTCTCTTGGTTTAGCGTTGGTGATAGGTCTGAGTGTTTGTTTCTTGTCTTTCTCAGAAGATGTCTGGACACACTGGAGGACGTACTGGGGGACGACGTGGAGGCCATACTGGCGGGGGTAGAGGTGGTGGTAACATCACCTTGACGTATGATGAGCTCAGTGAGATGATGCAGCAACAGTTGGGCGTTGCGCTGGCTGCCTTCCAGGCTGCCCAGCAGACTTTTATGGGTGTTGCCGCTCCTCCGGTTCAGGCGGGAGTTGCCTATAAGCGGTTTAAGGATTGTCAGCCCCTCAGCTTCCAAGGTACAGAGGGAGCTGTGGAGTTGCTTCGATGGTTGGAGAAGACTGAGTCGGTGTTTGCTTTATGTGAGACTCCAGCGGTGGATTGGGTGAAGTTTGCTTCGGGGAATTTTGTAGGACCCGCCCTGACGTGGTGGAACTGCGTCACTCAGACACTTGGTCTCGGG
The DNA here is from genome assembly GCA_032199755.1 of Ambrosia artemisiifolia. NCBI lineage: Eukaryota > Viridiplantae > Streptophyta > Magnoliopsida > Asterales > Asteraceae > Ambrosia > Ambrosia artemisiifolia. The sequence continues at coordinate 55,288,472 of CM063513.1, read as the reverse complement.
GAGGCCAACGCCATGCCTTGGGCGGATTTCGTGCGTAGGTTGAAGGATGAGTACTGCCCGCGAGAGGAGATCAAGAGGTTGGAAAAGGAATATGGGAATCTTAAGATGGTGGGTTCTGAGGTTGAGGAGTACATGATCAGGCACAACGAGTTAGCAGTGATGTGTCCAGGATAGAGCAGTATCTTGCGGGTTTGGTGCCAGAGATTGCTGGGTTGGTGTCTGCGAGGGATCCTACTACCATGTCTGAGGCTGTGTGGTCGGCTACCAAGATGACCAACTTGAAGATTACTGAGGGTGTCTTGCCTCCTAGAGGCTCTTCTGTGAAGGCGCCGGCGGATAACAAGAGGAAGTGGGAGAGTGTGGAGAAGAGTTCAGCTGTGGTTCAGCGACATCCGGCAGCGAAGAAGGCTGAAGCTTCAGGGTCAGCGTCAGATCAGAAACAGGGAGGCTATGCTGGAAAGAGCCCTAAGTGTGGACGGTGTGGTTTTCATCATTATGGTACTTGTGAGAGTTTTCGTTGTGAGCGTTGTCAGCGGACGGGGCATCTTGCGAAGGATTGTAGGGTCAACCTTTCGTCCAGGTCGACTCAGACTGCTGCTACTACTACCCCTGCTCCACAGGGGAACCAGGGTTGCTATCATTATGGAGAAGCAGGGCACTTCAAGCGAAGCTGCCCAAAGTTAAACCAAGGGGGCACAGGGACTGCAGGGAAGGATGGAGGCAACGAAGGCGGTGGTCGGGTTACACGTGCTCATGCTTATGTGATCGGTGCTAGGGAGAACCAGGAGGACCCATACACTGTTACCTGTACGTATCCTCTCTTATCTCTCATTACACTTTGGTTTTACTTTTATCCGCATCGTTGTGCAATCGTATCTTGGGTGTGTTTTCTTCGGTTTTGGTCACCGTTTCTCATTCTTTGGGTCGATGAGGGTCCTTTGGGGATGCTACTTGGACGGTACCAGTGGGTTAGTTATACCGATCATAGTAGTCTCCAGTAGGCCTTCGATCGGGGGGTCTCTAGTCTTGTATTCACATTTGGGGAAGTGGTTTCCCGATTGTTAGTAACACGTTTTGGTTCACGACCTTCATTTCATTGCATTTTGGGAAACGTTACTTGGGCACACACAGAGGTCGACACACATCACTGTTGAACCCAAAAGAATCTCGGGACGAGATTCCTTTCAACAGGGGGATGATGTGACGACCCGGAAAAATTTTCTTCTTATTTGTTCTCTCTCTTCGACTTCGGGAAATTTTCGGGACAAAAATTCTTTCAACAGGGGGATGATGTGACACCCGGCAAACTCCGGTAATTAACTTTTTGAAAACTCAGTAAGTCTACCTTAGCGAGTCGTGCATACATTACACATGACAGGGTCAGTCGAGTCGTGCATCATTGGGGTTTTAACACACGCAGGTCTCGAGTCCCGGGAATTGGTGAACGAGTGTGAACGTGTTTGTTTTCATGAATTATGTGTTTATAATCTTTATGTGACTTGTCGGTATGTGTATACGTGTTTACATATGTTAAAACAGCAATTACACGTGATTGTATGACATTATAGGTGATTACGCGTAATTGCATGCTATTATAGGTGATTACGCGTATTGCATGATATTATAGGTGATTACGTGTAATTGCATGATATTATAGGTAATTACGCGTAATTGCATGCTGATAAGGGGTGATTACGCGTAATTGCATGCTGATAGGGGGTGATTAGCCCTAATCGCCTATAGGGTAGGCGATTAGGGGGTTTGGGTAGGCGATTAGAGCCCTAATCGCCAATAGGGTAGGCGATTAGCAGCCCTAATTGCCTGATAATGCTGCACAATCGTCTGACATGTTTTAAACGACTAGAAACGCCTATAAATCCCACCCTTGACCTCTAAAACACCATTTGTGCAACCCTAGCCGTCCCATAACCTATCCCAACTCACAAACACCCTCTGGAACTCGTTTTTACATCAAAACATCCATTTCCAAGCTTTACCCATCATTTTCTCCTAAATCCAAGGTGTGTTCTTCATCCCCAAACCTTTATATGATTATGTTTTGTTCCCTAAAAGTCCAGACCTGAGTTCTAAATGTTTTTGTCTTTGAAAATCCATTAAAAACCGTTTTTAAACAAACCCAAACCTTTATGCATGTTATATGTGTTATATGTGATTAAAGGTAGGATTTTTATGATTGAAACATGATTGTTCTTGTGTTGTTAAGGTGTTTATAGATCTTATGAGTTAGTATGATGATGTCCTAGGAGTTTGGAGGTCCATGGTTGTGTATTGTTAATGTTTGGTATTTTGACCCATTTGAATGGTTTTGAATGATTAAGGATGTTATGAGGTGTATTGTTGATTATATGATGTTAGGGTTTGCTTTAGGATGATGCTAGAGCAGTAGGATACTATCGGACAACGTTGTTACGTGAGGAAATCTGGATATTTGCTATTTATGGCAAGTTTGTGCATGTTGATGTGATGCTTACATGTTAAGTTTACTATTTTGGGAAACGCTCGCATTCGGGACTGTTAGAATGATGATAACTTAGGGGTTTTGCTTGAAATATGTTTGTTAATGTGTTATGATTGATATTGGGTGTTTACACATGTTTCGGATCTGATTTGGAGAATTAAACGCGCGAAAAAGGCGGAACAGAACAGCGTAGGCGATTAGGATTTCCCAATCGCCTATGTTGTAGGCGATTAGCCCCTAATCACGTACCATATAGCCGATTAGGGAGCCTAATCGCCTACCCACCATGCAATTGTGATCCTAATCACTAGTTAACTTCATAATAGCATGTCTTACGACTCTTAATCACTAGTTAACTTCAGAATAGCATGTCTTACGACTCCTAATCACTAGTTAACTTCTGAATAACATGTCTTGTGACTCCTAATCACCAGTTGACTTTTCCTAATCACTAGTTGACTTTTCCTAATCACATGTAATGATGATATAAGTGTAATTTAGCATTCCGAGACCCAATTTGACACCTAGGAACATGCTAGGAATCCCGTAACATGCTTAGTAACTTAGTAACACGTGTTTGGACTTATTTGTGCGTTATTTGATCTATGTGTTAGACTCGTTGAACTTTAACATGTGTTAAGTACTGGTTGCATGATTTGTATGTGTTAGTGTATGAGATGAACACGTGGGATGTCGGGTCACCGATGGGATGTCGAGTCTTGTCTCATGTAGTCTGGTTGTCGGTCAAACACGTTTTTTTAAACACATAATGGTCATGGACTGGACATTAGGGACTAATGAACCCGACGGGTTATTAGTCTAACTTGACACATATCTTATGATAGGTCGCCACTAGTTGGGGCTATCATATCACATAAACGGTTTACTCATTAACAGAAGACGCAACCTAAGGTGAGTTCACGGCCCCACATTTTACGGTTTTTGCTTTCGGGGGAGAAACATGCTTAAACTCTTTTATGACTCATTTTCATGTTATACTATGGCTTTCATCTTATTACTATACGGTTCATCAAAAGTCCCTTAGAAACCACTAACATGGGGATATGGCGGGGAAATGTGGATAGCGCTATTGGGAACTGACAAGCCCCACTCGACGGCTGGAGGCCGGGCGGGTGCATATTGTCTCTAAAAATACAAGGCCTACCGGTGATGACGGTAGTCCATAGGAATTAAGGGTCACAGAAACGGCATAGTCAGCAATGGTTTCACCCGTAGTAGTAATATTATCCGACGCCTAGCTAGCGTTCTCATAAGCATAGTAGTAACAATAACGGTAACGGTTTTCGAAGGATCACTTTAAACGTTTAAATAAAACCTGTGAACTCACCAGCATTATATGTTGACTCTTTTAGCATGTTTTCTCAGGTCGCTAAGGTAGCAGCTGTCAGCTAGGCGCACGGAGTCGCACTGGAGTCGTACTCGCGTCTAGGATCAAATATGCATGTTTTGGATTGTCAAACTCTTAGACTTATGTTTTTATTTACGCATGACTTTTGTAAACTTTGAATGCTTCCGCACTTTCAAATGTTGATTTAAATCTCATGCATGGTTTTTATTTACGTATGTTTTTACATTTAGACGTCGTTTATTGTGACCGTTGACTTGGATCCTGGTGTGTCACATGCCTCGCGGTTGACTCCCGCAAGTGGAAATTTGAGGGTGTGACATCGTCGTCATCCGTGGATCCTTTAACCAATATGAATTGCTTCAGCTCATCTACGAAACCTTGGTGTTCTATTGTTATATACAATTTACAATCATACAATTCTTACGATCAATATAAGAGGGGCACGTTCCATGAAATTTCTGATCCGATTCAACATAAGGTAAAATTGGGGATTTCATGTGGTAGTTTTGTGTGGTGGCTCCACCGTTCGAGTAGTGGTTGCTGACCGGAGCTCCGCCGTCGATGGCAGTGGGGAGGTCTCCAGCTCCTCCCCTCTCTCTCTATGTTCTTTGGTTCTTTTTAGATTTGTGTGTTATAACAGAGAAGGGTGCGTTTGAGTTTTTTATGAAAGTCTAAATTACCATTTTAATCAACTAGGATTGAGTTAATTAGGGTTAACTATAGTTTACAGACATACAGGTGTCAAAATGTGGTGGCTTCCTACACTATCTATGTTAAGGGGACTTTGTATCATATATTTTCTCATATCGAATTAATTTAATAACAAAAATGTATTTTTCTTTATTTTTTGTAGAATATCTAACCGAACCTACATGATAATCATACATAGAAATAAAGATGGTTCGTCCTTTTTATTTTATTTTAAGGATGAGGGGTGCATGAGGCTAACTAAGGTTCAATAGACTTGGATATTTAATGTGTGGTACCGACTTCTGGTAATAATTACGCAATCCCAACTTGCGATATAGAAAGAGGAAAGAATGTGATGGGATGACCATTGTAAATTTGTAATGGTGATTGACGGTCGTCGATCAGTGGGGACGATAGGAGGTGGCACCCAGGAGAGAGAGTGTACGAGACGATTGAGAGAGACATATGAGAACAAGTCTTAAAGAGTAGGGTTGGAGTTTAGTTTCACTTCTACGTACAAATAAGACATAAATGGGCGGTTTGCAGTGATGTTACTTGCACGTGACATGGTTAACGGCTCACTTATGGTTTTAAAATTAGGTGCCTCTTATTTACACCACCTCAAAACTTATTCGCACCGGACTCTGCGGCTCGTAGAGGCATCTACTGGTCGTAGAGTTCCCTCTACGACCAGTAGATGCCTCTACGCGCCGTAGAAACCTCAAGTTTCCCTTGAATACTTTTAGCTTCGTTTTGGATGGAATGAACATAAAAAAACTTCTCTGCGGCCCATAAACAAACATACATACATGCATACATACCTACATATATACATACAAACATACACACATATAGGGTTTAACCCTATACGACTCGCAGAGGCCTCTATAGGTCGTATAGGGTTTAATTACATCAACTACCATACCTCTGCGGCTCGTAGAGGTCTCTACGAGTCGCAGAGCTCACTGACAAAGCTGTATTGCAGTTTGAACATTGAATGTTCTGTGGGCCTCCATGTATACGACTCGTAGAGGCCTCTACAGGTCGTAGTAGGGTTAGGTTTTTAGGGCAACAAAGCTATACCACTCGTAGGGGCCTCTACGAGTGGTATAGCTTTGTGGTTTTGAATGCTGTGACACCTCTACAGCTCGTAGAGGCCTCTACGAGCCGTAAAGATGTGTAAAACCCTAAAAAACCTACGGTATAAATAACATGACCCTAAAATTACCTTCGAACTTATTAACTAGTGTTGTATATCTTCATGTGATAGATTTTTTTATAATTCTCATTTCCCGTTTTTAAAAACATTGTTATTTACATTCCAGTATCAGGGCCGGCTTAAGAAAGCAAAACGAAAAATTGGGGGCTTTTTTTTCATTTTCATCATCATAAATTTAGGTCTTTTTAATCATTGGCATGACATTTTTTAAGAATCAAATACAGGTATTCAAAGCGCTACAGGACTTCCAAACTAAATCAAACTACAAGTAAGTTTTTTAAACCGAATATATGAAGAGAACCCACATACATGTAATAATCAAAGTGCAAAAAGAATAGTTCTACATACCGTTTGTTAAAGGCACACCATCTCCACAAAAACAATGAATAAGAGACCTAAATTGTAAGACCCATCCTGAATTAAGCTAGTTTTGATTATTAAAACACGTGTTTTAACTATATAATAATGGGAATAATTTAAAACTTTGGAACTTAAAAGTTATTTCCGTAGGTTTTACAAAAAGGGTTAAGATAACAACCAGGGTCTATGTTCCTATCCCCATTAATTACAATGTTTATGATCAGAAATATGCGGAAGCATTTTGTTCATTATGTACGTTCGGTCCTTCAAATTGCTTGATCTTCATTCGGGCTCCTTATAGGTCATACCTAGGGTTAAACAACACGAAATAACCCAATTAGACGTGATTTAACAATGAGGCTTGAAGGAAACAAAAACAAATATTTTGTTATAAATCCCGCCGTAGCCATAGCTTACGGCTCGTGTCTTCTGACCTGAATCTTTAAACGTGCCGAAGCTTACGGCTCGTGGCCCTACACTACGGCCTAGAGCTGCTGATCTGCTCTATTTTGCTTGTTAAATGAATCCAAACTCCTCGTTATATACGAGATCTTATTAGAGATTTATGACCACTACCTTAGGTCTAATTTACCTCGTTCCAAGCATGCTCAAACCATAAGATAAAACCTTTTATCTGGATTTGAAATACATGATTCTTTGATTGTTTATAAATAGGGATCTTTTGACCCGTTAAGGGCCATTCATGTTAGGATCATGCATTTGGCTAATTCTAGAGTCTCAATACCCGTTAATTATTTTTCCAATCATTCTACATTTAACTTGAGTTCGTGATATAAACATGACACAAAAGAATGAATACGCCTTACATGTTTACGCACTTGTCATGTGCTAACAAGACTCACATACTTAGTTTAACCATCAATGGTTTCCAAGATTTTTCTTATGCTTCACGAATGACTGCCCACACTAACGTCCTGGTAGGGCATGTATCCATCTTAGTCGTACTACCGTTGTGGCGATGCCCTTGTGTTCATGGCCACATGTGCCATAATACTTAGTCTTACTCGCCCGGTTCGTATGACTCAAGATTTAGTATTGTACTCTAAACTAGCTTAAGATTGTTGACATAATGACTACGAGTACACTCAAGCAAATGGCATCAACCAACGTGTGCATAGTGTTTGATCCGCGATTAAGGACATTGACTAACTAGTGTTTTTCCCAATCGACCCGCTAGCCTAATTGAGATAATTTCATCCTTCGGATAAGGCCGTTTTCCATCAAATATGCAATCTAGTTTACGCTCCCTATTGTGAAGCTCCTATGAATAGTTTCCAAACTAAACAAGCATACATATACAAGCATATTAACCTACTCGGAATATATTAGGATTTTAGCCATCGAGTGACTTACCTTTAGCATGCTCCATTTATCCTCACATCCATGGCTCCATGTCTACCCAAAGCCTCATTCATCTACACCTAGTTATTTACAAAATTGACCATTATCTCAAGGTTTAGATGCCTGGAATCTCACCTAGACATTTCATCTACCACTTGGAGTGCACCCACATTTAGTGTTGTTTTATTATTCATGAACATCCTTAGTTTAACCACTTTTCTAATATTCAAAATATCATTCAATTTAGACCTTATTGTCTACATTTATCAAGTTTTTAGCACACATATGATTGGGGTTTCTTTAATAGTAGGCGGGTTCCCAAATAAACCCAAACTCCCTCTTTTTTTTTTTACAAATTCAGATACAAACTGATCTGAATTAAAAATCATATCATCCGCCCTCTGATCGGAGATTCCTTTTGTGAAAGTGATCACCTATATGTTTTAAAGCTACAGATCAAAAATCAAAGTAATTCAACGGTCGGATCTCCGGGAACAGTCCAATCTTTAAGACCCAGTTTTCTAATCCGAAAATACTTACTGTTATGAAAATCAGTTTTAAAACCGTATCATCCGACTTCTGATCGGAAATTCCTTTTGTGAAAGTGATCACCTATATATTCTAAAGCTACAGCTCAAAAATCAAAGTGATTCAACGGTCGGATCTTCGGAAACAGTCCAATCTTTGATATCCGGTTTTCTAATCCGAAAATACTTACTGTTACGAAAATCAGTTTAAAAATCATATCATCCGACCTCTGATCAGAAATTCCTTTTGTGAAAGTGTTCATATATATGTTTTGAAGTTATAACTCAAAAACCAAAGGGATTCAACGGTCGGATCTTCGGGAAACGGCCATATACTATGGCTGCGTTTCAAAGACAGAAAATTTCAAAAACGAATTTCATACTTTATAACCACTAATTTCTTTCAGCCATCAAAACCCATCAAGTTTATATCCCATTTAGATATGAGATATCAATAAAACAGAAATTAAATGATACCTTAGTGATTATTAGGTCCTAGATGATTAGTTTTCACCTCATGCATAAGATCCAAGATTGATTTCTCTTTGATTTGAGCAAATCACCATAGATAGAGCTAGTTTGTGTGGATGGAGGTGTGTGTGAAGACATTTTTCTGCAGAAAAATGTCCATATCTCCACCTATTCCCTCTTTATATATTTAAGTTTGCACATATGGCAACATTAGCCCCTCTCTCGTTTATTTGCTTATTATTTTCAACTTAGCCCGCTAACCATGTTCGTTTTTGAGGTGTATTTCCTCATGTTTAGTTAATTAAGTTAACTTAACTAAGAATTGGGCTCTCGTATAATTATCATCATAGTCGGTCTAGTTATAGCTAACTTATACCTATTATTATTATAAGTTATGCATTAAGGATTTTGGGGCGTTACAACTCCACCCTCCTTAAAGAGGGTTGCGTCCGCGAAACCGGTCACCTACCAAATAGGTGGGGGTCTAACCCCCTGTCTCCTTAATCTAGGCATCGCGTGCTATCTTTTATAGTGTTTTCACTTATTAACAGGCTTAGTTGAATTTATGTATTTTCCTGGGTCCAAATGATGACGACTTCACCACTTGACCCGTTTGAATCTTCCATCACGTGCCTAGGTACCACTAGACTATTTACGGGTTTGAATCTTCCATCATGTACCTAGGTAGCACTAGACTAAGTCGCTACCTGGTTGCTGATTTCTTTTGTGAATAGTTCATTCACACAAGTTTTCGGTTATACACGGACTTAAATGCCATAAGTCGCCTATTAGGGTTATACACCTAGCTCAATGTCTATGACCAATTATGGGATTGTGTACTAGCTTAAACGATTGTTCCCTTATAATCTGTGATTCTAGTTTAGGCACCCGCAGGTATCACGATTTCGTTAGGAGTCACCTCCTTGACTTTATGGCGGTTTTGGGATTTCCTCAAGTCCCTATGGGCCTAATGTATGTGCTCTAATTATTCGTTCTACTTAAAACTGTTCCATGCATCATGACGCATATTAGATTTATGTATCCAACGACTTCCCGGAAACCGACAACCGCGCCCGATGTGGTTACTTCCGGTTTGATTCTCAATTCAAAGTTATTCTTACTAGTACAAGATCTAAGGTATTTCTACTTACAAGCCGTTAGTGCTGTGGAAGTACTAGCTTATGCGCAATTTGTACGTTCGTGTACTGGTACATTTACCGCATGACACCCAGTCCCATAGCGGTTTTCGTATATGGACATTGTCAATGCTTTTGATTAGGCGTTCGTAAGACACCTTGTATGTATTACTCATTCAGAGTCAGAATATTCCATGGAATCCTCCATGTAATACCTTAGATGGCCTTTAGCCTATCTCATATCTTCTTTTACGCGCATTGGTATTTATATATTTTTTTTTATCCGATTTTAGTATATGAGTTTCAACCGTAAGTCGAAACTATTTCTAGGTGATTGATCACATTTCATCGTTTTTGCCCCAGTACCCCGGGTTTTACCGATTTTCTTTTCACTCTATCTATGAATTTGTATAGAGTTCGTGAACCCTTCTTATCCAGCCTTTCGAATTGACATTTTTTTTTAGCTCCCGCGAGCATCTTATTTGAGATTTAACCCGAGTCACCCGACTCTTTTGTTTATCTAGGTATTATTTCGTATATAACACCTCATTTTCACATCCTCGCTGGATTATGTTCTTATTTGATTCCCCGGAACACTTGGTCCCAAGGACAATTCCTTTAATTGTCTACCCTTATAGAGTCCATTTCTTTTATTTGCGTCCCTTAGGACTTATTAACCTTCAAATCAATTCAGCGTTTCTCTAACAGGGTTGTTACTCTCCTTTGCTTCACGATGTTATATTACCATGTTTATTCACAAAAGACTATTTACTTATGTTTTCTTCACTTAACATTTGTATGCATAGCGGTACATCAGACCGCGTTTGGTTTACTATGAAGGCATTGCCTTCGATAAACCATATCATTCGTCGTTTACCTTTGCTTGATCTTCGCTCGAGGCTAGGATCGTTTCTCTGGTGCAGATACACCTCCGGTTTCTAGGGTCTTCTACGATCCCTCTTTTTATTTAGCATTTAATTTCTTCTTTTATTTAACACTTCGCTTTACGATATAAAATCTTGTTTTTAGCTCAGATTCGTGTGAATCATAGTTCACACTTGTCCCATGTGTTTCTGTTTTCGTTGCATTCCAATTTAGCGAGACAAGTAGTTCTTGGTTGCTCGTGAACTTTCACGGATCATTATGATTTAGTGTGATACTTAGTTCACAATTGCCCGTAGGTTTCCATGAATTCTTTATGATTAGTGTGACGCATAGTTCACATTTTCCCGTAGGCTTTCCATTAATTACGAGTCAAGTTTAAGTATAACTTAACTTGAGCTTAGCCCAAATCTTGGCTTTTGTTTTACCTCAGTACGAGGTTCATGTTGGAATACGAGCTAACCTCTCGAGTACGGTTTAGGCTCGTTAAAAGTTTTACCCTTTAGATGAGGTTCATATTGATTTATGATTTAACCTTTCGTTAAGGTTCGACTTTTATTGCTTGATTGACTCCCCATCTAGGTTCGAATTTGACTATGTCTTAACCTTCGATTAAGGTTCAAGTTTCCTCACAGTTTAACCTCTCCCTAAGGTTCAAATGTGATTATGACTTGATCCTTTGATTAAAGTTCAAGTCTACTTACGAGTAAATTCTCGATCATGTCTCAAGGTGATCATTATTTAACCTTTTGGTTAAGGTCCAAATCCATTTAGGAAATTGGCCTTTGATTATGGTTTGACTGTATTTAGGACTTAACCTTGGGCAAAGGTTCAAGTCTATTTGCGTGTTAACTCTTAACTAAGATTTGAGTGTGCTTACGACTTAACCTTTGATTAAGGTTCAAGTTCTTTTTCGTATTAACCTTCATTGGGGTCCAAATGTGATTATGACTCAACCTGTGATTAAGGTTCAAGTCATTTTTACGAATTTAACCTTTTATAAAGGTTCGAGTTTTATTATGACTTAACCTTTGATTAAGGTTCAAGTCCTTTTTACGAATTGAATCTGTTTATGACTCAACCTTTATTAAGGTTCAAGTCTATTCACGAATTGAATCTGTTTATGACTCAACCTTGATTAAGGTTCAAGTCCATTTCCAAACTGAATATGTTTATGACTCAACCTTGATTAAGGTTCAAGTCTATTTTTCCTAATCCGTGTAATTGTTGTGATAATACCTTTGGCTCTACGGCCCCGCGGGTCGTTTATGCATCGGTTTTACATACCCGGTCTACCGGACCTTTATTGGTTTGGCATTACTCCCGCGTTCTATAACCCCGCGAGTCATATAGTCAGAAGTTTCACATGCCCTTTTCTCCCGACCTAGTCCTTGCTACGTGGGACGTATGCATAATGATCACAAGAAGCCCACCGTGTTATGTGTTTAACGCTTACCTGGCCAGGGTAAGCAATTCGCACATGACACTGGTGATCTCGTCGTGTTCGTCATGATACTTCCCAAATAGACAATTCCTAGTCGCCTGTTTGATTTAATGAAATCTCTTTTGCTAATTTGCTTCAATATGCTGATTTCGTTTTTTTTTTCCGGATTGCATTGTTTTGTAAATGCAATCATGTTTTCCAATTTCCGGTTCGGCTGAGCCTTGGCCCACTATGACCGTGTAATTGGTGTGTTTCCAAGTTTTGAATTGTTCAAAGCACCTTTCTAATGATTTATTCGTGATTGGTTTCATGTTCATACATGATACATAAATTTTCGACTATATTAAGATAACTTTGGAAATGAACTCCTTACCGGATTGATGATCAAGCTTGAACCGAACGCTTAGACTCATTTAACCTTGGGCTCTGAATACCACTTGTAAGACCCATCCTGAATTAAGCTAGTTTTGATTATTAAAACACGTGTTTTAACTATATAATAATGGGAATAATTTAAAACTTTGGAACTTAAAAGTTATTTCCGTAGGTTTTACAAAAAGGGTTAAGATAACAACCAGGGTCTATGTTCCTATCCCCATTAATTACAATGTTTATGATCAGAAATATGCGGAAGCATTTTGTTCATTATGTACGTTCGGTCCTTCAAATTGCTTGATCTTCATTCGGGCTCCTTATAGGTCATACCTAGGGTTAAACAACACGAAATAACCCAATTAGACGTGATTTAACAATGAGGCTTGAAGGAAACAAAAACAAATATTTTGTTATAAATCCCGCCGTAGCCATAGCTTACGGCTCGTGTCTTCTGACCTGAATCTTTAAACGTGCCGAAGCTTACGGCTCGTGGCCCTACACTACGGCCTAGAGCTGCTGATCTGCTCTATTTTGCTTGTTAAATGAATCCAAACTCCTCGTTATATACGAGATCTTATTAGAGATTTATGACCACTACCTTAGGTCTAATTTACCTCGTTCCAAGCATGCTCAAACCATAAGATAAAACCTTTTATCTGGATTTGAAATACATGATTCTTTGATTGTTTATAAATAGGGATCTTTTGACCCGTTAAGGGCCATTCATGTTAGGATCATGCATTTGGCTAATTCTAGAGTCTCAATACCCGTTAATTATTTTTCCAATCATTCTACATTTAACTTGAGTTCGTGATATAAACATGACACAAAAGAATGAATACGCCTTACATGTTTACGCACTTGTCATGTGCTAACAAGACTCACATACTTAGTTTAACCATCAATGGTTTCCAAGATTTTTCTTATGCTTCACGAATGACTGCCCACACTAACGTCCTGGTAGGGCATGTATCCATCTTAGTCGTACTACCGTTGTGGCGATGCCCTTGTGTTCATGGCCACATGTGCCATAATACTTAGTCTTACTCGCCCGGTTCGTATGACTCAAGATTTAGTATTGTACTCTAAACTAGCTTAAGATTGTTGACATAATGACTACGAGTACACTCAAGCAAATGGCATCAACCAACGTGTGCATAGTGTTTGATCCGCGATTAAGGACATTGACTAACTAGTGTTTTTCCCAATCGACCCGCTAGCCTAATTGAGATAATTTCATCCTTCGGATAAGGCCGTTTTCCATCAAATATGCAATCTAGTTTACGCTCCCTATTGTGAAGCTCCTATGAATAGTTTCCAAACTAAACAAGCATACATATACAAGCATATTAACCTACTCGGAATATATTAGGATTTTAGCCATCGAGTGACTTACCTTTAGCATGCTCCATTTATCCTCACATCCATGGCTCCATGTCTACCCAAAGCCTCATTCATCTACACCTAGTTATTTACAAAATTGACCATTATCTCAAGGTTTAGATGCCTGGAATCTCACCTAGACATTTCATCTACCACTTGGAGTGCACCCACATTTAGTGTTGTTTTATTATTCATGAACATCCTTAGTTTAACCACTTTTCTAATATTCAAAATATCATTCAATTTAGACCTTATTGTCTACATTTATCAAGTTTTTAGCACACATATGATTGGGGTTTCTTTAATAGTAGGCGGGTTCCCAAATAAACCCAAACTCCCTCTTTTTTTTTTTACAAATTCAGATACAAACTGATCTGAATTAAAAATCATATCATCCGCCCTCTGATCGGAGATTCCTTTTGTGAAAGTGATCACCTATATGTTTTAAAGCTACAGATCAAAAATCAAAGTAATTCAACGGTCGGATCTCCGGGAACAGTCCAATCTTTAAGACCCAGTTTTCTAATCCGAAAATACTTACTGTTATGAAAATCAGTTTTAAAACCGTATCATCCGACTTCTGATCGGAAATTCCTTTTGTGAAAGTGATCACCTATATATTCTAAAGCTACAGCTCAAAAATCAAAGTGATTCAACGGTCGGATCTTCGGAAACAGTCCAATCTTTGATATCCGGTTTTCTAATCCGAAAATACTTACTGTTACGAAAATCAGTTTAAAAATCATATCATCCGACCTCTGATCAGAAATTCCTTTTGTGAAAGTGTTCATATATATGTTTTGAAGTTATAACTCAAAAACCAAAGGGATTCAACGGTCGGATCTTCGGGAAACGGCCATATACTATGGCTGCGTTTCAAAGACAGAAAATTTCAAAAACGAATTTCATACTTTATAACCACTAATTTCTTTCAGCCATCAAAACCCATCAAGTTTATATCCCATTTAGATATGAGATATCAATAAAACAGAAATTAAATGATACCTTAGTGATTATTAGGTCCTAGATGATTAGTTTTCACCTCATGCATAAGATCCAAGATTGATTTCTCTTTGATTTGAGCAAATCACCATAGATAGAGCTAGTTTGTGTGGATGGAGGTGTGTGTGAAGACATTTTTCTGCAGAAAAATGTCCATATCTCCACCTATTCCCTCTTTATATATTTAAGTTTGCACATATGGCAACATTAGCCCCTCTCTCGTTTATTTGCTTATTATTTTCAACTTAGCCCGCTAACCATGTTCGTTTTTGAGGTGTATTTCCTCATGTTTAGTTAATTAAGTTAACTTAACTAAGAATTGGGCTCTCGTATAATTATCATCATAGTCGGTCTAGTTATAGCTAACTTATACCTATTATTATTATAAGTTATGCATTAAGGATTTTGGGGCGTTACATAAATGATAGTGAACTTATGGTAAATTAAAAAACATATAATGTAATAGAGATAACTTCCAAACTGGCTTATGCATTTTCTAAGTTTTCTATAGATTAGAAGTGACCTAAAATGTACAAGTAGTTTTGCAAACAGCGGTAGTACTGAAAGAATTTTTATAATATTTTGGGTGTGAAGCAAGAAGCTTTTCATATATGATCTTAAAAAACATATAAAATTACTATTGTAGCCACATTTAGTTCATAATAATGTAATAGAGATAACTTCCAAACTGGCTTATGCATTTTCTAAGTTTTCTATAGATTAGAAGTGACCTACATACGAAAACAATTCATAAAGCTTTAAAACTAACTTAAAGGAATAAATTTTAACTTGGAAACATACAATCAAACAATAAACTTGCACCTCTTCACAAAAGAATTCAGACACTACATCTGCTTCTAACCACAAACATATATTGTACCCTAATTTCTTGTGGTACCTCAAATAAAACGAATAAATCAAAATGATTAATAGATATTTCATAAACAAGTCTACTTCAACATGCTTCCTTAATTTTTCTAGTAACAATCCCATTCAATAGTAAATTTATAGCATTTAATTTTCTTTATAATTGTTTGCTGTTCTATGTTTTTAGATCTAAATATAAGTAGTTTGTTTTTCAAATAAAAAATACTTAAAAATGTAACCTCGCCATATGGAAACAATCTGCATCATAAAGAGAGCGTGACTCATGGTCAATTTGCATTCACAACTTCGGAATCAGGCAACTACTTGGCATGTTTTTGGGTAGATGGGAATCATCGTCCTGGTGATCGCCTGACCGTTAGTCTTGACTGGCGAGTTGGTATCGCTGCAAAAGATTGGGAAGCTGTTGCAAAGAAAGAAAAAATTGAGGTTACTATCTTTAACTATTGCACTCTTAACTTAACTTAGTTTACTGTAGAGGTAACAAAATGGATGGGATGGGTAATGGATCTAATTGGGTTCGGGTCAAACAGGTCATGTTTTAGTGCCATACGGGCTAACACTAACAGTTGGGCCTTTTTTTTAAATTCGAGTTAAAAGAATGGATTACGGAGATCATTGTTATATGTTCATAGTATTAAATGTCAACATAGAGCCATTTTGTGATTCCATTTCAGGTTCAAGTTTTTTTATTTGTATAGAATGCCAGGATTCATACTTCTAAATTCTTTTTTGACACTAGATTACTAGATCTTATCATCGAAAATACTAATTAGATTGCTGCTAAAGATATAATGACCACTTATTCACAGATTGTTCGTAGACAAACAAGTTACTAATAAGATTGAGGCTAACAATAGTATAATAAAACAATTGCAATTAGTGTCTAATAAATTACAAATAAAATTGGGCTAATCAGAGTCTTACAAAATAATTGCAATTATCAGAATTTAGCCGTGTTCCTTCAACTTCCAAGCCTTCAATAGCATAAAGAAAATCGCCTTGGAACTGTTACCTTCGATCTTGAATAATTAGGATATTATAAATCATATTGCATATTACTATTTTGATTGTATTTATTTCCAAAACATGCATATCCAATGAAAAAAAATAAAGAAATCAATACAACAGTACATAATTGACTGGTTCTTTATTAATTAACTAGTTGGTAACCCGCGCGTTGCGGCGGGTCTAAAAACTACATCAAATTGTATCAATTCATTAAGACGTAAAATTCATCGAAAACTTTTTATTTAAATGATATATTAAATAACGAATACTTGTAACAACATAAGATAATTATTCTTATCTCAACTAAAGTATAATAACATTCGCACGGATTATTGAAATACATTGATTTTAGGTGGATTCTAGTAATAATCCATTCAACAACTCGTAAGGTTAGTTCCATAATACATTTATTTTCAAGACTACACTACCTCATACGTAACAATTTGGTCACGCCTACCACTTAACGATATATATATATATACTATTAAATGATACAAACAACTTTGCCAAATAGCTCGTAAATCAAAACTTTACGTTTTGTTTCATACGTGACATACACACATGAATTCACCAAAGTTGCTCCATGTAATAAATAATAAGTAGGAGAGGGGATGTACAAGAGGATTTTGCATAGAAGGGTATTATTGGGAAAAATTTCGTGACATTTAGGGTGTGAAGCACTAAACTTTTCATATGCCATCTTAAAAAACATAGGAAATTACTAATGTAGCCATCTCTCCTCCTTAATAAGGTAACATAGAAGATTAATTAAGTTGTCTTTACCAATCTTCCATGGTTTCAACTCATATCTATTTGTCATGTTACGCAACTACCCATGTTGCCACTTCTAGTTTCTATTGCATGCATAATATTAATAAACCTTTCTCTGATTTCTGTTGTTTAGGAAATTCTGAAATGTGGAGTGAATTTTAAGAATGTTCATAATGATCATCGGGTGATACTCTATTTGAATGATTGTGATTGTGGGAAGAAACATTGCCTCGAGAATGTAACATTGAATGTTAAAAATCATTTGCGGAAAGTCAGCCTCAAGGATGTGGGGTATCATGTCGTTTTTGCTATGTATCGAGACAAGGCCTATTGGGTTCTTACTTGACCTACACAACAACCTTTTGTCCAAATAACAAACATGTTACTTATGAGTTATGCTTAAAAGATAAAAGCAATATTATTCATTAAAACAGTGAAGACGTGGGGCTTTGGGTAATTCCAACATGTTCGACCCGTTTGAGCCATTGCTCTTCTAGCAAATCTTTTCAACTGAAGTTGAATGATGCTTAAAACAGGTTCGGGTCAACGTGTTATATTCGTCATCAAAACTTATAACTTCTAATTAGATTAAGTTTAGGTCGCATCGCTTGAAATGTGACTGTCATTTAACAGACAATTAATCTTATTTCCACATGAGCTTTATTTAACTATATATTTGGGATTAGAAACATCGCATGATTCCTTATTTTCTAAATCGAATTGCCGTCGCCGCAACACGCGGCTGGATAAAAAGCTAGTTCATAATAATATTCAAACTTACAAAAAATAAGATGCTAATTCATAAAATAATCATTTTAAACGAACATTGACATACATTAATTCTAACAAATAACCAAACAAAATGTCGTAGCATTTCTTCCACTTTGAACATGCATATTCAAAAAAATGAAATGGGGGAAGAAGAGGAAGGTGACAGGCTCAGATGGCGATGATGATGGGAGAGAAGAGGAAGGCGGCAAATTAGGATGGTGGCCTTGATGGGGGAGGGAAGGAAACAGAAAAGGGAGAGGATGAGGATGGGGACTTGAAGGGGTTAACTTTAATCCCAAAGGTTTGGGATTAAAAAGCGGCATGATGTTAACCAAAAGAATACTTCGGTTTTATGAAGCTTAAGAACACTTCGAAAAAACTAAAACACTCGGTTTTGAACCATGTTAAATATTTGAGAAGGTATGAGTTTTTTTTTAAAGACATTTTGATTTATTTGATTATGGGAAATCAAAGGGGATAGTAATTTTGAGGTTTTTTTTTCCAAAGCATTTTATTTATACCCCAAAATCCTATACAAAATATAAAATAAAAAAAAACATAATGAAAGATGGATGGAGATGCTCAGGAGACGTTTCAAGGACTACCGGAGACAACTTTACGGCCTTGACACGTCTCGGGAGATGTCTGAGACATCTCGGGTTCAACAACGCCACGTGGCGGTCCCTTTATGGTTGAACTGTCTCGGGAGCAGTGTTCTGTCTCTCCAAAGAAACGGGAGGGAGACATTTTCGTAAAAAATCGGTTAGGGGGCCATTTTCGTGATTTCCCTTTTTTTTATTTGTATCACTAGATTATACCCCGGGAACGTCCCGAGGTTGAGAAATCTAATATGACATATCAATTTTACATATAAAATAGAATGATGCGCTTTACAATTACTGCAGGAAAGCTTCGGATAGCACGTAAACAAAAACAATTAACAATGTGTCTCCAATGTTATTGTCTAACCTTAAACAATGTATAACTCTAATATTAATACCTAACCTAAAACAATGTACAACTCCAATGCTAACACATGTTGAAAATAGAATTCACATTTGATTTGAACATAATTAGTGACTTGCCTATACATGATTAGTGAATTACCTGAACACTTTGTGTTTTTTTCTGTATGAACAAAACCCCACCAAAAAAAATTGTTGTTTTTCTATCTTTTTTTATATATATCACTATGGTACTCGTTGGAAAGATAATAAAATGTTTGTTAATTTGGTGTAATTTTTTTTTTTTTAAATCTCGTATATAAAAGATATTAACGTTTAAAAATTATGGGATGAAACATAAGAGAGAAAAATCCAATTTTGTTTTAGATTTTTTTACCTAAAATCAATTAATGCCCCATAGTAAACTCAAAGAGAAGGATGCCCTCTTTAAATGTCATATAAGGTTTATTGCTTTAGATTATGTAATAGATTACTATCACGTACATAGGTGATATTGCCTACAGCGCTACAATATAGGTTATACATATAAATGGAAAATCAAGCTAATTTGTTTATACACTTATTTCAAAGCAATTTAATTAATTTGTTCATAGACTTTCTTAACTTCATTAGACATTTGTGAGAAACAAATTTAATTTTCTTTCTAAATTTTAAAGATTCAGAATGTGAAGGATTCATTGTACTTTGCATTTTTTGATGATATAAAACGTTTATATTGTACTATATTGTATCTTAGCATGTCAGATTACATCATATACATTGTATCATGTATCGTATCGTATCGTATCATTCGTATGATATCGTATCGAATATGGTGAAGCAACCATGTATTTATTCAAACACTGATATCACCCCAAAAACACACTAGCACAAAAGACTCTAGTCTTGCACCAAATGAGTTCCAGAGAAGAAAGGCAAAAGCCACATGCCATATGCATCCCCTACCCAACACAAGGCCACATCAACCCCATGATGAAACTTGCTAAACTCCTTCATCTGAAGGGATTCCACATCTCCTTCGTAAACACACATTACAACCATAACCGCTTGCTCCGATCCCGAGGTCCCTCCGCCCTCGACGGCCTACCCGACTTCCGTTTCTACTCCATTCCTGATGGCCTTCCACCATCTGATGCAGATTCCACCCAGTCAGTCACAGACCTGTGTGCATCGGTTCACAAATACTGCTTGGAACCTTTTTGTGAGCTTATTACAAGGCTTAATGATGCCGAGAACTCGGACGTGCCACCGGTGAGCTGTATTGTTTCGGATGGGGTCATGAGTTTTACTCTCAAAGCTGCCGAGAAGTTTGGGTTGCCAGAAGTACTGTTTTGGACATCGAGTGCTTGTGGGCTTTTGGCTTACACTCACTATCGTGATCTTATTCGAAAGGGGTATATACCTCTCAAAGGTACGGTTATTGTTATTGTTTTTGTAATTTTTTTTTTTTGAACAATAAATAATTTCATTCCGGGGCAAAGAAAATTACATCAAGATAACATTTTTTGAATAATAAATCCTAATTTAGTAAAAACGTAATATGTTCTTATAATAAATCTCTTTATAAAAAAAAAATAAACATGTTTGAGACACTTTTTATCTCACATCACTAAAACCACCCGTAGTGGTTCTCGTTTTAGGCGTGGAATTTGGCAATAACGACAGGGTATACTCCTCTTCCGGGCGTTTTTGTATGAAAAATAGTTTTGGCGTCGAAATTTTTAACACCATTTTTGGCGTTAAGATAGGTTCTTTTTTTGGAGCCAATCAACGCTCGTCATTTGAAGAGTGGCATTATTATTTTCAAGCCCACTACATATGGCTTAAGGATTGAATCAAAATATTTGGAAATTTAAATGAACATTTCTACTTAAAACACTTGATTAGTTTTTACTAGATGGAAATTAAAGCAAGTGAACTTGTAAAGTGAAGCTTTGTAGATCAGGTTTAATATTTAAAACAATGCTTAAGGATTGAATCAAAATATTTGGAAATTTAAATGAACATTTCTACTTAAAACACTTGATTAGTTTTTACTAGATGGAAATTAAAGCAAGTGAACTTGTAAAGTGAAGCTTTGTAGATCAGGTTTAATATTTAAAACAATGACCGCTTAGAGAAGAATTTGATGCAGAAGAGTTGAGAAATATTTGAAAAGTGAAATAGGAGATAAATGTGATGAAAATTAAACTGTCCCTGGTGTAAAAATCAAATGGTGTCTGGGAACTGAGAATTCAAATGCATGCATGGATGCATGCTATTGGAAATGGGGAAAGGTAGTCAGTCACATGCTAGCTATGGAAATGTATTTTAGTTGAAATAAAATAAGGAATTTAGAAACGATACACCCTTTAATTAGAAATAATACATTCTGACTCACATCAAGCATCAATAGGAGGTTACCACATATCTCAGATTGTGATGTCACACCCTCATAATGTGAAGTTACTGGGTGTATGAATAATCCAAAGTTTGGCTTATTGGCTTATAATAATCTTAACTTTAACTTTGGATCAGGATAATCTCAACTGGACATGTGGGTGTCAAAAATAAACCTCTGTTAAATCTAAACTAACTGGGTTAGTGTAAACTGACATCGCAGCTGAGGTGTATGATGACTTTGTTTTTAATATCAAAACATATTTTTTTCATATTATGACACTAATTAAATTTAACTATTTGTTCCAATAAAATTGATTCACTTTCATTTTAATTATAGTCTTGATTTTTTGTATTTCATTCTTGTAATCAGAAAACTAATTAAAGTTTTTATTGTATTTATATTTTTACATGAGTTGGATAGTAAGACTAAATAAATAAATAATCCTTTTAACTCTGATGTATTAAAGAGTTTATAGAGAAGTGAAAAAAAAAATAATCGCACCATAATACACAAGTATTCATAGAAAAATAATAAAAGAATAAATATTACTTTTTGTTCTACAACTTTTTAATTAAAAAATGTAATAATTAAACATTTGGTAATAAAAAAATTGGTCCATTTATAAAGAGTATATTACTATTGACTAAAACTTAATGAATCGTTGCATTTGTTGAGATATATACTAGAGTAGGTCAAAGTTTAGTTTTATTGTAATACACTAATAATTTTTTATTAATCTTTTTTTGCTTAATTTTGAATCTAGGATATTTCCTTTAAGACTATACGATGTGGGGGGGGGGGGGTGGGGGGAGGGGGGGGGGGGGTAGAGTGACACATGTCTTTCTTGTTAAAAGAGAGTGCTTTGCATTCAAAGCCACAAAAAACATGAGGTGGTAAGGAATGATGGATAGGAGGTCTTTTTTTTAATTTTTCTTTTAGAAAAACATGTCAATTAAATTAAAAAAAGAAAAATATATTAAATATAAAGTTTAATATTTGACATAAAATATAACATTAACTTTAATTTAATTGGACTTGAGAAATGTCTTCCACGTGACTAGATGGAGCTTTGCCTTCAAAGCCACAAAAAGCATGAGGTGGTGAGGCATGATGGAGGGGTGGTTTTTTTTTTAAAAAAAAAAAAAATTTTTATAAAAACAAATTAATTCAAATATTAAACTTTATTTAATATAATTGTCTTTTTTATTTGAATTAATTTGTTTTTATAAAAGAATTTTTTTTTAAAAAAATCAAATAAAAAAGACAATTATATTAAATAAAGTTTAATATTTGACATAAAATATAACATAAACTTTAATTTAATATAACTTGACAAATATTCTGATTGTCATCACCACCACTCTCCGTCAACTCATCCACCATAAGACTAACCAAAAGATTGGCAAAAGCCCAAACAATAAACTTTTATTCTAACAACCAACCAAAACATGCCACGTCAACATCACCATTTGCCAACACTGGTGGAAATCTCCACACCCAAGCCCCCATGCCGGTTTAACGCCACTATACAGGGCAGTGTTGATGACGTGGAGGGACTTCACCTCCCTTTTCACACCGCTACACCATGGACTCTAAGAGGCACACACTGCTATCAAGCGGACTAGTCCTACATTGCCATGTATTTTAGTTGTAAACATTATTAGAGACTTTTGTATTAAAAATAACTATATTTTAATATTTCCAAAAATTTAAAAGTTATGATTACATTATTAGGTTTTAAAACCAGCTCTCGTAATGATTGTATTTAGGGAAAGTCACCAAAATTACGATTTTAACTGAGTAGCTTGACAAAATAGTTTTATATTTTTGTATTACAAAAATATCATTCACTTTCTTTAATTGTTTCAGCTAACTATAAGTTTCCATTGTGTTGGGCATCATATTTTACCTTCCCCAACAAGCTTTTGCACAAACATTGAAATTTGTTAAGTCAAAACAGGAATATGTTGAGTCATCACACTTTTTAAATAGGTTATGGATTTTATACACCCCGTGACATCATATTCCGAAATATATGGCAGCCTCCTATTGGTATGTGATGTGAGCCATGGTGTATGCTTCTTAATTTGAGGGTGTATGATTCCTAAATACCTTTTCAAGTAGTGTTCGGTTGGAAAATTTTAAAATCCTAGTTTATTTTGTTTAAATCATTTTAACAATGACATTTTAGTGTTTTCCTTTCGTTTATATCCTTTTGGTTGTAACATTACCTTTCTTCAATTTATTTTTTTTAGATATGAGTTACATGACAAATGGGTATCTAGAAACAACCTTAGATTGGATTCCCGGCATGAATAACATCCGATTAAGGGATTTACCAAGCTTCATACGAACCACAGACATAAACGACATTTTGCTCAACTTTCTCATGACTGAGGCTGAGGCTCTATCGAGAGGCTCAGCTATTGTGCTCAACACATTTGATGCCTTGGAACAAGACAGTGTTAAACCTCTAACTGCATTCAACCCTCGAATTTTCACTGTGGGGCCATTACACCTAATGCAACAACATCTTCAAGATGAACGTGTCAAACAAGTTGGATCCAATCTTTGGAAAGAAGATTTGAGTTGCATCAATTGGCTTGATACAAAAGACGATGGCTCAGTTGTTTTCGTGAACTTTGGAAGTATTACAGTCATGACAAAGGAACAACTAATTGAGTTCGGATGGGGACTCGCTAATAGCAAGAAGGATTTCTTATGGATAACCAGGCCAGACATCGTTGGCGGAAATGAGGCGGTGATGCCAGCGGACTTCCTAGTTGAGACTAAAGGGAGAGGCATGATCACTAGTTGGTGTCCTCAAGAACAGGTAAACTTACTTTGTATTCTTTTGAATATAAAACTTAACAAGACAACCAACATTCACTATGCCAGCATGCAACTGCAAGCAAAAAAACATAAATAATTTGGCTGTACTTCATGCTAGCATGCATCACTCTCAAAATTGTGGGGAATTTGTTTGATTCAAAATTTCAAACATTAACTACAAAGGGATGCATATACAGATTATCAGAATTAATGTATTTTTTAAATATAATATTTTAAACTATTATATAGAAAGGTATGTAAGAGGTATACTTTAAGACAAAAATACTTGGAATTTATCGGTAAATAAAAACATTAAAAATTTTGTGAGCCCATATTTTCTAATTGCATAATAGTTTTAAAAAAAATATCCTTGTTTGTATTTATTGGAGATTTTTTATTATTAAAAGAAACTTATTTACTAATAAATACAATTTATGTTTTTGACATGCATGGAAAATGAATTTGATATTGAAAAGCCTCATGATTAATTTATATATAGGTTTTGAACCACCCTGCAATCGGTGGATTCTTGACACACAATGGATGGAACTCAACACTTGAGAGCATTAGCAGTGGCATTCCAGTTCTTTGTTGGCCGTTTTTTGCAGAACAACAAACAAATTGTCGGTACAGTTGTGTAGAATGGGGGATAGGGATGGAAATCGACACAAATGTTAAAAGAAAGGAGGTGGAGGCACAAGTGAGGGAATTGATAGACGGGGAGAAGGGAAAGATGATGAAAGCCAAGGTATTGGAGTTACAAAAGAGAGCCAAAGAAGCAGTAACTTATGGTGGATCCTCTTATCTCAACTTTAACGAATTAGTTAATGAAGTTCTTTTAAAATATTAAAGTGTGTTCGTGTGTGTGTTTGAACCTTTTTTTATCTTTTATCTGTATTAGTAGCTAAACATTATAGTTTCAGTAGTAGTTTTGTCTTGAATTAATGCTCGCTAGTCATGTTACATGTTTTTAAATATCATTCTATCTTTTAGGATAAACCTTAGGGGTCATTTGGTTTGTGGGTTCTTAGGAATTGAAATTCAAATTTATTCCTTCAAAAAACTTGTTTGGTTGGTAAAGAAAAACAAATAGAATTGCAATTCAATCAATTCCGTCAACTGTGTTACACAGGGGTTACGCAGGTGTAACCGATTTGCTACCGTGTTATGTTTTGCAACCGATTTGCTACCGCTAGTTTGCCACCATTTTGCTACCGCTAATTTGCCACCGTTTTGCAACTGTTAGTTTGTCACCATTTTGCTACCTCTTTTTGCCACGGTTTTACTACTGCTTTTTGTCACCACTTTGTTACGTTGATTGCTGTCACACCCTCAAATTCCACCTGCGGGGTTTTACCGCGAGGTGCGTGACAAACCAGGATCCAAGTCAACGGTCACAATAAACAACACTATATGAACGCATGCATATTTAAAAACATAAGTTTAAAACCATTAAACAGTAGCGGAAGCTTTGTGTACAAACCAAAATCCAAAAGTAATCCAAATCGTTCAACACACGAAAACATGAATCCTAAACTAGACGCCGTGCAGACGCGTGCGCCCTAGTCCTGGAATGCTACCTTAGCGACCTAAGAAAAACATGCCAAAAGTACGTCAGCACAAAATGCCAGTGAGTTCACAGGTTTGTAATAAAAGTACCAAGTTCACCCTGTCCATACTGTGCAAATATGTAAACCAAAGTACGCTAGCTAGGCGTATGTTTTGTCACTACTACGATTGGAAAACCATTACTAACTCGCAAACCCAGAAGCATTGCCCGAATAATGTACCGTTCCTGATTGAGACAATATGCACCCGCCCGGCTCCAAGCCGACGAGTGGGGCAGGTCACGCCCAATAGATCTATCCACATTTCCCCGTTGTGCTACACCGTACATTCATGGTTTCCCCCAGGACTTCCAAATATCGTATAGTAACCCAAAGTAACCCATAGTATGACAGTTGTTACCAAACACAAGTTTAACGCATGTTTTCTCCCCCAAAAGTAAAACCGGTTAAAATGGGGCCGTGAACTCACCTTAGGTTGCGTTACTTCGATTAATGATTAAAATCAGCAAGCTATGCTAGCCCCGTAAAGCGGTGACCTAACATATGACAGTTACAAGTACTTAGGCTAATAACCCGTAGGTTAGTTAGTCCCTAGATGTCCAGACCATAACCAGGTTCGTTTGAAAACACGTTGACTGTTAAACTGACTAAATGTACAAGACTCGACATCCCATTGGTGACCCGAGACTCCACGTGTTATCCTTGTACTCTAAGTCATACAAATCATGCAATCATGCTTAACATGTGTTAAAGTTCAACAAGTCTAGCACATAGTTCAAACAGCACATAAATAAGTCCGAGCACGTGTTACCAAGTTACTAGGTATGATACGGGGTTCCTAGCATGTTCCTAGGTGTCAAATCGGGTCTCGGAATGCCAAAATACACTTACAGCAGCAGTACAGGTGATTAGGAAAAGTCAACTAGCGATTAGGGAGGTCAACAGACGATTGTGGAGGCTAATCGCCCCTTAACATAGGCGATTAGGCCTATTCTGGTGCTTATCAGGCGATTAGGGTCATAAGGTATGCAATTCAGGGCTTAACTAGTGATTAGGATCGTAATCGCATGTCATGAAGGCGATTAGGCCCCCAATCGCCTACCACATAGGCGATTAGGTTGCCTTAGCAGGCGATTGGGCTCCCAATCGCCTATAGCATAGGCGATTAGGGTCCCCAATCGCCCCCTGCAGGGCTGTTATGGTTTTTCGTGCGTTTAACCCTCCAAATCAGATCCAGAACGTGTGGAAACACCAAATATCAATCATACAACAATATCAAACATATTTCAAGCAAAACCCCTAGCTTATCATCGTTCTACCAGTCCCGAATGCAAGCATTTTCCCAAAATAGTACACTTAGCATGAAAACATCACATCAACATGCACAACTTTTACCCTAAATAGCAAATACTCAGATTTCATCATGTAACAACGTTGTCCGATCATTTCCTACTGCTCTAGCATCATTCTATAACAAACCCTAACATCATACAACTAGCAAAACACCTCATATCATTCAAAATCATTCAAAGTCATTCAAATGGGTCAAAATACCAAATATCCCCAATACACTTCCAAAACCATCTAAACTCATAAGACATCATCATCCTAATACAAACAAGCTGTAAACACCTTAACAACACAATAACAACCCTTTTTAAATCATAAAAATCCCATCTTTTGATCATATTCAACACATACAATATGCATAATGGTTTGGACTTGTTTAAAAACGATTTTAATAGGTTTTCAAAGACACAAAGGTTTATAAATCAGGTCTGGACCTTTAGGGAGCAAAACATAATCATTCAAAGGTTTGGGGATGAAGAACACACCTTGGGTTTATGAGAAATTGATGTGTAAGGCTTGAGAATGTGTGTTTTGATGCAAAAACGTGTTCCAGAGGGTGTTTGTGGGTTGGGATATGTTATGGGACGGCTAGGGTTGCACTAGGGGTGTTTTGGAGGTCAAGGGTGGTATTTATAGGCGTTTCTAGTCGTTTAAAACACGTCAGGCGATTGTGCAGCACTACCAGGTGATTAGGGAAGCTAATCGCCCTCCTTAGCTAGCGATTAGGCCTAATCGCCTGTCACTATAGGCGATTAGCCTGCCTAATCGCCTGCTAAGGCTCCCAATCGCCCCTTAAGCTACGCAATCACTTATAATGTCATGCAATTGCGTGTAATCACCGTTTTAACACATGTAAACACGTATACACATACCAACAAGTCACATAAAGATTATAAACACATAATCCATAGAAACAAACACGTTCTTACTCATTCACCAATCCCCGGGACTCGAGACTTGTGTTTTTACTAAGGTTCGACGATTCTACGAATCGTCAATCCTTGCCTACCTGGTTAATGGCTGACATGAACGATCCTCTAGGTTGTAGTAAGGACTCCCGAACCGTAACACGACTCAACCGACCTAGTTAAGTATAACGTATGCGTGACTCGCTAAGGTAGACTTTGACCCAAACAATGTTATTAACCTGAGTTTGCCGGGTGTCACAATTGCCATATTTTTACTACTGTTTTGCTACCATTTTTGTCGTATTTTTCAACCATATTGTCATTCCATTTATTTTATCTACCTGCCGCCATTCCATTTCTTTGCAAAATGTAGCCATTTATGAAAATTTTAAATCATAACAAACATCCAAATCAATACATCAAAAAATCCAAACTAAAAGTGTTTACATGTAACGTATGTTGTTAACATAGCTCTCAACTCTGCAATGATTCCATTGAACATTTCTTTATCTTCTTCCTTTTCCTCGTTTAACTTCTGAATCTACAAAACAACCAATGCATAAGTCTTATCGATATTACAAAACTTACAAAAAAATATTATACACTTGAACGCAAACCAAAAGCTCAAACAGACCCACAAACCCCATGGATCAAAAACCGCTAATAATCAGACCAATTCTTAGAAAAGAGTCTACACTAATCGACCCGTTTGACCCAATCAACCATGATCTACACTATAAGTTGACTTTAGGCAACTTTCACCCATTTGACCTGTTTGTCTAATCACCCTTTGAATTCACAACTTCAACTATATTAGAGAACACTGATAAACTGCTCAAACTTCATAGAAATAAGAACTGTTTGTTACAACAAAGCAAAATGATGAAAACCTTATTTTGTGCGTCCCTTGACCTTTCTCTAGCTTCGTTCATAGCAATATTGAAACCCTTAACATCAACTACCAACCCTCTTTCTTCAGCCATCAATTGGAACAAAAAACTAAATGTTTATAACACAATAAAATTGCAGGAAAAAATATACGTCAAAAAAACTCTCACACACTTGAGTAAGATCCAACGGAAATTAAGCATCCCAAAAAATAAATGCATCTTGCTGCTCTAAACTATTTCTATTATCCCAATGACTAATTGGTGAATAACAAACATACTATGAAAAGAACAGTATAGCAGGAACACTGGAACATAAAAATGCAAACAAAAAAATAAGAATAAAAAGCTTACTTATCCGCTAAATATCTTTCCCTGAACATCTTGAGCCGTCTTCTTAAACTTCTCAATTCCCTATAAACAACCATGAGGATTTTAGTCACTCAATACATCTTTTATTTTCATGCTCAAATTCATGATGTTTTTTATTCATGGGATCAGAAAAAAGAAAAAAAAAACTAGAAACAGTTCAGAGTAGCAGGGACCCCAGAAAAAGTATACACATTCAAAATAGAGATCATAGTCAATTCATGTTTTTTTGTGTAAAACAAGCGAATTGTATAATTATATTATGATAACAAAGTTACCAGAAATATATGATGCTTACATGAAGTAATGTCCTCCCAAACTTGCTTCTTCTTCGGCTATAACCTCTTTGATGTACAATCAGAATCATAGGTTTGACATCCAATTCATAAATGCTTGTTTGTGTTCGTCTCCTTAGAAAATGAACACGAGCATAAAATTTCGTTTGATAAGTGTTCGTGAACACGTTATTTCCTTAACTAACAAAAACAAACAAGAAATGTCATTCAGTAAGTGTTCATGAACACTTTGTGAACACATTACTTCCTTAACAAACAAACACGAACAAGGTCTTGTTATTGTTTATTTGGTTCGTTCACAGCCCTATACACGGGGTACACTATTTACCAAACAGATGTAAAAACAGTAGAGTAAGATATTTATGTTGATTAGCCACCAGGTTTCTTAGATGTTTCAAATCCAAGGTTTGTGCAAAAACTTAACAAAGCTTTATATGGCCCACATCAAGCACCTCGTACATGGTATGCCACTCTGACATAGTAGAGCATATGCTAGCCCATGGATACACTGGCGCTATAATTTATCAGACATTGTTCATAAAGAGGGTTGGAAAGGATTTTGTTTTGGTTTAAATCTATGTGGATGATATCATTTTCAAATCCACGAGTGATAAGTATTGTAAAGATTATTATGAGGTTATGAGAAAGAAGTCGGAGATGAGTTCTTTGGGAGAGATGACTTTTTTTTCTTGGATAGCAACTACGACAAGAGTTAAAAGGGATACTGATCTATCAAGGGAAGTATGTTGATGATATCCTATAAAAGTTCAACTTTCAGTCTCCAAGCCAGCCAATTCACTAATGTCACAGAGATCACCGGTTATGACTACAGACCTGGAAGGATCTTCAGTTGATCAAAAGCTTTATCGATCCATGATCAGATCAATGATGTACCTGACATTCGGTCGTCCCGGCATCTTGTTTGTTGATTGTCAATGTGCATGCTATCAGTTTAATCATAAACTCTCTTATTAACTGTTGTCAAGAAAATCTGTAGATACCTTCAAGGAAGACCTAGACTTAGTCTTTGGTATCCTAGAGATTCTCCTTTTGAATTGTATTTTTTTTCTGACAATGACTTTGGAGGTTGTGATATTTACAGGAAATCAACAATTGTAGGATGCAAATTCCAAGGATACAACCTCATATCATTGGAATTTCAAGAAGCAAGAGACGATCTCTCTCCCTACTGTAGAGGCGGTGTATGTTGTTGCATCAACTTGCTACTCACAAGCCATTTGGATGCAACACCAATTTGCAAGATTATGGTTTGGAATTTCTTGAAACTCCTATCTTCTATGATAATGATATGCTACTATCCAGATTGTTAAAAACCTTGTTTAGCACTATGAAAAAAGCAAATTTCCATCAAACTCATTTTACACAAGAATCATATGACCAAAAACTGATATTAAGGAACAACTCCACATGGACAACAATGTTGTGGATCTTTTCACAAAACTAGTCAGTCGATCCCTGTGACACCTGACGAAATTCCAGGTCAAAATTCGTATACATATTTAAACATATGCTATTTTATTTCATGCATTAGACATAATTCTAGAGTCGTGTCGTCCAAAGTCTAGCAAAAGCCCATTTATACAGTTGGTGACTTAAGTGATTCTTAGTTACACGCGATTAACTCACTATCATGAACATTGATGGACTATTATTTTAAATAAATCAAAATATATTGCTTTATGAGTGTACATATATGTTTGTTTTAGCTTAACATATACATGGAAAATAACATGATGTTCAAGAGTACAACATCCAATAAGCTTAAGATATTCTTGAATGCATATGTATACATATATAAATTAGTCAAAAAAAACTAAACCTACATGCATGCGTATGTATGTATGTATGTATGAATGTATGTATGTATGTATGTATGTATGTATGTATGTATGTATGTATGTATGTATGTATGTATGTATGTATGTATGTATGTATGTATGTATGTATGTATGTATGTATGTATGTATGTATGTATGTACGTATGTATTATGCATGGAGTCCATCAAGTAGAAGATCAAATCCCAAATATGTATCTATCTCTAATCAAATCAATAGATAACACTTTGCACTAATAAGGAAACTCACTTTAATTAACACCAAGATTGAGGTTAGGTGCTTGCCAAACTAACCTAACCCTCCACACCACCCATCTCCGCCACCTTCCTATCCCCTCCCTCTTTTTTGCTTCGGCCCATGCACCATCATCACCATCACCTCTTTTCTTCCATGACTCCTATTTACACTACACAAGAAACTATCACTTTTAATCTAAATCAATCTTAGGATTAGTCACATTATGGAAAGATTAAAATAAAAAGACTAAACTAGGATTAGCAACATTCTTTTATCACTTGGATTTAGATTAGTTGACTTTCCCCATTTGATCTCCCTTTCCTCGCTCTCGGCTCCAATATAACCGTCGCCCCCACCTCTCTTGTTTCCTCTAATTACACCTAATAAGAAACATATGATTAGTCAAGTCAAGTCAAGTGCTATGTTCTATGTAATCCATGAGACTAATCACTTTTTCCTTATCAAAGATGTGAGGTTACACTAATAAAACAACATACTTTAGTTATCACACTAACCTATAATAGTTGACTAACTACAAATAAACCCTTACACACCTTGACATTTTTAGCCCACAAACCCAAGAAAAACAACCATCAAGTAAATCTACAAAGCTTGATTTTACCCTGAAATGGTTAAGCACTTTAATTACCCAAGGTTCAAGAATTGTTGATCTCCTCTAATTAATATCTCTCCCTAAAAATCTCTCTCTCCTCTCTCGTCACTATATATGGGGCCAAAACCCCTTGGATGTCCACTCTCTACACACCCAAAGAACTTAGCCATTCAAAATTATACAAATCCACTTCTCCTCATCCCTACCTTCGACTCACTCCCAATACCCACAACAGACCACTTTAAAACAAAAACCCTTTATTCCAAGCGTAGAGGACCCATCCCTAAGGAGCTCCAAGGCGTTTAGAAGCTTGTTCATGGAATGGATCACCAAGCACACACCATTTCTTTTCTTTCGGTTACCCTACGCCTAGTTTCGGCTAGAGGTATAAAACTAAACTTACATCTCTATTCATTGCATGTAGTAGGTAGCAAAGTTAACCCAAAACAATATGTTTTCACACTAAAGTTTTGAGTCAAATGAACATTAATGTGTAAAAGATAAAAATATGTACAAGTTCTGCATTTAAACATATTCACGAGAGTATATATATGCATGTATGTGTGTGTGTCATAACATATATATGAATGCATGAATGTGTGCATGAATATATGTATGTTTGTGTATCGTGTGTGTATGTATGTGTGTTGTACGTACGTACGTATGTATGTGTGTTATACGTACGTACGTACGTATGTATGTATGTATGTATGTATGTATGTATGTATGTATGTATATGTGAATGGTGTGTGTGTGTATGTGTGGATGTGTATGCGTGAATGTGTGTACAATATTATGTGTTTAAGACACAAAGTTATGTGTTCAAGTGTGTGCATGAATAGTGCTAAAAAAATCAAAATGTTAAAATGTGCACAGTGTGTAGTGTGAATGTATCTTAACACCTTTATTTAAAAATACAAGTCACCAATGGTTCATGGAGTTAACAAGTTTTCCTAGAAACAACATTTAAAAACAAGTTTTATAAGTTAGGTAAACAACTTACGCATAAACCATCGAGCATAGACCTAAGATGTGTTTTGTACATAGTACACGTGTAGGTCGGATCTTTAGTATCTCAGGCTTTAATTTGCTAACTTTTGTACGGACTTGAGTTGAGTTTCACCACCCCATTTTACTGTTTTCATATTTGGGGAAAAGCATGCAATATTTAGTACGTTTACTACGTTTACAATATGTTTAGAGATCTCATAAAGCCCTCGTGTTATTTCCTATACTGTAACCATTAGCTATGGACTTAGCCATGGAGCACTTGAATACATATATTGGGTTGATATCCCACTCTTGCTTAGTCGCTCTAATCCAGACACAAATAATAAAGAGGACTAGTATTTCACATATGATGATACATTTTCTTTATTATACAATGTGCGGGGCACAACTCGTCAAGGTTTGGTTATGGACTCATGTTGGTCACATTTTGTCATTGTCTTAGCTAGGCATTGATTGTTCACTCACGGATTTCATTAACTTTATGTATTAAAAGTCAATTAAACATGTGAACTCACCAGACTTTATGTTGGCAAATTTTTATGCATGTTTTTTCAGGTAATTGAATTGTCATGAGTTGGAACGTGAAGTTTTAGGAATGCGTTCACTAGATACATATTTAGAGAGATTTTCTGTTTAATTCTTTGTCACTATGAGATTTAGATGAAAAATCCTAACTTTTCAAAAATGTATATTTTGGGTGTAAAACGTTAACAATTTGGTATCCAAACTTGTGTTTCTTATGTGAATGTTTGGTTGACTTTTGCTTGAAAACCTTTTATGTCGCATCTCGTGATTCCGCCTTGACGAGGTGTGATAGTCCCAATTTATTGCTTTACTTGAACTTCTCAAAATGATCCATTTTAATGATTGAAAATGGTTAAAAGAAAAGAACAAAAACATTTTTCTTTTATTAAGGTGAATTTATACCTAAATTTTATATTTTTATTTGTATTTATGCACAAATTTAAGGGACAAAAATATTGTCAATTACAATTACCTAGACCAACTAAAGAAAATCAACGTTGAAAATGTTCCTCAGTATATATATTACAATGATTTTATCCACAAGCAAAACTTGTGTATATTATTTTCTCTAGATATGTTTTCTTTTATTCTTATTTTTAATTTTTATTTAGCTTTAAGTTTTAAAAAATTAACCATTTTTAAGATTTGACTGATCATTAAAGCTTGAAAAATATCCAAATTTTAAGATTTTGAGTAAAAGTACTTGGATGTACTAGTTACTTATGTGATTATTGGATTGTCGGTTACATTTGAATGTTTGCTTACATAAGTTCCAAGAGTTCGGAGAAATGATTAAAAACAAGAACCAATGGTTGATGAAGAATGAAATGCTCCAGTTATGAAAGTACACATGGAGAAGTACATGTGACTGTGCTTGAAAGAAAAAGATTGAAAAAGAAAATGGCTACCGAGAATCCTCCTCGCACAACCATTTTTAGCAAGATGATCAAGCAAATGTCGATTATCTTCTAAATACAAATCCATACACAAGAGAATAAGAAGAAACCCAAGTTCGAGAGTAAAAAACTCAACAAAAACAACACCGATATTGACACCAGAGCAGTAAACACAGATTTTAATGAAAAGGTTGTGTACTAGAAGTGGTGATCACAATGCTACATTTGATTTATGAAGATTATTTGATGGCATCAGCCTAGGGGGATATTATAGGGTCTAAATATGCGAGGATGATGCCTATCAAAAATATTGGTATAATCTGTCACACCCCAACCGATGGTGGAATACATCGGGGCATGACCTGTGATAGATTGTTCAAAGACATCATAACATTAAATTGTGACACTAGATTAAGAATGATTCCATTCATTTATAAGATTCAACAAAAGTACAAATTGTTCAAAGAGAAAGCACAACAAGCATAACATGTAATAAATGATAGTTAACTCGTTTGTTTCTAAAGTCGAATCCTATGTGACATTTCTTGTATCGTCTCATCAAACATTTCCTACAACATGTTTAAAATATCTATCAACACAAATTATGTTGGCGAGTAAACAAGTTTGAATACATACATAATATAATGAAATACTCAAATCCACATGTTATTGTACACTAAATTATGGTACATACTATCATGCATTAACTAAAAATCAAGCCAAAGATTCCACTAGCGTAATCTAACACTGAAGTGAAAGACCGTAAAACATCCTTATCACCAAAACAAATAAGGCATGATGGAATGATAGCGTAATCTAACACTGAAGTGAAAGACCGTAAAGTATCCTTAACACCAAAGTAAACAAGGCGTGATTGATTGAATAACTTAACAATGACCCATAAACGGGGCGGTGTGCTACTCCTGTAGCGCTATACATGTTAAGGGAGATTTGCAAAGTCAATGATGGATAGCTAAGCATAATTATTCTAGCATGTATCATACAATTAGCATAACAAATAAGCATGTTGAAGGATTGAGTATTTGCATAAGATTGATTGTGTGTCTAATAGTGAATTTAATAATTTTACATGTTGAAACCTAAAAGTGTTTTAATGTGTAAATGGGTCAAGTATACTCATGCTTTGCAAGTTCTTTCCACAAGGTGAGTTTGAGCGAGTTTGTACGTTAGAGCATCGAAGTTACCCTAAAATGGGAAACGAAAGGTGTGTGTTTATGGAGTTAAGGATATAATACATTAGGAAATCTAATAGTATCAAAGTACAAAACTTTCATCTTGTGTAGACACTCATTTGGACACTATATTTTATGGTGTCTTCATGGGCACCAAGTCACCCTTAGAAGTCTAAATTTGAGGAATCTAAAACTAAAATGATATTTATCTTAACACATAATATTCAACCATCATTTTGTTGCGATCATGGTTTTGTTTTCGGTTTTGATTACATATATAACTTATATTCTAGTCATATATTGTCATGTATGGCAGGTAGGACGAATGCACAAACTATCATAAAGAATGATTCGGATGGTAATGAATACAAGAAGGGAAATTGCATAATTAAACATATTAACTAAGTAATCTAGTGAGGTAGGTGGATTCCAATTTGTAGGACCAAAGTCTCATTGTTCACATCATTACCTTAACTCAAATATTTCAACGTTACAACTTGAAGAACTTGGTTTGGTTTACTCACTTGTGAGGTTACTTAGGTCATAAAAACAAGGAAGAATCTAGGTTGATTTTTAGGGGGGGAAATTACCTCTGGGACCTCAAATAAGGTGGCTTAATCATGATATTTACCTTTGTAAACAATGGGTAAGTTCCTAGAGGTTTACATAAGTAGTTTAGAAGAAGAAACAAAAAGAAAAACAAGGATTTGAACAAGGATTTTTATCAAAAATGAGGATGTTGAACTTGGAGAATCTTTGAGAGAATTTGAAGATTTTGAAGTGATTTAAAAGTAGTGTAAAAGACTAGAGGTGTTAGAGATGGGTAATTTATAAGTGAGATATTAGAGATGAGTAATTTATAAGTGAGATATTAAAGTTTAGTATATTGTTAGTTGGTTGGTGGTGGTTGAACATTAATTGAATGAGTAGTTGGGAGTTAAAAGTTGGCGAAAACTGGTTAATGGTGATGGTTAGTAGTTGGTAAATGTTTATAGAAAAGTTCAATAAATAAAACATTTATGAATTATAAATATTGATATTAATAAAGGTAAATATGCATGTACATTTGCATATATAGGATTTGGTTCAAATGAGAACCTTTGGTCAAATTGAGAACTGCGAAAACCATTCTGGACCACACATTTCTCTAAGGCAAAAAAATATTTTTTTTTCAATATACTCAGGTGTATAATTGCAATATACACATATGTATAATCCAATATACACATATGTATAACTAAAATATAAACATATGTATGGATGAAAATGTAATATACACATATGTATAATAGCTATATACACATATATATAAATGAAAAAAAATAAAAAATAATAAAAAAAATCTTTGCATAAAAACATGCGATTATAGCAAAAAACAAATCGCCTTTATAAGAAATGTGTGGTTCAGAATGGTTCTCTCAATTCTCAAATAGGGGTTGGTTCTCTTAGGATCCAAATATATATATATATATATATATATATATATGTATATATATAATTTGGGTTAGGATCCGGAGAAAACCCTTGTTATAGTGAAAACTCTGACTTCCCGAGTTTTTTATGGTCTGAAAATTTTAGGGCATGTAATATACATGATTTTAATCATTTTGAGGAAAAAAAATCAAAAAAACTCCCAGCACTATTTTTTTTAAAAAAATAATAAGTTTTCGGGTAACACATGTTAAGCGAAATTAACATGTGTTAACAATGTGTTACCCGAAAACTTATTTATTTTTTTTAAAAAAAAAGTGCTCGGCGCTTTTTTGATTTTTTGGCTCAAAATGCTTAAAATCATGTATATTACATACCCTAAAATTTTTATATAAAAAAAAGCTCGGGAAGTTAGAGTTTTCACTATAACAAGGGTTTCCAATATAACCTTATACTATATATATATATATATATATATAGGAATTGTGACAACTCGGGTAATTCTCTCTCTTGGTTTCTATTTTTGTCTGTTTCTTTTGTTCATACTCTTGGTACTTACATAATTTTCGGGACGAAAATTCTTTTAACGTGGGGATGATGTGACACCCGGCAAATTCAAGTTAACAACGTCGTCTAGATTAAAGTCTACCTTAGCGAGTCACGCGTATTCTGTACTTAACTGGGTTAGTTGAGTCGGGTTATGGTTCGGGAACTGTTATGGGAGTCTAGGGAATCATTAGATGTTGGCCTAGAGGATCGTTAGATGTCAGTCCTTAACCAAGTGTACAAGGGGTGACGATTCGGAGAATCGTCAAAGCATAGGGAACATGCAAGTCTCGAGTCCCGGGAATTGGTGAACGAGTGTGAATGTGTTTATTTACAAGTGTTATGTGTTTACAATCATTATGTGACTTGTCGGTATGTGAAAATGTGTTAACATATGTTAAAACGGGGTTTAACGCGCAAAATACTTGGAACGGGACACTATAGGCGATTAGGGTGAGCTAATCACCTATAGGGTGGCGATTAGCTCACCCCAGATGGCGAGTAGGCCACACCAGGTGGCGATTAGCTGCCTCAAGGTGGCGAGTAGGGGGCTAATCGCCTAAGGGGGTGGCGATTAGCAGCCCTAATCGCCTGCAACTGGACCATAATCGCCTGCAACGTGGATTACGACTAAAAACGACTATAAATACAATATTTGACCTCCTAAACTTCATAACACTAACCCTAGTCGCCCCACAACTCATCCCAACACCCACATAACCTCTGGAACACGATTTTGGATCAAACAACTCGATTTCAAGCATATTTCATCAATCTTTCACAATCCTAAGGTGTGGTTTTCATCCATGCAACCTTGTTAATGTTTTTATTCAAAACCCTAATGTTCCAGACCTGGTTTCAAACAATTGTATCTTCTGAAAATCGTTAATATTCATTATTGTGTGGATTCTAAGTGCTATGCATGTTGTATGTGTATGTTTTGATGAAAAGATAGGATTTTGATGATCAAGAAGGGTTATTAACATGTGATTAGGGTGGTTACTGAATATTGATGTTGATAATATGTGGAAATCTGATTGATTGTTTATTAGGGTTGTGTTTACGCATGTTAGTGTGATGATTACATGATACTTGTGTTATGTTTTAGAAACATGATTGCATCCAGGGCTGCTAGAACAAGGTTAAACGATGTATTTTGATCTGAACATGTTTAGGATACTTGTTTGTTTGATATTGGAGGTTTACACACGTTCTAGGGTTGATTTGGAGTGTTAAACGCGCGAAAAACCGGAACAGCTGGGTAGCATGCGATTAGCAAGGCTAATCGCCTAGGGGTTAGGCGATTAGCAAGCTAATCGCCTGCTATGATAGGCTAATCGCCTGATATGCATGCAATTAGGGGCTAATCGCCTGCTATGTTGTGTTTTTGCATGCTGCATGACCCTAATCGCCTGATAAGTTCTGAAATGCATGTCACATGACCCTAATTGCATGCAAACTCAAAAATTTGCATGTCACATGACCCTAATCGCCTACACTGTAGGCGATTAGCATTCATAATTGCCTGTTGACCAACGTAATTGCTAGTTGACTTTTCCTAATCGCCTGTACTGCTGCTGTATGTATATTTTAGCATTCCGAGACCCGTTTTGACACCTAGGAACATGCTAGGAACCCCGTAACATGTCTAATAACTCAGTAACATGTGTTCGGGTCAGTAACGCGTTAATTGAACTATGTGCTAGAACTTGTTGGACTGTAACGTATGTTAAGTGTGACTGCATGATTGTGTGTTTGTGAGTACTAGTGTAACACGGGAAGTCTTGGGTCACCAATGGGATGTCGAGTCTTGTACATTTGGTCATGTTAACAGTGAACGTGTTTTCAAACAAACTTGGTTATGGTCTGGACATCTAGGGACTAACTAACCTAAGGGTTATTAGTCTAAGTACTTGTAACTGTCATATGTTAGGTCGCTGTTTTACGGGACTAGCATAGCTTGTTGAACTATTCTATTATCTGAAGTTAACGCAACCTAAGGTGAGTTTACGGCCCCACTTTACTTGGTTTTCGTTTTCGGGGGAGAAAACATGTGTTAAACAACTATTTGGTAACAACTGTCATACTATGGGTTTTCAAACGGTTTACTATACGATCTTTGGAAGTCCCGGGGGGAACCATGAATGTGCTGGTTTGCACAACGGGGAAATGTGAATAGCGCTATTGGGAGTGACCAACCCCACCCGTCGGCATGGAGCGCCGGGCGGGTGCATATTGTCTCAAACAGGAACAGGTTTACTATTCGGGCACAACATCTGGTTTGCGAGTTAGTAATGGTTTTCCAATCGTAGTAGTAATGGTACATGCGCCTAGCTAGCGTACTTGGTTTACAATTATTATAGTATGGACAGGTTATACTTGGAACTTTGATTACAAACCTGTAAACTCACCAGCATTTTTGTGCTGACGTAAACTCTTACATGTTTTCTCAGGTCGCTAAGGTAGCAAACTGGAACTAGGGCGCACGCGTCTGCACGGCGTCTAGTTAGAGTTGCATGGTTTTGAACATTAAACATTTGGTTTTATTCTGTTTACGTAACTACATTTAGCTTCCGCTGATGTTTGGGATTTTTAAACTATGTTTTTGAAATTCATTTAGTATTGTTTATTGTGATCATTGACTTGGATCCTGGTTTGTCATGCGCCTCGCGGTAAAACTCCGCAAGTGGATTTTGAGGGTGTGACAGGAATGGGTTCATATGAGAACCCCTTTGAGTTGAGAGAACCATGAGAATATATATATATATATATATATATATATATATATATATATATATATATATATATATATATATATATATATATATATATATATATATATATATATATAGGAATGGGTTCATATGAGAACCCCTTTGAGTTGAGAGAACCATGAGAACCTCCCTAGACCAATAATGTGATGACACATATGCAACATATGAATATAATATTAAGGGGTAAAAAAGTAATTGATCCCCACCCCCACCCCCCACTGCAGCTATTATATATTACTCTTTTTTTTTAAAATAAACATTTTCCTCTCTCTCTCTCTCTCTCTATAATCAGACACACTCCTCTCTCTCTACTCTCCCTCCCACACACACTCCTCTCTCTCTCTATAATTGTTTTTTAATTGTAGATCGAAATTTTGGTTTTTGGTTATTTTTGGGTGTTCTTTAAATGGTGCACGAGATAGAGGATGGCTATATTTGATGATATAGAGTTTCACGATATGGAGGTTGACGATATGGAGGTTCAAGTATTATCTTCAATGTGGCCGGAAGATGAAGTTTGGAAAGTAATTCAATGTAAGAAAGTAATTCATTGTGGCAAGTAGTTTTTTGAAGTTAGGAAACTAATTCAATGTAAGAAAACACTAGTGTAAACACTGATTACATCAGTGTAAATCTTAATGTATAGATGTTTGGTGGTTATTTTACACCACCGTAATACGAATTATATAATAAATATTATAG
This sequence comes from Ambrosia artemisiifolia, assembly GCA_032199755.1. Classification (NCBI taxonomy): domain Eukaryota; kingdom Viridiplantae; phylum Streptophyta; class Magnoliopsida; order Asterales; family Asteraceae; genus Ambrosia; species Ambrosia artemisiifolia. Next base: position 55,246,992 of record CM063513.1, on the reverse strand, counting down.
CTATTGGTTTATATAGATGTGAGTAAACACTGGTGTAAATTACACCAGTGTAAAGCATACAAAATGATAGATTTTTTTGTTGTATAGATGTGAGCAAAAACACTGGTGTAATTATTTACATCATTGTAAATCATACAAAATGCATACGTCTGGTTATATATGTGTGTGAAAAACACTGGTGTAATAATTACACCAGTGTAAAAACGAGAGAGAGAGAAGACAAAATGTAAAAGTTGATTTTTTGTTTTAAAAAACTAAGTTGGTTAAAAAATAAATGAATTAAAAAAATAAATTAAAGTTAAAAAAAGTAAAAAAAATTAAAAAATAAAATATAGTTAAAAAATCTAATTTTTTGAATTATTTGAATAAAAAAATCATACAATTTTATATTAATTATAATATATTCTTTCTCTCTCTATGGTGTTTTTACATAAACACCCTTAATTGTACTTAATTATATTAAATTAACATGTGAAGACAAAACACTTGACATGTGAAGACAAAAACATCAAGACTTAATCTCAACCATTGGTTTCACAAGATTAATGGCTTAGGATGGTTTCTATGGTTCTCACAACTCACCATGGTTCTCAAAATAACCCAACCCTATATATATATATATATATATATATATATATATATATATATATATATATATATATAAGTAAAGTATATGGTGGAAACCCTCCTTATTTGGTAAACTCTGGAAACTCTGACTTCCCAACATTTTTTTTTTGAAAAAAATAGGGTATGTAATATACATTTTTTAAGCATTTTGAGCCAAAAAAATCGAAAAAGCGCCGAACGGTTTTTTTTAAAAAAATAAAAAACGTCTGCTGTTTACATATAGTTAACACATTGTTAACACCTGTTATTAGCGCTTAACATGTGTTAGTCAAAATTTTATTTTGATTTTTTTAAAAAAAATACTCGGCGCTTTTTTAATTTTTTTGGCCCAAAATGCTTAAAATCATGTATATTACTTGCCCTATTTTTTTCAAAAAAAAAATTATTGGGAAGTCAGAGTTTCCAGAGTTTACCAAATAAGAAGGGTTTTCTTTATATCCATTCCCTATATATATATATATATAGAGGAAGGTTTAAATAAAAACCCACCTAAATTGAAGAAACCCATTAAACCCTCTTACAACCATTGATCAAACTAGATCAATGGTCCACATTTAATTGATGCTTTTTTATTTAAATTAATAGACTAGATGACAAAAAAAGGGCAAAAGGGTCAAATGACATTTTCTGAAAAAGCATCTATGATAAGTTGACCTGACACATGTCACATCATCTCTCTCATACTTTTGTGATCTTTGTCTTAAATCTGCCAGATGCCCGTGTTACGTATGTAACATGTGTTGTGTTACGTAGGTTAAAACTTAGTTGCCAGTTTATATTATTTAAAAAATACTGATTTATTATTTTTTTATTAGACCATATTTTTTTTTCGTTTTATTGTACCAGCACCAGAATTGTTGCATACGTAACGAGAATTGATATGGTTATAGGCATTTTGTTACTTACAAAGTGCTAAAAACAAACAAAACGGTCATTACAAAGTGCTAAAAACTTTATAGATGATCAATAAACATTCAAATGTAGACAAGAATTGTTTCTTACAAAATGCTAAAAACAAACAAAACGGTCATTACAAATCAACAAATGCTAAAAAAGTATCATAAATAAAAAAACAATTGTCTACACTTCATTCTTGATAATCATCTTCATCTTTAATGCAAAAAATATGCTCACCTGCAAAAATAAAACAAAAATCATCAATTTACATGTAAAGCCCAACCCCCCCCCCCCCCCCCCCCGCTTAACGTATGTTAACCAACTGGATTACAAAAAAAATACGAAACTGATACAAAAAAACATTGTTTTATACATTTAGTTATCAAGATTATCAAACTTAAAAAATCAAAACTTTGTAGTAAAAAAAAACAGAAACTAATTTATACCAACTTAGTGGTGCTGTTACATACGAAACAAACGCAAAAAAACAGAAACTAATTTATACCAAATTAGTTATCATGATCAATGACATTCCATTCAAGAGTTTTTTTTTTACCAATTCTTCCTCTATAATATGCAAAAAATCAAACCTTTGTATCTGGTAAAACAATCGATAACTAATTTATACCAACTTAGTTTTGTTGTTACATACGAAACATACGCAGTATAGGAAACAGATGCAAACATACATTCCACACATTATAACACTCATACAAACATGCACATACTGGTAAAACACAAATCAGACATATTATTGCATATGTTAAGAGACACTAAAATTCACCAATTTTGATTAAAAAAAACATATTAATAATAATAACATATTAAAAGGGTTAATTAATATCCTATATACGCAACTTAGTTCTGCTGTTACATACGAAACAGACGCAAATATAGGAAACAGATGCAAACATACATTCTACACATTATAATACCCATACAAACATGCACTTACTGGTAAAAAAACAACTCAGACATATTGTTGCATACGTTAAGAGACACTAAAATTCGCCAATTTTGATTAAAAAACATATTAATAATAATAACATATAAAAAGGTTAATTAATATGTAAACCTACGTGTTAACATATGCTACCTACGTGTAAAGATGATTAGTTGTGGTGTTACATACGAAACAGATGCAAACATACAGTTTCAAAACCATCACAAACAACTTCTTATTACCAAACACTAATTAGCTCAAATTCAAACTCTAACCATTAATTGTTATCTAACCCCTTTCAAAATAACTTTAAACATAACTTTTTATCCATGACTACCGAGCCAACTTCAAAGATGATAAAAGAAGATATATTTTAACTTTTAAGGTATTATGGTTTAAAGAAAACAATATATCACCAAAACCAAATGATTATGCCGAGACCACCATTGTTTAAACATTAAATAACTTTAAACATAACTTCTGAAGAAAGATGTCTTTCTTGAAACTCTCATTTTCCATAAATACTCACACCATACCCTTTCCTTTATAAAAGTCTCCTGTTTATCATATCATTATAGATTTCTAGAGAGGGAGAAAGAGAAGATGGAACTTGCTCTGAGCTTAGGAGATACACCAAAACCAATTTCAATTGGTGATGAAAGTAGATCACAACCGCAAAAGAACCAAGAATTAGGGTTTTGTATAAAACGGTTTCTTTATAAAATTGTAGCCCAAATTCATCAAATTTTAGCCCAATATCATAATGTCAGTCCAATAGCATGACACAAAATGAAAATGTGGTTCATTTAATTAAACTTACATGAAGCCCTGTTGTCAATGTCTTATAACAAGAACCTTCAATGGAAGGTGCAAGGAAGCTACGTGAACAGGGAGACCCATCTTTAAAACTCATCAACATTATTCCACCACCACTACCACATTAACCACCATGGATTCCGGCCAAAACATTATCCTCGTCCCTGGTCATCACCGTCGTCAGCCCTTTTAATTCAACGGGCAGGAGTCGGGTCAGGTTTTCGGGTCAAGGACGAGGGACGAGGGTGTGGAAACAGGGACGATGACGGTGGTGGCTGGTGGTCGGAGGTGGGACGACGACGGTGATGACCAGGGACGAGGGTTAAACCCATCTGCCAGCGACCCATTTCTGATGAACCCGTCTTGGTTTGAGGTAACTTCGACTACAGAGCCTTTTGTGTTGCGATTGTGGCTGGTGGTGGAGGTGGCTGATGTTTATGGTGGAAGAGAGGTGGTAGTGGCTGATTATTATGGTGGAAGAGAGGTGATAGTGGTTGGTGATTATGGTGGAAGAGAGAGAGTGTATGTCTTTATATAGGAGGGAGAGTAAAAGATTCAAAATATTAAATGGGGGGGGGGAAAGGAAAATGACTAATATACCCTTCCAGACATAAAATAATATTTCTACTAATGGGTGATGTGGAGTAATGTGAGCCACTAGATGGGTTTGTGGGAATTTCTTCAAAATTTTGGGTTTCTTGTCTATACTTAGCCTATATATATATATATATATATATATATATATATATATATATATATATATAGGGGAAGTATATGCAAAAAACCCAATTAGAATGAAAAACTCCAAAAAACTCAATGCTTGGTCCATATTAAGCCACATCACCCATCATACTATAATATTGAAAGGGCAATATAGACAATTCCACTATACCCCTTCTCTCTCTACCTATATATATATTGTTTCCCCCCCCCCCCCCTCTCTCTCTCTCTTCATTTTCATTCAAATTAAAATCTGATTATACCCTCCTCTCTCTATCCTCTCTCTATGTCTCTTTCTAGAAATACCACCACCACAACCGCCACCATAGCCACCACAACAACTTCTCAACCACTAGAAGACGATCCAACTGATGAACGTTGCTTTTGTGCAGAAAAGAGATTACCGGAGGTGACAGAGGGTCGTCGAAGCCGTAAGTTCTGGTCACGGTCGTTTCCTTCCTGACCGATGCAGGTACCATCCCTTTATCTCTTTAGTTTTGATTGATAGTTGGAATGGGGTTATTTTGTGTGAGGTTTTGGTATGTGTTTGGATGATAAGATGGGGTTGAGCTCCGGATCTGAATTAAATAATATCTTGAGTTCCCATTGATATGATATTCAAACAGTTAAGAAAGTTTTATCCGGTTGGTGTGTGGAAGGATTTATCTACACCTTAAGGTTTTAAAATATAACAAAACAGAGGATGTGCTAAGATTTTTTTTCGTTATTATTGTTCAAAGGATGTGCTAAGATCCAAATTTATTTTCATTATTCTTTTTTTCATTATTATTTTTTTGCTTTTGAATTCGTGATGCTTTTTGCTTTTTTGTTTTTCTTTTTTTCCTTTTATTTTCATTATTTTTTTTTTGTTATTATTTTTTTAAGCTCATGACTTAATGACAACTTTTCTCTGTTTTGTTATTTTTTTTATTTTTTTACACTGTAAATAAGATAGCTAAAATGTGGTTTGTTTATTCAAGCATCTGTGTACTTTTGAAGGATTTATAGTTGTTATGTTTTGGGTTTAGTGAAATAGGTTTTGGGTTTTGCTAGAATAATAATAATAACAGTTTTTTGGGATAGTTTTTTGTTGCATACAAAGTGTTTGATCAAATGCTTGAATGAAAAAAAAAACTTATGTTAACCTTTTTTATTTTTATTATTATTATTATTATTTTATTTATGTTAGATTGTTATTGGATTGGAGATATGAGGTTAATATTGTTTTGGCAAGTGAAATTGCTATGAACAAGTATAGGGTACATGTCTATTTTTTGCAGTCCGAGTCTTGTATGCTCACACACGTTAGTGATGCTAACACATGCTATTATATGCCCAACTAACAGGTGCTAGGACCCATATGACATACGTTATTTTTAGTAAGACATGTATTTTAGAATATGCTAACACATGCTACTGATGTCTTTTATTATATTATATATTTCGTGTGCTAGTGTTTTGATTTTAGAATATGCTAACACATGAGGTAGATAGATCACATGTGATTGATGAATAATTTTGTAGTCTTTTTTATGTTAGTATATGCTAACACATGTTATCTGTTCCAGTGTCAGTTTTTACGAGTAGGCTATTTGAACAAGGCGGCGTTGGTGATGTGGCTGTGGTAAGTGATGTAATTGACGAATAAATGTGTAATCTTTTTATGTTACTATATGCTAACACATTTTAGTCATGCCCATTATGTGTTTGAGGATCCCAACTAACATATGTATCTGTTACAGTGTTGGTTTTCACATGCTAGTATATACCCAACTAACACATGCTACTATATACCCAACTAACAGTTGTTAGGGTCCATATGACATACGCTATTTTCAGTAAAACATATGTTTTAGAATATGCTAACACATGCTACTAATGTCTTTTATCATATTATATATTTCATGAATATGAGGATAGTTTTTTGGTATATGGATTTGGATTGGTTATGATTTGATTTTTTAAATTTATTATTGTTGGATTTCAAACCCTATTAATCGTATTTGAGTAGTTGTATTAACATAGTTGTAAAAATTGCGTTTAGTGTTGTTTATACACATGTTTGAGTATTATACACTTGGCACTTCAAATTGAGTACGATACACATGGCATTGCAGATTTGGTATTGTTTATACACATGTTAGTGATGCTAACACATGCTAGAATATACCTAACTAACAGGTGGTAGGGTTCATATGACATACGTAATATATGCCTAACTAACGTGTGTTAGGGTTCATATGACATACGTTATTTCAGTAAAACATATGTTTTTAGAATACACCACACATGTTAGTGATGTCTCATTATATGTTTCGGAGAGCCCAACTAACACGTGTTATCTTTTTTTGTAGGTGAAGAGATGTTTTGTGTTAAAGATGAAGATGGGTATCAAGAACGAAGCATAGCTAGATCTTTTTTATGTTGTTATGATAGTTTTTTATCATTCACAAATAATTATGTATGTATGAAAACTTTTTTGATACATTTTTGATACATGTATGAAAACTTTTTTGATACATTTTTAGTATTGATTGTAATGATCGTTTTTATTATTTATTAAATAAATACACATTTTTATGTGATCTTTTATTATGTTCTTTTAGTATATGCCTGGTAACACATGTTAGCGATGTCTCACATGAGGTCAGAATTTTGCATCACAACACTAACGTATGTTAATTTTTCGTGCTGGAGAAAGTGCTATAAAGTAGGAGAGAGGTGACTTGACAAGTGTCAAATCAACCTTTTTAAACCTAGGATTCAGAAAATTGCTAAATGACTCATTTGCCCTTGATCTCATTACAACCACACAAATGCAAGTGGCTTCTATTATTATAAACAATTATTAAGGACCATTGATCAAGTTTGATCAATGGTCACCATAGAGTTTAAAGGGTTTTTCATGAAGATGAGGTTTCCCCTTAATCCATCCCCTATATATATATATATATATATATATATATGGTAGGGATCATACGAGAACCAACTTTAGGGAGAGAACCAGAGAACCAAGGTGAACACAAACAAAAAAAAACCTAAAAACCCCACCTCCACCCCCTAAAAACCTAAACCCACCCACCTCACTCTCTAAAAACCTAAACCCCCTATCCCCCACACCGCCCCAACCCCCCCCCCCCTCCCCCCAATTATGAAATGCACATGTGCAACTAACCCCATACCCCCCAAAAACCAAAACGTTCCATCCCATCCCCCCCAAAAAAATACCCCCTCTTCCATCATACCCAAAAACTAAACCCTAAAGCTAAACCCATTAAAAAACTTTAACTATAATAGTGAAATGCACATGTGCATGTAATACAATTATCTTATTTTATAGTTATATATAGAGGTTTTTTTAAATTTATTCACCAACAACCTCAAAAAACCTAACCCCCTTCCCATCATACCTAAAAACTAAACCCTAAAGCTAAACCCATGAAAAAAAAACCTAACTATAATAGTGAATGCACTTTGCGTTTATTTAATGATCATTGAATAAATTATTTTCCACCTTATATATCATATCACGTCCATTTAATGATCATTTCATTATGGTAATTCATAATTTATTCAAAAGTGTGCTCTAATAGTGAAATGCACATGTGCATACGGTATATGTATGTATATATATAACAGCAAAATGCACATGTGCATAAACCTGACGTAAATATGACGTTAAAAAGCCATTTTTTTGTTTTTTTTTTATTTTTTTGTAATTTTTTTTATTTTTTTCAGAAAGATTAACACTAAAAAAACATTTTGGTGTTTTTACTTTTTTTATTTTTTTATTTTTTTAGGATATATAATTTTTTTATTATTTTTTTTTATTTTTTGGTGGAGGGGTTTTTGTGTTCACACTTGGTTCTTTGGTTCTCTCCGTAAATGGTGGTTCTCAAATGATCCAAATCCTATATATATATATATATATATATATATATATATATATATATATATGGTAGGGATCATACGAGAACCAACTTTAGGGAGAGAACCAGAGAACCAAGGTGAACACAAACAAAAAAAACCTAAAAACCCCACCTCCACCCCATAAAAACCTAAACCCACCCACCTCACTCTCTAAAAACCTAAACCCCCATCCCCCACACCGCCCCAACCCCCCCCCCCCCCATTATGAAATGCACATGTGCAACTAACCCCATACCCCCCCCCCCAAAACCAAAATGCTCCATCCCATCCCCCCCCAAAAAGATACCCCATCTTCCATCAAACCCAAAAACTAAACCATAAAGCTAAACCCATTAAAAAACTTAACTATAATAGTGAAATGCACATGTGCATGTAATACAATTATCTTATTTTATAGTTTTATATAGAGGTTTTTTTAAATTTATTCACCAACAACCTCAAAAAACCTAACCCCCTTCCCATCATACCTAAAAACTAAACCCTAAAGCTAAACCCATGAAAAAAAACCTAACTATAATAGTGAAATGCACTTTGCGTTTATTTAATGATCATTAAATAAATTATTTTCCACCTTATATATCATATCACGTCCATTTAATGATCATTTCATTATGGTAATTCATAATTTATTCAAAAGTGTGCTCTAATAGTGAAATGCACATGTGCATACGGTATATGTATGTATATATATAACAGCAAAATGCACATGTGCATAAACCTGACGTAAATATGACGTTAAAAAGCCATTTTTTTGTTTTTTTTTTATTTTTTTGTAATTTTTTTTTTTCAGAAAGATTAACACTAAAAAAACATTTTGGTGTTTTTACTTTTTTATTTTTTTAGGTTATATAATTTTTTTATTATTTTTTTTTATTTTTTGGTGGAGGGGTTTTTGTGTTCACACTTGGTTCTTTGGTTCTCTCCCTAAATGGTGGTTCTCAAATGATCCAAATCCTATATATATATATATATATATATTTAATTCTTTATTTAATTAAAAGGGTATAATTGACTTTTTGTCTATGAGTAATTGTAGGTTATTAAAGGGATGTATTATAACTGACAACACCAATAATATCTCAGATCAATAATACGTATACATCAAAAACCCACCAAAGAATATATCACGAAGAAGATGAAGATCAAGAAATCGTGTACAGGTATGTATGAATATTCAATTTTTGTTTCTTATTATTAATTTTTTGTATTTTCGGTTGTGTTTATTTTGGTGTTTTTTTATTGAGTATAATCAATTGGAATTGTATTTGTAATGATTTTGTTATATTAGGTTTGATTAATTGCACGATTTCTTTCAATATAGGATTACTGAATCTTTGAAACTTATCTCCATTAAACAAACTTGATTGTACAGGACATTGAGGTTATGTATATTGTGATAATATACATTTGTGTATGTTGTATAAAAGGTTAAGCAACCAACCCCTACAGAGAATGTGCAGTACGTGGAGGTTATGTATTTTTTTGAGAATGTACGTTAGTGTATAGTACATAAAAGGTTAAGCGATGAAACCCTAAATAGGATTATCACGTCAAAAAAAAGGAGACGCTTTATTATTATCAAAAGCCTATACACTAGTGTATATTATACGTTGGTGTATATTACGTAAAGAGGATAAGAGACGTCACGGCTATGAGGATAAACAAAGCCAAATGCCTATACACAAGTGTATTGAATGGTTTATTGTTAGATAGTTGTATAGTTGTTATGTCTATGCAGTTATATATAGGTGTATTATACACGGGTGTACCATGATGTATTCAGTCCTACTCATTTTGTTATATGTTATTAAAGGGGTTTTTTTATACACAGACGTATCCAACTCAAAAATTAAATCAGCTGCAGATCAAGGTAGTATGGTTTACATAGGTCTATAAACATGTTATACATGGGTGTATATATGTTGTACATGGGTGTATATAAACATGTTATATGTTGAGTTTTGATAACTATTCAAGAATCTGTATTTTGTCGATGGTTTACACAGGTTGTACATTGGTGTATATATGTTGTACATGGGTGTATATATGTTGTACAATGGTGTATGTATGTTGTACATTGGTGAATATATGTTGTACATGGGTGTATATATGTTTTACATTGGTGTATATTGTAACTTATTAACACTTCATATATGTGTATATCCATTGATTATTGTGTGTTTAATGTGTAGGTTTTGGTACCGTTAGTTCTGGTTCAGTTGGTAAAAATAAGAGTTTTGAAGTAATAAAGGAAAAGGAAGGCAAAAGCATATGTAAATCAAAAGTCAAGCAAGCAATAAAAAAGAGAGGATTTTTGTGTTGCATTTTGAAAGTTTGTTGATTTAAATAGAATTGATGACATTCTAATGATAATGTAATTGATGTTCTGAATAAATGAAAAGAATCAGAGTATTTGTAAAGTTTGCATTGAATTTCAATTTACATAATTGTTTGTTATACATATATGTATGCTTGTGTGTGGTTTTTGAAGATAAGAAATAGTAGTAGATAAATGAAAATTAGAAACCAAACACAATGTATTGAACTATAAAAATACAACATACGTTCACATACATAAATGTATTAAACTAGGAATTGCTTTATATCTACTGTATTATCTTTGTTGAAATGTAAGTTAAATACATCAGTGCATACCATAATAGATGTTGAGGTTTCATTCTTTTTGTATATGAATAAAATATACATTGGTGTATATCTGGGCTAGAACCTATATGAAACTGAATACACCTGCGTATACAACAAATAAGTATTAACCAACCTTTAGAAATAAAAGTAATAAAAGTAACGAGAACAATTTAGTAGAAATAAAAGTAATCAAAGTCTAGCAAAATTTAACCAACCTTTAAATATCATTACTGCACTATCAAATTTATATTCAAAAAAATTTCACATCACAAATTATCATCACCAAAGGAGCGTGAATAGCAATAATTGATGTCGATTAAGACTTTATGTTTCAATTTTGATATGTCTTACTTTCACATCGATTGCGATTTCATAATTCCATTTTGATCGAATTTAACTGCAATAGAATCATAAATGAATTCAAATTGATGTTAGAGTAATTGTAGGGTATAGTTACTGCAATTTATGTAACTGATTCTTAAACAAAAATTGATTTAATAAAAATTGTATTGTTTAAATGTAAATTTACATTAATACCCTTTTAGATCAAATCAAAGATGGAGGGCTAAGATTGGTTCCTAAGTTCCTAACTATGGTGGTGGTTCCTAATTGATCTCAATCCTATATATATATATATATATATATATATATATAGGTATGTATACATGAATGAAATGGATAAAGCGAAAGTATATACAAATTCTAAAGATTTTATTTATCACTAAATTACAAAAAGAACAAAAATGTGGATATTACATAATCGAATAAAAATTTACTTGAGTTTAGGTATAAAACCTTGAAGAGGTCCACGGTATTGTGTCTGGGGTTGGTTCACTAGACCAAGAACTAGGTGCTATAGGCTTTTGGTATGGGTTTAGACCTTGTGGCACATACAGTTCGCTATACCTATATATAATGATGTGTTTGTGTCATTTGTTATGTTGCGGTCTTAATTGTAACTTATGTACCAAACGATTTCCAAATAATAGATCGTGTGCATTGAAGTTAATTCTCCATGTGTTCATCTTGATTCCGTTGTTCTTGAATCACTAAACAACTAGATTCTGCCTAGTTGTTTGTGAATTTGATATCCATTTAATATCTATCGGTTTATCAACTTACACAAACTTACTTTGGTTTAAAATTTATAGTTTGGTTATTTTGGATTTTTATATTTCATTATTTTAAAAGCCTGAAAATATATTAAAAATAAAAAGTTTAAAAAGTTTTAACCTATTGCGACGAAAAGTAGTCGTTAGAAGGCTTTATTTTTGAACTTAAAGATTAATTTTAATAGGTCAAGCACCGTGACGAAATTGTAGGACAACGTTTGTCGCTATAGGCTGTTGCGACAAATTGTCATTGCAAAGCGACTTTTCCATCGCTAATTTCTTTTTCTCTGTAATGTGAGTCGATATTTTGGCTAATTTTTAGAAAATAAATGACGTTATTACCACTAATCCATAGTACGCGTTACTCCTTTCTAGGGCTGCAAACGAACTGAATTTTCAGGAAACAGTTCATGAACCGTTCGGTGGGAAGTTCGTTTGTGTTCGTTCGTTTAATAATGAACAAACACGAACAAACAATTATGTTCGTTTACTTTACGAACGAACATGAACAGAGGTCGCGTTCATTCGTGTATGTTCGTGAACGTTCGGTAACGTGTTGGTTTATGTTCGATAGTTTATTAAGGTTTTTAATTTTTATACTTTTTTTATATTCTTCTACCCAATAAATTATATATATACATATATATATAAGGTAAATATATGACTATATGAGATCAATAAACCTACTTTTGTATCCAAGCTCATTATGTGTTTCTATGTTCCAGCGTTGATGCTCTCAACCTCCAACGCCCTCTGCCTTCCACCTCCAATGTCCTTCTCCACTACTAACTATGTTTGGACCATTAGGTTATATTTTAGGTGGATCTAGCTAATGTCTTAATGTATGTGAATTCGATGTTATTCAAAAGTTAATATATGTCCGTTTGTGTTTGTTTCCGTTTATGAACACTTATTTGTGTTCATGAACACTTGTCTGTGTTCATTAATGTCCATTTGTGTTTGTGTGCGTTCATGAAAAAAATTAACAAACCAACACAAACAAACACAAAAATAAAATCTCGTTCGGTAAATATTCATGAGCTGTTCGTAAACACATAATTTCTTAATAAAAAAACACAAACAAGGCCTTCTTCATATCCATTTTCTAAAAATATGGACACTTTTTTATATTAACTTTTCCCGTATACATGTTGCTGACTTTTCTTCCGCAATAAATAAACATGTGTCTTTATAAAATATGAAGCAACCATGTGTGCATTATAAATACATATCACCGAATTTTCCTTCGCTATAAATGTAAAGCAGCACATGTATTCATTCATAGCATTGATATCACCCTAAACACAAAGTAACACAAAGACTCTAATGGGTTCAATAGTAGAAATGCAAAAACCACATGCCATATGCATCCCCTACCCAGCACAAGGCCACATCACCCCCATGATGAAACTTGCCAAACTCCTTCACTCTAAAGGCTTCCACATCTCCTTCGTACACACCCATTACAACCGTAATCGCTTGCTCCGATCCCGAGGTCCATCCGCTCTCGACGGCCTGCCAGACTTCCGTTTCTACTCCATTCCTGATGGCCTTCCACCATCTGATGCCGATTCCACACAATCAATACCAGACCTCTGTGTATCCGTTCATAAGCACTGCTTGGAACCTTTTTGTGAGCTTGTTACATGGCTTAATGGCCCCGAAAACCCTGACGTGCCACCGGTGAGCTGTATTGTTTCGGATGGGGTCATGAGTTTTACTCTCAATGCTGCCGAGAAGTTTGGGTTGCCAGAAGTAATCTTTTGGACCACGAGTGCTTGTGGGCTTTTGGCTTACTCTCATTATCGTGATCTTGTTCAAAAGGGGTATACTCCTCTCAAAGGTACAACGTACTACATCTTGTTTACAAATTTCTTATCTGATTTGTAAGAAACCCATGTTAATTTAGACATCTTTATAACAAAGTTAATTATTATTGTAATTAATCTAAGGTGTGGTTTTATAGTTTATATCTTTTAACATGCAATATCTATAATCTATAATCTATAATAACTTAGACCATGTGTAGTGGGGGGCTTTATGGGGCTCCATGTATAAAGCCCCCCATCCTGATTGGTCCACGTGGCTGCTGAGTCAGCATGGAGAGAGAAACTGAAAAAGGGGTGTAGTGGTGGGGCTTTATGTATAAAGCCCCTGAATCTGATTGGTCCACGTGGATTTTATTTTTTTTATTCTTTTAACTCAAAATAAATAAAATAAAAGGTAAATAAATATAAAAAAATTACAAATAATAATAAAAAACACACAATTAATATTAAAAAAAAAGTTACAACTAAAATTTAAAAAAAAATTACAACTAATATTAAAAAAAAAATACAACTAATATTAAAAAAAACGAAACACACTAGAGGTCATATTTTTTCAGGATTTGTTGCCTGTGAAGCATAGCGAGGCGTAGCGCGTCTCCTTCGAGGTCTTCGATCGGTTTCGACAAAAACTCAATGTCTTTTTCCCTCTGCCTCGCCTCTTGGAGCTCGACAAACCTTTTATTCTCCACCACTCTCTGCTGCATCGTCTCCAAACGTCTTTGGCCAAGGTCGCGAATATCTTGAAGTCTACGGTTCATTTCTTCGAAATCATCCTTCAAGCCACCGCCTGCTGCCGAAGACGACTCCCCCTTCCCACCCTTTGCTGATCTTCTACCGGGTGGTCTAGGCATATCATACTGCTGCTGCTCCTCCTCCTCCTCCTCGTCCTCGTCCTCATCAACCAAATTAACATGATCACCTAAACTCACATAGCGAGCATCGGATGACGGTGTATCCGGATCTCGCGTCGAGGAGGAGGTTTTGCTTCGTTTTCCTCCTCCTCCTGATCCTCCTCCTCTCCTGATCCTCCTCCTACCACCCGACCCATAGCCGGTACCTTAGCCCACTTAGGACTTTTTCTCAACATCTCTCAAATTTTCAAATACGGGAACGGTTGGCGGGTAGATCTCATCTCGTCCAACGCTCTCGTCAACACACCATCATCACCTTCCCCACTTCCCCTGTTGTCCATACAACGCTGGTAAACCTGAGCAAACGCGTGACATCTATTATTTATGTCTGACCACTTTCCCGATACGGAGTCGTTCTCTCGATACTCCCCTCTACCCATCGCACCAAAAAACAACGCTCGTAATATATATATATATAAAACACAAAAAAAAAAATTACCGTTCAAAAAAATAGGTGGGGCAACGGTCAATTTTTTGACCGTTTTTTTTAAACTTGTGCCACGTGTCCAATTCTGATTGGATGGTTGTTTTCAAGCTTGGCGTTATAAACATGAAGCCCCTGCCATATTTTGATCCATAGCGCCGGGGTGTTCCGGTGTGCAGGGGCGCTATGGAATCAAATTTTGGGCAATAACGCCCCACTACACCCAGTCTTATAATAAAAGAATTGAACTTTGATGATGTGGCATTCAATGAAGGCCTCAAACTCTCCTTGAATGTGCCACGTGGCATCATGTAGGATTTTTTTAATTTTTGAGTTTTTTTAATAAATCTATATATATTACTAGATTATACCCCGGGAACGTCCCGGGGTTAAGAAATCTAATATTACATATTAATTTTAAATATGAAATAGAATGATTCGCTTTACAATTACATGTAAGAACGCTTCGGATAGCACCTAACCTAAAACAATTAAAAATGTATCTCCAATGTTAACGCCTAATCTTAAACAATGTATAACTCTGAACAAAACCCCACAAAAAATAGTCGTTTTTTTTCTCCGTTTTTTATATAGCACTATGGTAGTCGTTGGAAAGATAAATGGCTTTGGTTTATTATATGTAAGATAGCTTTTATCCTGGGAGTGTCTCGGGGTTGAAATATCTAATGTAACATAATAAAATATCTAATATGACAACATAATTAATGATTTGCCAATACATGATTAATGAATAATAATAATAATAATAAAAATATTATTATTATTATTTATTTTAAACAAAATTCTGCCATAAGTTATCATATTCAAATATAAAAAAAAAGAATCTCTGCCTATAAAGTTATGTGAAGAAACAATAGGTATCACGGAGATTATGTATAATCTACGTGGGGTTAATACCTAAGTCCGTCAGGGTTAATCCTTTACCCAAACCACAAGGTCAAACCCATTTGATAATGATGCAAGTGTATGTGTGGTGAAAGTGAATACGAACACAAGATGTAAGTGGTTCGGTCGAGTAGTGACCTACGTCCACTGTAAGTAGCCGATATTATTATTGATGAATGAATACAAAGGTTACAAGTGAGAGTATTCCAAGCTACTAATGACTATTTTCGGATCCCTTAGCAAGGAGAGGTATCCTTGTATTTATAGGAGAACTCGTGGGCTTGATCGAAAGGCCCACGAGTGACCATTCTTTATTGGGCTTGGTCTGGGCCCAAGCCCAAGGTTTTCCCTGGAATTGGCGGGAGAACAGGTGTACTGTTCATGACGTCATCCAGGCAGCATGGTTGTTGCTCGAGGCAGACACGTGGCGCTCTGTGGTTGGCAGACGGCACACCTGTCAGTCGTTGACCATGCTCCTGACAGCAGCAAGGTATGCCTGCTGTCACTGTAGACGTTGGTATGGTGGAAGCATGGCTGCAGCCATGCTGCTGTCCTTGTCTTGTAGTTGTTGGACCACTTTTGCCACCTGTAGCTTTCCTATTGGCGCGTACACTGTCAGTAATCTTTGTGAATCTTCCTTTTGTTGTCTTCTGTACTTTGTACGATGGTTGTCAAGGGAAGATTCCGCGTGTGATGGTACGCGCTTATCAGGTGATGCTATTGCTTATCAGTTGTTATTCTTGCGCGCCTCCCTGCATATACTGCTGATTGCGCGCCGTTGGTTCCTCGCGCCACTGACTGGCGCGGGGAAGCTGAGTTATGGGGATAGGGATGCTTCTTCCGCCTGGATTGGGCTCCCTATCCCTTCAAGTCCCCCTAGTCTAGGGTTTCTCCTATTCTTTGTGAAGAGTAGGTGGAGCGCTAGACTCAAAGTATGAGGTCGCGGATGAGAGCTCATCTGCTGGTGTGCCTTGGAATTCGTTCCTCTGCAAATTTTGGCGGAGAACGTCTTTTTTGGTTTTACGTCAAATTTGCGCCATGAAAGAAGTTTGCCGCCATGACCTGTTAAGGCGCTGGGCGGAGAACGTCTTTTTTGGTTTTACGTCAAATTTGCGCCATGAAAGAAGGTTGCCGCCATGACCTGTTAAGGCGTTGGGCGGAGAACGTCTTTTTTGGTTTTACGTCAAATTTGCGCCATGTTGTGGTTCTCCAGCAGTTGTAATAAATCTTGAATCATTGGCATTTAATTTGTCTCTCATAAATGGGAGTTAAGGCGCCTGGAATTCGAATGATCAGTTGCTTCTGATGGAAGCCTGAGGGTTGGTGACGAGTCAGCCTCGTCTGCTGTGGTGACTGTTGGCTGTCCCCTCACTGTGGTGCAGTTACCAACATTTCGTCTGTGTCAGGCGCGTGTGTTGTCACGCGCCCCACTTGTTGCTTGTGTGGTTGTGCTTGTGCCACGTGTCGAGTGGCACGTGAAGTTCGTCAGACGCGTGATGCTTCACGCGCCTGGTCAGTTTAAATTGGTGAGATCTAGTGACACGTGTCAGCCATCCGCCGAGTGACGGTTGGATTGTTTATCCTTGCTTGATCTTAGCCGTTCACTCACGCATGATGACACGTGTCGTCATCTGCTTCTCCAAATTTTGAAAAAGTGTGACGACGGTTGTTTCTCCGTGGGCCCCACTGTCATTAATGCAGTGGGTATATATAGGAGTTGGGATGCATGTTAGACGGTTACTTGTCCATTTGCTCATCCCTTCTTCTCACTTGCACTCTCTCACTTTCAAAAACAATCCAGATCATTTGAAGTTTTCTTTGAATCTTCAGAGATTGTTTGATCAATCTTCAAAGATTTATCGTGAAACTTCTTCTTGATCTTCATTGCCTTCTTTGTTTGTTCTTAGTTTGTTTCCACTTGTTTGTTCTCTTTGAAGATTCCGACCAATCTTCAAAGTTTCCTTTGAGTCTGTTGAGTTTTCCGGTGAACCCTTTGAGTTTTCCGGCGAGTCTTCAACCATTCTTGTTAGTTTTCCAGATTTTCTTTTCCTTTCCTTCACCTGTTTGTGAAAATGTCAGAAGCCTCCAACGTTGGTTCTCCCTCCGGTGATGTTACCGGTAAGGAACCGGTGATGGATGACGTGGAGGAGGAGGTGCAGGTGGAGCATGGAAAGATAAAGGAGCGAAAGCTCATGACAAACACTTTTTGTGTTTGGACTGAAGAGGCTTTCGACAATTTTTGCAGGGGTTATGACATATTGCCGGAGTGGGAGCCAACTTTACCATCTCCGACGGAGAATGTTCTTTCTGCTGGGCCTGGGCAACTTGCCCTTTATGAAGCCCATTTCACCAAGTGTGGCTTCCGGCTACCTTGCACCCGCTTCCAGATCGATACTCTGGTAGCTTATGGTGTTGGGCCGACCCAACTTACCGCCTTTGGGATGCTAAGGCTGGTACATTTTGAGGCGTCTTGCCGCGCCTTGGACATTGAGCCCACTGTGGAGATGCTCAATGTCTTCTATTTTCTTGCGCGCGACGAGATGTGGTTCTCGTTTAAGCCGCGCCCCAAGGTGCCCCCAATGGCCACTCACACCCCCAAGTCCCTTCATTGGGCTAAAGAGAAGTTCTTCTTTGTGAAGAGGGGGGTCATCCCCATTAGTCTGCCTTGGAAGGTGATTGCAGACGGTCAGCGGGTGGCTGACATACCAGTGATGAAGGATTACAAGAAGCAGGCCTGGTTTACCACCCTCACCGCCAACGCCACCAAGCTGGAGTTTAAAAATCTCACAGATGGTATCTTTTACCTTCTGGGGATGAGCCGCATAGCTTTGCGCCCGGGGAAGGAACCTTACATCGCTGAGGAGGGTAAGCACAGTTTCTATGTTTGCTTCTTTATTTTGTATTTTATATTATTCTAACTGTTTCTGGCGCAGGTGTGAGCAAGTTCCAGTTTTATGCTGCCCGTCAAGAGAAGGGCATAAAGTGGAGGCGTGTGGCGGAGGGAGAGGTGTCTTGCCTTGAGGCGTTTGTGGACAGGTTTTATTATCCTGACATGTCCATCGCGCCGAAGCCTTATTATACCACAGGTGAGTCTAGCCAACTTTTGTTTTCTAGCCTCTTTGGCGATGATGCCTCTGACTCCTCAGTGGAGATTGTGGATGTTCAGAAGGCGCCCGCGGGGCGTGGCCGTTGGAAACACGCTCCGCGGAGGCGTAAACGTAGCCATCGTCCTTTAACAAGTTCTGATTCGGGTTCTTCCGTTTCAGTAGGCGAGGTGGTGAAGGGGCGGCGCCGGAGGAAGGACGGGCCTGCCTCTGAGGATGAAGAGGAGGAAGAACCCTCCAAGTTGGAGAAGAGAAAGAAGAGGCGCACCACTGGTGCCACTTCTAGCAGCGCAGCTGCTAACTTGGAGAAGGCTGCTGCTATTACTGGCGGGGAGGGTGGTGGGGTTGAAACCCCTGTTAAAGAGACCACTGCCTCCCCCTTGTCGCCGGCGCAAGGGGTGGTGCTAGAGAAAAGCTCGAGCGCTGGAGGGGTTGTTGCCCCCACCTTTAGTGTGGGTATAGGCGCTGCGCCCACACGTCAGCCTCTTTTTCAGAAGCTGATAAAGAAGAAAGCCCCTGGTAAGTTTTCCTTTTGCTTTTTTTCTTAAGTCTTTTCATTTGTTCCCTTCTTTATATTTTTGCCTCTGTTGCAGTTGCGCCCAAAATTATACCAACTCCTTCTTCCCCGTCTCCATCTGCGGAGGCTGCCAGGACAGAAGTGGATGTGCTCTTTCAAGAGCAAGAGGCGGCGCAGCGGGAGGAGGCCCGTCTGAAGGCTGAGGCCGATGAAGCCCTTCGAAGGGCGGAGGCCGAGAAGAAGGCAGCGGCCGATGAGGCGCTGCGAAGGGCTGAGGCCCAAAGGAAGGCTGCCGCCGATGAAGCTAGGCAAAAGGCTGAGGCGGCCAAACATGCTGAGGCGGAACGTCTTCGCCTCCAAGAGCAGCAATTCTTGGAGGAGAAGGCTCGCCGTTTGAAGGAGCGGGAACAAGAGGAGCGCACCAATGCCAGCGCCGAGGGGTCCCAGGAGATGGACGGTTTTGAAAGAGCCCTATTGGCGTCAGGCATTGGTGGCAGTGCAGAGGGCTCGCGTCAAGCGCGGCGCGAGTCTTCTAGGGCTGATGATAGGGAGCCATCAGGGGGGTATGATGGCTCCAGCTGGTCAGGGGGTGATGCCATTTGGCGCCCTCGGTGGGCGGTCAGGGAGAATACTTTATTCTCTAACTCCTTGGCCGCCGAGGAGTTTGTGAGGGAGGTGGTGCCTCCCTACGAGCGCGCGCACCAAGATATGCTGAGTCGCGCAGACCTTATGGCTGCCTTGTGCGTCAATCAAGCGACTCAGCTATCTATGATTGACTCGCTGCGCCGCCGAGATGCGGCGGTGTGGCGAGACATTAAACGCTTGGAGGCGGAGAAGGCAGACCTTGCTGAGAAAGAGGCTGCTTTCAAAGCTGAAATATCCAAGTACCGTCGCCGCGCCCATGATGCAGAGGCCAAAGTTACCAAGTTGGAAGGGGACGCGGCGGCGGATAAGCGCCGATGGTCAGAGTCTTGCAAGAAGACTAATGCTGAAACTATGAAGTTGAGGCAGACTCTGGCCGAGGCGCAAGAGGAGAGCCGGGCGCTGACTCGGCAGTTGGAAGAAAAGAGCAAGGCCCTCTCCCAGCGGACTGCGCAAGTTGTGGAGAAACGTTTGGAGCTTGAATCTAAGGATGCAGATCTTGTCAAAGCTACCGAGCGCGTCTCCTTCTTAGAGCAGGAGAGGGTCCAGATCCTTCATTCAAAAGAGGATCTGGAACAAGACCTTGGCTCTGCCGAGGAAGCTCGCGCTGCGGCTGTCAAAGAGTGTGAGACAGCCCAGCGTCTTTTGGATGAGGCGATGGCCGCCCAGACTCAGACACAGGACTCCATCAAATGGATGATGACTGATGGAATCGCTGGGGTAAGTGCATAACTCTTTTTTAGCGCCTTTCTTTCCCTTTGAAACTTTATATGCTAACTTGTTGAGTCTTTTTGCAGGTCTTTAAGAGGTTCTGGCAAGAACCTAAGCTGGGCGACCAAGTCGCTGCCATAGCCGCCACCGCCTATGCCTATGGGTATGGTGAAGGCTATGAGGATGGATTTCTGGCAGCTCAAAATGGTGGGCGGATTGAGGATGCGGAGCATTATGGGAAGCCACTGAAAGACGAGTACGAGGCGGAGCTGCTTATATTTGAGAAGGTGGACTTCCCCATTCTTCAAGTGGTTGCAGATTGCAACAAGAATGCTGATCCTCTCTCTGCCCTCAAGTATTTTATTGACAAATCTGACGAGCTGGCCAGGGAGGAGGAGCGCAAGCGCCTTGAAGAAGAGCGCCAACGAGCCAGTGGCGAGGGTACTTCAAATGCATAACTTTAATAGGCGCTTGTCTCTTCTTTTTTTTTTTTCTTTCTGTCTTGTAAATAACTTGTAATTACCAAGGGTTTTTAAGTCCCTTATCATGAATGAAAATTTTGGTTTTTCCTTATATCTTGTGTTTCTCATCCTAACTTAACTTATCTAACCAAGTCGTCACCCGATTTGACAAGTTAAAATTAGGCGCGCGTCCTGCTAGATAGTCCGGCATGTTAAGTATTTGCCTTGAAGACTATAGCGGGGCGCGACCTGTGCCATAAGGTCCTAGTTAAGCGCGTGTGCGCCTTGCCTAGAAGACCCACGACTGCGCGCTGAACTAGTTTGCTCTTTGTCCAACTTGTGTTACAAGTTTAGAAGACAAGGCTTTAAGTTTGTTCTAGTGGCGCGCGTCTTTAAGTCCGGCAAGTAAACTTGTCTTGAAGACCATCTTATGCGGCGTTGGTGTATGATTTTTATAAGTCCGACGTGCGCGAAGCATGTCTAGAAGACTTTATCATGTTAATACCGCCTTGTTTGTGGTCCGACGATAGTTTTGCTTAAGTCTTGAAGACCTTGGCGCGGAAAAACAAGTAGAATAACAGATATAGGGAATAGTTTTCATTGATAGACGCGGCATGTGTAGCCGTAATTACAAGTGTTTTACAAGTAGCAGCGGCGCAATTGTGCTGCGTTCCAAGATCTGGGAATAGGTGTTCCATCAAGCCTTTCTAGCGCGTAAGCGCCTTTGCCAAGTATTTCTTGTATCTTGTATGGGCCTTCCCAGGTGGGGGCTAGTTTTCCAGGCTTTTCGGCGTTGGAAGCCTCGTTGTTTCGGAAAACGTAGTCGCCAATCTTGAATGTGCAGGCTTTGACGCGCTTGTTGTAATAGCGCTCTAGCTGCGTTTTGTATTTCGCCTCCTTGATTGCGGCGAGTTCACGTCGTTCATCTAGGAGATCAAGGTTTAGGCGGAGCTCTTTGTCATTGTCTCTCTTGTTGGCCATGAGTACTCTTGCGGAGGGGCAGCCGATTTCGGCGGGGATGACCGCCTCCGTTCCATACGTCAAGCTGAATGGTGTTTCGCCATTGCTGGTTTTCGTGAGGGTACGGTATGCCCATAGGACATGGGGTATTTCGTCCACCCACCCTGTTCTTTTTGGTACCCAGCCGTGCCTTAATACCTTCAACGATCGTACGATTGGCCCTTTCAACTTGACCGTTGCCTTGGGGGTGCGCGACAGATGTGAAGATTTGTTGGACACCCATTTGAGATAGCCATTCTTGTAAGGATTGGTCTTCAAATTGTGTGCCGTTGTCGCTTACCAATTGCAATGGTAGACCGAATCGGCAGATGATGAATTCCCAGATGAATTTTTTGACGTGCGCGCCGTCAATTTTTGCTAGTGGTTTCGCCTCAACCCACTTTGTGAAGTAGTCGATGGCGATGATTAGGTATTTTACATTTCCTGGAGCCGTTGGGAATGAGCCTACCAAATCAATTGCCCATTTTTGGAACGGCCAGGCCGCTGTGACTGGCACCAGGTTGTTCTTGGGTCGCAAGGTGTTCGGGGCGTGGCGCTGGCAACTGTCGCATTTGCGCAACTCGTTGACCGCGTCCACGTGCATGCCCGGCCAGTAGTACCCCGCGTTCATTAACTTCGCCACCACCATCCTCGGGCCCGCGTGTAATCCGCATGTCCCTTCATGTATGTCTCGTAGGAGAAAGGAGGCATCTGCGGAGTCTACGCAGCGCAATAGCGGTCCCAGGTAAGAGCGGCGATATAGGATACCGTCGATGAGTTGGTATTGTAGGGCCTTGTTCTTGATCTTCCGGGCCTCTGACTTTTCGTCAGGCAGGGTGCCGGATGATAGGTAGGCCTTGATCGGAGCCATCCAGGATGCGCTTCCTGTTTGGATTATGTTGACTTGTCGCAGGGGAACAGATGGTTTGTCCAGGACCTCGACGCGGACTTCTTTGGCCATATGTTCAAAGACCGTTGATGCCATTTTGCTTAGCGCATCGGCGGGCTTATTTTCGCTGCGCCGGATGTGCTCGACTTTGCATGAGTCGAATCGGCGCATTAGCTGTTTGGCCTGTTCCAGGTATAACGCCATGATTTCGTCTTTCGCATCGTAAGCCCCGTTGATCTGCCGCGCTACAAGTAGTGAGTCCACGTGTGCCTCCACGTGCCTGGCCCCCATTTTTTCCGCAATGCGGAGGCCTGCCAGCAGCGCTTCGTATTCCGCCTCATTATTCGTGCTTTTGAAGTCGAGGCGGATGGCGTATGTGAACTCTTGTTTATCTGGGCTGATAAGGCGTAATCCCGCGCCAGCGCCATCCTCGTTTGAGGCCCCATCCGTAAATAAGGACCATTTTTGTGATGGGTCATGCGCTAACGCGGGGGTTTCTTCCGCTTGACATTCAAGTACTTTATCTGCGGGGATTTCCGTGGCGAAGTCCGCAAGAACTTGGCCCTTGATGGCGGGGCGGGGTTTGTAGTGGATCGTGTGTTCCCCGAGTTCAATGGCCCATTTGGCCAGGCGCCCCGACAACTCGGGCTTGGCGAGTATGTCGTTTATCCGGTAGTCCGTGAGGACGTTTATCGGATGCCCTTGGAAGTATCTGCGGAGTCTTCGGGATGCGTGCACCAGAGCGAGAACCAGTTTTTCCATAATTGTGTATCTTGTCTCCGCGTCTAAGAGCGTACGGCTGATATAATATATCGGCGTTTGCACGCTCTTGCGCTCCACCATGAGAACCGCGCCTATTGCCTTGTCCGTGACCGATAGGTACAGTGTCAACGGTTCTTTGGGGAGGGGCGCTGTTAGCGTCGGAAGGTTCATCAAGCATTGTTTCATTTCTTTGAATGCCGATTCCGCCTCTGGTGTCCAGCGGAAATTGCTCTTTTTTAAACAGTTCTTCAAAGTGTCCACGAACGGAAATGACTTTGAAGCGTAGTTGGATAAAAATCGGTTGAGGGCCACGAGGCGGCCCATGAGCGTTTGTACCTCCTTGACGGAAGCGGGTGAAGGCATTCTTTCTATGGCTTGTACTTTTTCTGGATTAGCGCGGAACCCATCGCGCGTTACGATTACCCCTAGAAATTTGCCTTCTTCCATCCCGAAGGAGCACTTGCTTGGGTTGAGCTTCATGCGCACTTTGCGCAACTGTGCGAACGTTTGCTGGATATCCTTAAGCATGTCGCTTTCATCCTTGCTCTTGATTACGAGATCGTCGACGTACACTTCAAGCCGTACGCCGATTTCATTGATGAAGGCAGTGTCCATGAGGCGCTGGTATGTAGCGCCCGCGTTTTTCAGACCGAATGGCATTTTTGTGTAACAGAAAATGCCAGCGTCTGTGCGGAATGCCGTCTTGTCTTCATCCTCCTTTGCCATTTGGATTTGGTGATAGCCCTTATACGCGTCTAAGAAGCACTTAAAGCGGTATGGGGCTAAAGAATCTACTTTTAGGTCGATTTCTGGCAGAGGATAGCAATCCTTTGGACATGCTTTGTTGATATCCTTATAATCGACACACATGCGCCACCCGCCGTTTGCTTTGGCTACCATGACCGGGTTAGCTACCCATGTCTGGTACCTGATTGGGCGAAGTATACCCGCGTTGCGCAGCTCGGTGACTTGTTCGTTCATGGCCTTTGTTTTCTCCGGGCCCATGCTGCGCTTCTTTTGCACTATAGGTTCCACTGAGCGGTAGACATTGAGTCTATGTTCCGCTATGTCACGCGGGACCCCAACCATGTCAGCTGGTTGCCACGCGAATACATCAATATTACTGATTAGAAGCTGCTTTAAGTGATTTCGAATGGCCTCGGAGATTTCATGGCCGATGGTCACCGTTTGCTCCGGAAATTTAGGGTTGAGAACCCATTTTTCCGGCTCGGCGCGGGTGTCAGTTTTCACCATTTTTGACGGTTTGGCGGTTTCTGTGGTGTGGCAGTCTTTGTTGCCTCTGATGAAAGCAATACCTGTCTTGGTTGGGAATCCTACCATCGCATGCGCCGTTGAAGCATTAGCGTTAAAGCGTGCGATGCCTTCCCGTCCAAGAAGAATGTCATGGTTGGAGTTAGCCGGTAGAACCATAAAGTCACATATCTCCGTGCGCTCGTGGGTGCCGTCAGACCATGTTACTGGCATGGACAGCATACCCCGCGGCATGATGGTTTCGTGGATGAAGCCGGAGATGGGCTCGTTGACTGGGACGAGCTTTGCTTTGTCTTCCGGGTCTAGTTGTTGAAAGCATTGCTCATACATGATATCGGTACTGCTGCCGCCATCTAGGAACATATATCGCGTGCGATAGTGCCCAAAGATAGCGGTGATGACAAGAGGGGCTGTGCATGAGGCGCCGCCTCTAATCTTTGGCATGAGGACGTCAGCCTCTTTCCATGAATCGCTTGGTGGTGGCGCTCGGGCGCGCTTTCCTTGGTAGGCGCTTTTGCCCTTCTTTGTCATGTTGCAGTGGTGACGAGGAATCAATGTGGCAGCGTGAGTATTCAGGTCGCGAATCTTCTTTCGTGATCCTTCATCTTGATTCTCGTCACCTGTTTGATTCTTGCCTGTGCGGTGCACGTTCTTAACCAGATGGCCGAGTTGTCCTGATTTCAGTGCGGTTTCGATTTCCATCTTTAGGGTGTAGCAATTATCTGTGAGGTGACCGTAGTCGTTGTGGTACTCACAGAATTTGCTGCGGTCTACGTTCCTGCGCTTGGCCAGGGGAGGGGCGGCCTTCAACGTGACCTGTTCAGTCTTCAGGACCTGAGATGGTGTCTTTGTCAGCGGGGTCCAGTCATAGTTTTTCTTTGAATGACCGCGCTGCTCCCGCGTTTGTTTGAGACTGATCATCTGTCTGGCGTCCCCGGCTGGGGAATACTTTCCCTCATCCGCGGCGCCGGAGATGCGGCTCCAGACTGATTTGTTTTTATTTTTATTATTATTATGGTGGTGCTGGAAATTGTGTGTCTGATTGAAGGATTTCACAGACGAGGCATATATCTTGGCGGAGTGGATGAGCTCATCCCAGGACTCCGGTATGCCATCTTTGCCTGTGAGGCATTTCATTAACTCTGGGCTGCGTACGTTATGTACGAACGCTGCCCTTGTGAGTTCTTCCCCGCACCCTATTAGCAGGGCCTCTTTGTTGAATCGAACAATAAAGTCCTCAATGGATTCATTGTCGTTTCGGCGGCACAACAGGATGTGCGCCTTGTCTTTCTTATGCTTGCGCAAATGCGAGAAGTGATTGGTGAATTTGTCGGTGAGGTCGTCAAAGTCTTTAACACTCCCTGCAGGGAGGTTATCGAACCAGACCCTGGCTGCGCCCGTCAGAGTTTGCGCGAATAAATGGCACCAAACCTGTACGGGCCAGTCTACCGACATTCCCGCGCACTCAAAGTCGTGCACGTGGTCGTCTGGATCACGCAGGCCATCGTATCTGCCGATGCTGCTAGGTAGTTTTGCTTTTCTTGGTATTGTTGCTGTCGCTATACGAGCGACAAATTTTGACTTTTCGGCGAAAGCCTTTGGTCTGAATGGCTTGACCAAGTCATCATCCTCGTTGTTGTGGCGCGAGCGATGATCGCTTTTCTTCCCTTTGTAGCCTGAATCGCTACTAGAGGATTCGTAGCCATCAGGCTCTGTCCGTTGCTTTGCGTAGCCCCAAACTCTGGCGTCTCCGCCGAGTTCCCCGCTACGACCAGCACCCGAGACAGCTGGGTCTTTCCCCTTTTTGGATGGGGTGTCATAAGTAAGGGCTTTGCCCTTTTTCTTTGCTTGTTGCAGGAGCTTACGCTGGTAAATTGCAGCGTTTTTCGTATTCTGACGGAGGAGCCATTGGTCAAGGTCCTCCTCAGAGTTAGCACTGCTGTCGTCGTCAGAGTTAGCGTCCCGAACCTCAACTTCTTGGCTTTGAAGCCTGGAAGTGGGTTTCTTGACGACTGTGGGTGGTGTTGTTTGATTTTCCGGGAGCTGGGTGTCCCCTTCCCCGGAACGATTTACGGCAGCAGTATTAGGGTTGGGTTCAGCCATGGGTGGGTTGAAAAGATGAGTAAAAGAGCGGTTCTAACCGTTGGATGGCGCCAATGAAGAAACAATAGGTATCACGGAGATTATGTATAATCTACGTGGGGTTAATACCTAAGTCCGTCAGGGTTAATCCTTTACCCAAACCACAAGGTCAAACCCATTTGATAATGATGCAAGTGTGTGTGTGGTGAAAGTGAATACGAACACAAGATGTAAGTGGTTCGGTCGAGTAGTGACCTACGTCCACTGTAAGTAGCCGATATTATTATTGATGAATGAATACAAAGGTTACAAGTGAGAGTATTCCAAGCTACTAATGACTATTTTCGGATCCCTTAGCAAGGAGAGGTATCCTTGTATTTATAGGAGAACTCGTGGGCTTGATCGAAAGGCCCACGAGTGACCATTCTTTATTGGGCTTGGTCTGGGCCCAAGCCCAAGGTTTTCCCTGGAATTGGCGGGAGAACAGGTGTACTGTTCATGACGTCATCCAGGCAGCATGGTTGTTGCTCGAGGCAGACACGTGGCGCTCTGTGGTTGGCAGACGGCACACCTGTCAGTCGTTGACCATGCTCCTGACAGCAGCAAGGTATGCCTGCTGTCACTGTAGACGTTGGTATGGTGGAAGCATGGCTGCAGCCATGCTGCTGTCCTTGTCTTGTAGTTGTTGGACCACTTTTGCCACCTGTAGCTTTCCTATTGGCGCGTACACTGTCAGTAATCTTTGTGAATCTTCCTTTTGTTGTCTTCTGTACTTTGTACGATGGTTGTCAAGGGAAGATTCCGCGTGTGATGGTACGCGCTTATCAGGTGATGCTATTGCTTATCAGTTGTTATTCTTGCGCGCCTCCCTGTATATACTGCTGATTGCGCGCCGTTGGTTCCTCGCGCCACTGACTGGCGCGGGGAAGCTGAGTTATGGGGATAGGGATGCTTCTTCCGCCTGGATTGGGCTCCCTATCCCTTCATTATGTTTATCGTTTGTGATTTATTAGTAGAGTAAAATATATTTGAAAACAAAACCCAACAGAAATAGTCGTTTTTTCTCCGTTTTTTATATTGCACTATGGTACTCGTTGGAAAGATAATAAAACGCTCGTTAATTTGGTTTAATTTTTTTATGTTAAAAATCTCGTATATAAAAGATATTAACGTTTAAAAGTTATGGGAGGAAACATTAGAGAGAAAATTTAATTTTGTTTTTAAATTCTTATATTTTCCTAAAATAATTATAATATATATAGATTTATTAAAAAAACTCAAAAATTAAAAAATCCTACATGATGCCACATGGCACATTTAAGGAGGGGTTGAGGTCCCCATTGAATGCCACACCATCAAAGTTCAATTCTTTTATTATAAGTTATAGATAATTATTTTAGGAAAAGATAAGAATTTAAAAACAAAATTAAATTTTCTCTTTAATGTTTCCTCCCATAACTTTTAAACATTAATATCTTTTATATACGAGATATTTTAAAGAAAAAAATTACACTAAATTAACGAGCGTTTTATTATCTTTCCAACGAGTACCATAGTGCTATATAAAAAACGGAGAAAAAAAAAACAACTATTTTTGTGGGGTTTTGTTTTCAAATATATTTTACTCTACTAATAAATCACAAACGATAAACATAATTTCATAGGCAGAGATTCCTTTTTTTTTATATTTGAATATTATCACCGATGGCAGAAATTTGTTTAAAATAAATAATAATAATAATAATATTCATTGATCATGTATCGGCAAATCATTAATTATGTTGTCATATTAGATATTTTATTATGTTATATTAGATATTTCAACCCCGGGACACTCCCGAGATAAAAGCTAGTTTAATAAATAACTAAATAAGTTGTTTCGATGATAGCTTTCATTTGAGTTATATACTATATATATAACGAATTCGGTATATTTATATTTGAGAGACCAACAAATAAATTTTTATTTAAAATGCGGTTCGAAAACCTTTATAGTAGCGGAAGTATATTACAAATTTGAGAGACCAACAAATTTATAATAATTTTGCCAAAAAAAAACTCAGTTTTATATAAAACAACAACAACAACCACGAAGCTCAGTAAAATCACAACTAGCAAAGTTATTGGTAGAGTCTAGGGAGAGTGAAATGTATGCAAATCTTACCTCTACCTCAGGGGTAGAGACGCTACTTCAAGTGAGACCCCTCAACTCGAAATTAACTATATCGAAATATAGATATACGATCGAAGAAAATGGTACATATTTAGAATTTTAGTCAATATTAAAAATTGTTAGAATAAACTAAGCTATATTCAGAAATAAAGATGTGAAGTTTATACAAATGGGCCACCCTCTTATCTTGAAGGGCTTTCTACGGTTTGTATTAAAAGCAGAGCCGGTCTAAAGGCTTCAAGTGCCTTGTATGAGACAGAAAAAAGGCCCCTTAGGTTACTAACGAATTATATAAACTAATTTATATACATTAATGTTGTAGCAATAAACTAATATATATACACAGACAAGACTAGAAGATTTAAACAAGAGGGTCAAAAACAATTTTTACATTCGATAGTATACATTAATTACCTTCTTTTAGCAATTTTTAAAATACTAACAATTTTTACACCACTACACTTCTGTACGATGTCAAATTAAAATACAACCATGTTTTTAGTAAGACTTATATCAGAATAAAGTTGCATATTTAGTCTTTTTTAATGAGAAATAAATGGGGTAAAAACATATAATATATATCATATAGGGTGAAACGAAAATTATCATTCAAAACAATGTTGAAATCAAAGTTACAGTACCGGTTTGGTACCGACATTCAATACAACAACTAAAATGTTTTATTCGTCTTATAAAAATATTTACTTTACAAAACAAAACTTAAATGATGTTTAAAATTATTATTCAGTATTCATATGTTAGTAGAAAGAACTTTTTTAAAGTAGTATGTAGATTTTTTATCCATTAATATATTAAATGTAAAGTTGATTGATAGTTAAAGAATTAATTATGTTTGTAGGATTGTAAGTTGGTGCAATTATAGTTTTGAGCCTTTTGAGTTTTGACTATCAATTGACCATTTGTGTTTTATCTAAAAATCAAAGGTAAAGAAAAAAACAAAAACAAAAGTGATGAGGAATTGAACTTGCATTCTTAGAGAATAGAGTTCTTAAAAACGGAGCCAATAACCAACTGGACTGCAATGTATATTTAACCTTCTTTTAGTTCCATCGATATATATATATATATATATATATATATATAGTGTGTATATAAAATCTAGGGGCCTCGGCCGGGAGTGCGGCTCGCACACCCCTGAGGCCGGCTCTGATTAAAAGCTACAGAAGTTTATCAGCAACATCATACGAATTTAGATCATTATCTGAACTATATCATTTGTTGAAGAAAATGAATGATTTAGAAAAAAATTATATATGGAGTGAATTACTATTTGCGTCCCTGTGTTATAGTGGTTTTAACTACTTGAACTCAAAGTCCAAAACTTTAACTACTTGAGTCCCTAGTTGCTAAATCAATAACCATTTGAGTCCAAATTTGTAACTCCGTTAACCAAATCTGTTAAATCCATATGAAATGACAAAAGTGCCCCCACAATAAAATATAAATAAAAAAATAACTTACTTTTAAACCCTTCTCTCTCTCTCTCCATATGGTATGTATCCTCTCTCTCGTCCTCGTCTCCCTCTCTCATCTATCTCTCCATAACGAGTATCAGAATGATGATGCCGTTTATTGTGTTGTTTATTTCGTGGAACTGAACAAATATATGGTAGTGATGTTGGTGCAGAGGGTTGGTTTGGGGAGGTGGGGCTGAGAATGATGATGGGGTTTAGTGGTTAAAATCAAGGGTGTGGTGGGGCTGCGGCGGTGGTGGAGTGATGGTGGTGCACCGGGTTAGTTTGGGGATTATGGTTCATAACCTATTTTAGGGGTAAGGTGGGCTGCGGCGGTGGTGGAGTGGTATACTGACGGTGGTGCAGAGGGTTGAACAGTTAACCCGGACAACCTGTCGAGTAAGGTATGTACCTGTAACCTAGGGTTTCATTTCTTGAAATGCATTTGTTGAATTCTGATCAGAACTATGGTTATAGGTGAAAGTGGGGTATGCTGTGTTAAGTGGTGGTTGATGGTGGTAGTTTATTTGTGAGTCGGTGGTGGTTAGTATGGTGGTGACGGTGCCCTTTGTTACAGACGATGGTGAGATTATTAAAGGGTTTGTGTGTTGGGTTAGGTGGATTAAGGTTCATAGTTGGCTTAATGATCGGGATATGGAAGGAGGATTAGATGGTGCAATGTGGTGTGGTGTGGTGGGTGTCGTGCAATTCGCTAGTTCAGGGGTGGTGGTGGTGGTGCGGTGGCAGAGAGAAAGATATTAACAGGGGGTGCGACTTACTATGTGTGTGTATATAATACACAAGATATATAATAATTTTTATAAAATATGTAAAAATAAATTGTAAATACATTGTGCATTATAGGCTTGTACATTTGATGTGAATGACATAAATACCCTTCGAGTTAACAGACCTTTTGAACGACGTTAGTAACATGGACTCAATAGGTTAGTTAATTTCCAACCAGGGACTCAAGTAATTTAAGTTTTGGACTTTGGATTCAAGTAGTTAAAACCATTATAACATAGGAGCGCAAATAGTAATTCACTCTTATATATGTATGTTTTAAGCCTAATCGCAAGCAATTATTTAAACACACACAATTTTTGTGAATGACAATCACTACACCATCAAACCCAGAGTTCATGGGTTGATATATATATATACACATATATATACATATATATACATATATATATACACGTATATCCCTTTCAATGTGAAATTATTTTGCTTAACTATTTAAACTAATTTACTAATTAAATGTTTCAGATATGAGTTATGTAACAAATGGGTATTTAGAAACAAGCTTAGATTGGATTCCCGGTATGAGTAACATCCGGCTAAGGGATTTTCCAACCTTTATTCGAACAACAGATATAAACGACACAATGCTCAACTTTTTTCTTAACGTGACCAAGGCTCTACGTAGAGCCTCTGCTATCGTGCTTAACACATTTGATGCCCTGGAAAAAGACAGTGTTAACCATTTATTTGAAATGATCCCACCAATTTTCACCGTCGGTCCACTACACATGATGGAACGACATCTACAAGATGAACGGGTCAAACAATTCAGGTCCAATCTTTGGAAAGAAGATGTGAGTTGCATTCATTGGCTTGATACGAAGGACCATGGCTCAGTTGTTTTTGTTAACTTTGGAAGTATTACTGTCATGACAAAGGAACAACTAACTGAATTCGGATGGGGACTCGCTAATAGCAAGAAGGATTTCCTATGGATAGCCAGGCCCGACATTTTAGGCAGCAATGAGGCGGGGATGCCACCGGAGTTTCTTGTTGAGACCAAAGGGAGAGGCATGATCACTAGTTGGTGTCCTCAAGAACAGGTAAACTCATATAATATATATCTACTATGGGGATGGTTATCTTAAGAACGCTAAATATCGTGAGAAGCATGAGAACAACTAAAAAAATCAATTTTTTTTACTACAAACCTCATTATAATCAAAATACAACATTAATAAATGAATTTTCTTTCTAAATAATTCATCTTTTCTTGCAAAAAACACTTTCAAATTAACTTTTTACACATGTGTAAATGAAACAGTTTACACATGTATAAACAGTGAATTTACACATGTGTAAAAACAATTTATTTCCGTATACATTTGAATTTTTACGCGTAAATTGTGTTTTTGAGATTGTATTTTAGTAATAAAAATAAGTGTAAAGAGAAAATTTGAATTTGAATGGTTTTAGATGACATTCTCGCGATTCGCATAAAATATATATGTTCTCAAATTAAAGTTCCCCTAAAAACAAATATAACAGACAAATAAGTTCATATGCTTTCGTATTATAGCCACTCTTTTTAGTGATCAAAACACGCTGAAGAATACAACAAACAAAAAGCAATTTGGCTGCAAGAAAAGATGTCGTGATGGCAACTTATTTGCTTTTTTCAAGAGTCTCTATCAATATTATAAAACGTGACTGATTTCAAAAGATAGATTATTGCTTATACACTTACTTGCAATAACTAAGGGGGACGGGGCGCTACCAGAATTGATCACGGTAACACCGCCGCCACCCATGCTGGTAATGGTCCCGTGAACCAAATTCTGGTTCTAGTTAACGGGCTGGTACTCGTGGTTTGTCTATCCCCCTTTTGTCTTTTTCTCTATTTTATTTCCAGTGGAGTGTTGCCTATAAAAAACTATTTCAGTGAAGTGAATCAATGAAATGATGTGGCAATGCAAGATTTGTAGAAATCAATGAAATGAAATTGTTTTTAGTGGAGTACCCCGTCCCCCCTTAGTAGTAATACATAAACACATTTTTAACAAGAATACATAAGTAAAAAGTTCAAAACGCCAATTACAAAGGATATTTAAGTCATCTAATTCTACGTTTTGATTGTGTACTTCATGGCATGTAAATATAATATTATTGAAAAGTATGATGATTAATCCATATCCAATAATCCAATTGTTGAAGGTTCTGAAGCACCCTGCAATCGGCGGATTCTTGACACATAGTGGATGGAACTCGACACTTGAGAGTATTAGCAATGGTGTTCCGGTCCTTTGTTGGCCCTTTTTTGCAGAACAACAAACGAATTGTCGGTATAGTTGTGTAGAGTGGGGGATTGGGATGGAAATCGATACAAATGTGAAGAGAGAGGAGGTGGAGGCGCAAGTTAGAGAGATAATTGATGGGACGAAAGGAAAGATAATGAAAACAAAAGCTTTAGAGTTGAAAAACAAAGCCGAAGAAGCAGTCACTATTGATGGATCGTCGTTTCTCAACTTTGACAAACTAGTTACCAAAATTCTCTCAAAAAATTAACGGGTAAGGCTATTGTAAAAAGAACATTAATGTAAGAAGTGTAAGAAGGAATAAGAAGTAGATGCATATCACTAGCCAAAAGGGTATTATTGTCCATTACTATAATTATTGACTTTTTTCAAGTTTCATCCCTATTTTTAAAACGGCGGTAACTTTTTCATACAACATATTTAAAAAAAACTACACCATAAAACAAGTTTTTTTATCCTTTTCCATTTGCATACCCTATTGTTATACTTTAAAAAAATTGTTGCGTTGATAACTTGTGTTTTGTTAAGGGTATACTTGTGTTTTAGAAACGCAAGTTATACCTAATAAAACACAAGTAATGCCTGCTAAAACACAAGTTATACATGATAAAACGCACATTATACATGATAAAACACAAGTTATACATGTTAAAACACAAGTTATACCTCATAAAATGTAAGTTATACATGATGAAACGTAAGTTATACCTGATAAAACGCAAGTTATACATGATAAAAAGCAAAGTTATACCTAGTAAAAAAGATGCAATTTATATCTGATAAAAAAAACATCAACTTATACCAGATAAATACGCAAGTTATCAACCCAGTAAAAAAAATTAAAAATAAAAAGTATAGCAATAGGGTATGCAAATGAAAGAGGATAAAAAGCCTTTTTATGGTGTATTTTTTTTATAATAATAATGTCGTATGAAAAAGTTATGGATGTTTAAAAAATGGGGGTGAAACTCAACAATTGTAGGTTATACCTATTTTGTCATTCTCCTTCTCTTTTAGAAAAACCAACGTGTAAATTCACCCTTTTAATCTCATCCATTGATTCATTTAAGTCAAAATCCCAAAATCCTTCTTATCCTTTTTATGTTAAGATACTTTTTTACCGTAAACTTTCTCAAAGTGAATAATGGTTATATTTATGATCGCTACTAGTACCTGAACATTATATTTTCTTTAGTTTAATAATTTTCCCTCTCAATATTGTTCATATTATAATGCGAAACTCAATATTAAATTTGTGATTACATTTATTCATAAACTTTTAATTGAATCCCACTTTTACATTAGTGTGTGTATATATATACTAGCGGGATTAGGGGTGTTCAGAATTCTATTTGAATTTAAAAAATTCGAAATTCGAATTAATTCGATTCGATTATCAAGAATTCGAATTCAATTCAATTTGAGTTCAGTAAATCGAATACGAATTTATGATTTTAAATTTGATTCGATTCGAAATTCAAATAAAAATACTACATATTTATATACACACCTATAACTTTAGAACATGGACTAATCTATGAATTTAACCAAAGTCATAAATTAGCCCGTTATGAAGCCAAAGTCTAACTAAAGCCCACAACCTAAGTCTTAATCTTAAACGAATTTATTCGAATTTGCTTCAAATTCGAGTTTCTAATACGAATTCGAATTGGTCAGATTTTAATCGAATTCAAATCGAATACGAATTCAGTAAAAAAAATTATTCGAAAACTTCGATTCGAATAATTCAAAAATTCGCTATTCGATTAGATGAACACCCCTAAGCAGGATATCCGCGCGATACCGCGGGGAATGCAACTACTTCTATGGGTATGCATGGTTCAATCAATTGAGTTATTAGATTCAACCAAAACCAAAGTTATTGCTTAAATAATCTTGTTAACCAATCGATTAATTGGTTCAATCTTTTTGATTAAATTGTCAGCTTTCAATCCGTCTAAGTTTATTTTATTAAAAAGAAAATCAAACTTTAGATAAAGTATAAGTATACTAAAGCATAGGCCTAGGGCCCTATCTTTCTAGGGGCCACTCTAAGAATGTTATTGTATATTTGTGTTGGACTTGTAGTACTAGATTATAGTCATTCCCAAAAAGGTTGTGCGGTTAGGTTAAAAAATGAAAGCGGAAAAGTGAGGACTGAAAATCGAATCGTGTAGTAACAGTGAAGGTCATACATTTGAATCGTAATTTCACGATTTTCAAAGTCCAACTATCTTATGTTTCATTATTGCTCTGATTCTTTTTACAATAAAAATCGAGATTGAAACCAAAATCTAAGATGTTGTAATTAGCGATTTAGCTCATTCGAAATCGTCAATCATAATTGTAGATTTGCTATACATCCCTTGAAGGTAAATTTACAATTGATTACCTTTTGTCACTGAATTGTTGATTTTTGCAGCTTACAAAGTATTTTGATAAATTATGACATAATATGGAAGATAACTTTATGTTTTTAATAAAATGCAAGGTCTTTATTGAAATTAATATGTGATGTTATTATAATCATAGCTGATACTTAGATAATCATCTATTTTTTTAACAAAATATTTGTTATGTTTATAATATCATAATCGTAGCTGATACTTAGATTTTGATATTCATATTCTATTTCAACTTTAGGATGTTTTTACGTCTTGTACTCTTGATTTTGTTTTATATCATTTATCTTTAGTGTTTATTAAATCAACTTTTATGATTATACATATAATTGATTCTTTTTTAAAATCACAATTCACGATCCATTAAAAGTAAAATAAATTATCGATTGTAGTATGTAACTCTGTTTAGGTATCACTTTGGTAGTCACAAAGCACCTAGGCATCAAATTTGTCAAAATGTCAAATTAAGACAATAAGGAAATCAGTGTACCGTGGTAGCCAATTGGGTAAAGCATTCTTTTGTATCTTTGATTCATTTTTTCTTGCACTATCAAAGATGATGTTATGATTTGCGATAGTAGTCTTTCTTATGCTCGACTCTGAAAAGTTATTAGGTAAGTTGTTTACTTGTATCTTTTGCATAAATTCAAATCTAGAAAACATATCAGGTTTGAAAGAAAACTATGAACTATTTTTATAGCTAAAAGGGCCTCAAATTTAAAATTCGCTATAAGCCCCCAAAATTGTCGAGCATGTCATGAAAATAAAATGTTCGTTTTTAGGATGTCATTTTTTTTTTTTTTTTAAATATTGAGGTATAAAAATTATGGTCATTTAAAAATCGTGGGGGTAGTTACCTTAAAACAATAAGAAAAAATGTAGCTACTATTTAAATAAACAAAAGTTGATTAAAGGTGACGGAATTAAAGTGTAATTAAGATAGGGTAATAAAGTGTAAAAGTGTTTGAAAGACTATTTTACTCAAATTTTAGGGTTGTATGTTATACATTCAATGAAGAAAAATTCTTAACTTTTAGGTATCTTAAACTATCATTATCTTATGTCTAATATATAGTATAGATATATAGTGGGGGATCATGTAAAAAGAGTTTTTCTTTTCTTTCTTTTTTTTAAAGGATGAGAAGAAATATGAGTATTTGATTTTAAGAATGAAAGTAAGAGATTAAATGGAGGTGGAAAGGTGGGAAAGTCACGTGAGATTTGAGAAGGGTATTGTGGTAAAGTTGTTTTATCTCTTCTCATGTGTATGACACATGCACTTTTCTCTACAATCTCTAGACGTTAATAGCTTTTTAGACGACATTTTTTACCAAAAAAAAAAATTACACCAAATTATGAGCGTTTTTTTACTCTTTCCAACGAATATCGTTGTGCCATATAAAAACCGAAAAAACAATACGACGTTTTTAAGTTGGGTCTTTGTTCATGCAGAAAAACATACAATGCACAATATAGTAGAAAACACAAATCTGCAATAGCAAAAATCACAATGCGTTATTTTGTCTGTCCATTGTGTTATTTTCTTTTGTTTGTTGTATTTTCTTGTCCCATTCATTGTGTTTTTCAGTTCTGATCATTGTGTTTTTTGCTACACACTGTGTTTTTTTCTCTAAATATTGTGTTTTTTGTACTGTCCATTGTGTTTTTTGTCCATTATGTTTTTCTAAGTTATCGTTTGTGGGTTTGTATATCCATTGTGTTCTTCTCTACTGTAGATTTGTGTTTTTTAATGTACTGTGTATTATGTATTTTTTCTATATGAAAATAAAAACCAACTAAAATAGTCATTTTTCGGTTTTTGTATAACATTATGGTATTAGTTGAAAAGATAATAAAACGCTTGTTAATTTGGTGTAATTTTTATAAAAATTTGAACTTAAGAAAAAGTTTTGGATATTTAAAAAATAGGGGGGATATGCTATGCAATGAGGAGAGAGAAGGGCAAGATTACTAGACTACCCTTACCCAAGTTTTGAATACAACCCATGTGTCACCTTCATATTTCTTCTCGCCCTTCTTTTAGAATTTTGCATTATTATACCATATCCTTCTTTCTCTCTCTCTCTCTCTCTCTCTCTCTCTCTATATATATATATATATATATATATATATGGAAATAGTTAATGAAAACATTGTTTAAATGTAAAAACCTTAAAAACCCATTGTAAGATCCATATAATGCCACGTTTCCATGAGAGCTTGTAAGCCTAAGAGCATCTCTAATGGTTGGTCAAACAAACCGCTCCAACCGTCACGTCATCATGTTACATTATTTCAAACCATTCCAAATCAAACCTCAATTTTTCCCTACAACCCCAAATCATTCCAAGCATGCACATCATCACCTACTTTTACTTTTATTTAATTTATACGCCACTCCAAAAAAAAACCTCTTTTTTAATTTAATCATTGAAGTACAAAGAGGGGCCCACCATATTTCCAAGCGGACCGGTTCATTACACCGAACATACCAATCTTGGTCCAACTCTACAATGGCATCAACCACCTGTTCGATCCGTCCGTTTATATTAGACCACTCCAAACTAGTGGGCTGGAGATGCTCTAAGGGCACTAACATAATTTACCCTCTAATCCTTTCTATCTCTTCGGCACCATTATCAGATTCACCAAAACTACAATCAAACCACATCCCACCAATCTCACTGCATTTCTCAACTTCAATCATTAAAATTTTTTTTTGAATGTTTTTTATGAAACTTTAACTTTTTTATTTTATATTTTCTTATTTAATTCTTATTTAATAATTTTTTATTTAATAATATCTCATTACATTTGTTACAATATAAATTAACTTATTTATATGTTAATTGTTACTTAATCATCGTCCAAGCCCCTAACCAAGCTCCTCCTATTACACCCTATTTTGGGTTTTTATAATGAGAAAAAATTGTGCTTATGTGTTGCCTACATGGCAACACTTTTTTCTCACTAAATCCCCATAACACATGGTTTTGTAGTATAATCTTCTCTCTCGATGTTCAAGGAAACAAAATTACATTTTATTCCATTTCTCAACTTCAACGTGGGTTTGAACCATGAATGAAAACTTCTAGATCAATCTCCCCATGGATTCTCCTCTGTCTTCATCAGCACCATCTTCGGTTCAAGTAACACAATAGTTACTACCAAGTTTACCCACGTTAGATTCAAACCAGAGCTCACTCTCCAACCTCCGGTGAACATGAGCAATAGTTTAATTTTACCTTCACTTTTAGAGGAGTGAGACAACAGCTAGGGTGTCTTTCATGCCGGAATCTTACGGGTAAAGGGTTTGTAAGTTTTTGTTCCTTATTATTCAAATATAGATCTAGGTTTTTTCTCTCTTAATCAAAGTTGTTCATGTGCAAATGAGTCTTTTGATTGCATTTTCTTGCGACAACAAATATAGGACCAAGGATTGTTATGGAATCTCCAGGGTAAAAGGGTTAAAGGTTTCGGTTTGCTTAACACAGGTCGTGGGGTCCCCCATGTTTGCAATACGTGGGTTGGATTTTGTTGTTTTTAT
Source organism: Ambrosia artemisiifolia (assembly GCA_032199755.1). NCBI lineage: Eukaryota > Viridiplantae > Streptophyta > Magnoliopsida > Asterales > Asteraceae > Ambrosia > Ambrosia artemisiifolia. The sequence continues at coordinate 55,207,133 of CM063513.1, read as the reverse complement.
TTTTTTAGATTCTGATTTGAAGAAGTATTCAAACCAGAATGTTCTTTGTAGTTTGTATTATTATTATTATTATTATTATTATTACTACTACTACTACTACTATTGTTGTTGTTGTTAATGTTAAAGCTAAGAAAAGATAGTGCAAAATCTTATAGAGGGAAGAGAGGATCAGGAGTGAGTGTTAAGTGAGTGATAGGATTATATAGAAAGAGGATCTTCTATAAAAGGAAGCACTTGACCCTCGATCCAAGACTGCAGTGGGGGACTTGTCGTTTATGGTTAAAGAAAGGATTTTGACCTACGGATAAAAGAGTAAACTCCATCACATGCATTGGCTGATGCTGGGCGGGACAATTCACACGTAAAGTGTGATGTGACTGATCACTAGTTCGTTCCTTTTGCTTCTTATGAGAGCTGTGTTGATTTGTAACCTATTGTGTACCTGGCTATTATCTGATTGGTTGTGGTAACCCATGGATATTATCACTAGTTCATTCCCTTTTAAAATAAAAAAGGAAAAAATACAGAAATCGTCCTTTATGTTTACATCGTTTTTTAGTGGATGTCCTTTAACTTCAAAAGTGACGAGAATCGTCCTATATGTTTTAAAATCCTTCAAGTCTCGTCCTTTAGGCCTAACCTGGTTAGTTTTTTTGGTTAAGTTTGGTCATGTGCCTTGCACATGAGGGCAAAATAGTCATTTACTAGCATGTCTCCATCTTTATATAAACCCCAAACCAACCTTCTGCTCATTTGTTTTGCTCTCATAAAACAACACACACATATACTTAGAGAGAGGGAGCCGGACAGAAAGGAGAGCTGGGCGGTGGCCCTTGGCCGCGTACGGCGGTGCTCCGACCACCATCTCCGGCGGCTTTGTTCCCACACCAACACACCCACTTCAACCTTAAGATTCGAGAGATAGAGAGAGAGAGAACCAAGGGATATAAAGAGAGAGATGTCGAAGAGAGAGAAAGAGAGAGTAGCAGGGGAAGAAGAACGACAGATGGTGGTGGTGCACTAGGGTTTCGATTTGGGGGTTTTTGATGGCGGCGGCACATATCTGTACTGGTGGAGCTTGTCACGTTCTCCGATGTCTGATCTGTTTAAGGTAAGATCCATCATCTATTAGGGTTATTATAGCTTGATATTAATGATGGGTTTGGGATGGATGATTGTGATGGTGGACTGTTTAGCAGAGACGGTGGAGTTGGAGGTGGTGGTTAAGGTGGTAATGAAGGGTTCTGGTACTGGTTCAGGTTGTTAAGGTTAAGTAGTGATTGTTGAATGATGATGATGATGGTGGTGGTGGCAGATTGGCGGTAGAGGTGGTGGTGTGGCAGGTTGGTGGTAGAGGTGGTGGTTATTGAAGAATGTAAGTGGTGGTGGTGATAAAGATGATAGAGATGAGGAGCATAACTGTCATTTTGCCCTCGTGTGGGGCCATATGACCAAACTTAACCAAAAAAACTAACCAGGTTAGGCCTAAAGGACGACACTTGAAAGATTTTAAAACATATAGGACGATTCTCGTCACGTTTGAATTTAAAGGACATCCACTGAAAAACGATGTAAACATAAAGGACGATTTCTGTAATTTTTCCAATAAAAAACCTATTATCCGATTGGTTGTGGTAACCCATGGCATTCCTCCACCAAATGTGTACCCGGTTTTTCATCCTTAAGCCACGCATACTCCTACACTCCAAATTGCCAAAGACCTTCATCATGTTTCCACCGCATTCCTACTGGTTCTCCATCTATTTCATCTTTTATTATTCTTCCATCAGAATTACATTAAATTATTACTTCTTTAAACCGTTCATCCCTTCTTTTGTTGATTCATCAACCACCAATCGCCGCTACACCATCATCGTAACAGCATTTCACCGCAGTCACACGCAACCGCCGCTTGCCCTGGTAGCGAAGATTTTGTAGTCGAATAACATCCGTGGGTTTCTTCCACGACATTACCATATCCATTTTCGTGCCCTCTCTTCTTCAATAGTTGGTTTGATTAAGTTGATTATCATGTTAAGCCTTAAATCATTGTCCTTGTTTTAAGATGGCAGAGCCTTTTTGAGGTTTACGATGCTAAACCCTAGACGACGGTCGTGATGTGGCCTCTGGTTTCATTGGAGTTTTGTGGATGGTGGTTTCCGAGGGTTTCGAACCCTTTTATGCTTTCGTTTTCAAACCCTTTAGGGGTCTGCTCGGTTGCGATGGTTGTTGGTTCGGTATCATGGGTTGTATTTTACTCCCTCCGTCCCAATTTAAATGTCCTACTTTCCTTTTTTGTTTGTCCCAAATTAAATGTCTCTTTCCAAAAATAGAAATGTAATTTCCAATTTTGCCCATAAAAGACAAAACACAATCACCACTTTTGAGGATATTATTGTCATATTACCACATACAAACAAAAGATTTCTTAAAATGTGTGTTTTTTGAACTAGGACATTTAAATTGGGACGGAGGGAGTACATTTTTAGCAGCCTTTCGCTTGGTTATGATGAGTTACAAAATAATTTCCGACGATTGATGACGATGGCGTGGCAGGGATGGTGGATGGCAGGTCCAAACTGCAAATCCCTTGTAGCCCTGGTTTTGAAAACTCTGAACCAAGTCATATAATCTTATTGTTATTATCTATGTTTCTGATGAGTGTTGGATTGTTAGAAAGAAAAACAGGGAAGAGAATTCAACAACACAAACCTATCTCATCTTATTCACTTAGCTGCCTTATATACTTGGCTAACTAACTTTCAAATGCTAACTAACAAAGTACAATACTAGTCCTCTAACTATTACATTTTACAAATCAGTCCCTGAACTATCTTTCACATATCAATACTCCCTTTCTTCCAACATTTTTGACCTCAAAAATGAAATGTAGGAAATCCCAGTTGCAAATCTTCTGCATTCTCCCACGTTGCTTCAGAGATTGGTAGTCGATCCCATTGAACCAATACTTCTGCAGAAGCTCTATGCCCTCTTTTAGACAATCTCTTGTTCAACACTTGTAATGGCTTATACAGAAACCTTGGGCCCTGTGGTAAAGGAGTGACCTGAGTAACATCACCTCTTGCCAATTTCAACAGCGAAACATGAAAAACTTGGTGAACTCTTGCATCGTCAGGCAAATCCAGCTTGTATGCAACAGCCCCAATCCTTTCAGTGATCATGAATGGGCAAAAAAATTTTGGACCCAATTTATTAAACTGAGAAGCTCTCAGTGTATTCTGGCTATATGGGTGCAGTTTCACATAGACATAATCACCCACCTTGAATTCCCTCTCACTTCTATGAGCATCTACTGCTTGTTTCATTCGATTCTGAGCTCGTAACAAAGAAAACCTCAACAACTTAATGGTCTCTTCTCTGTCACACATGGACTCATCCACTGCTGCTACTCTAACATCCTTTGGTACATAAGGAATAAAAAGAGGAAGAGGGTATCCATATAGTGCTTGAAAAGGTGTCACCTTTAAAGAAGTATGATAGTTAGTATTGTACCAAAATTCGGCCATAGTTAACCATTTTACCCAATTAGCAGGCCTGTCCATAACCATACACCTTAGATAGGACTCCAAGCACCTATTCACTACCTCAGTCTGCCCATCAGTCTGAGGATGATGAGCAGTTGACATGGCTAACTGAATTCCATGTAAAGCAGTAAATTCTTTCCAGAATTGACTGATAAAGACAGGGTCCCTATCAGATACAATTGACTCAGGCCAGCCATGCAATTTAAACACATGGTCAAGGAATAACTGAGCTACTTGAGCAGCAGAGTAAGGGTGGGTAAGGGACATAAAATGACTGTATTTAGTGAGCCTATCAACAACCACAAAAATGGAGTCTTTACCCTGAGACCTTGGTAAACCCCCTATGAAGTCCATGGATATGTCAGCAAATACCTGATTGGGAACAGGTAGAGGCTGCAACAATCCAGGAGATGCCAAAGTTTCGTACTTGGCTCTTTGACACACAGTGCAATTTGTTATAAAATTCCTTACTTGTTTGTGCAACCCTTTCCAATGAAACAGTGCACCAATCCTCTGAACTGTGGCATGGACACCTGAATGACCACTAGTGACACCACTGTGGCAATAAGCAATGATGTCTTCTTGTAAAGCCACATCCTTTCCAACTATAATCTTCCCTTTTTTGAACAGTGCATTATTATTCCAAGAATACTTAGGATGAGTGTTACCTGACTGTAAAGTCTGTAAGATAGGCTGTAGCTTAGAATCAGCTGACCATGAAGCCTGAATCCTGGTCCACAGAGTAGGGTCAAATGTACTCAGGGTTATGTTCATCAAAGCTGGAGACTGAACTCTTGATAAAGCATCTGCTACACTATTTTCAGACCCTTGCTTGTACATGATTTCAAAGTCATATCCCAACATCTTTGCAAGCCAAACTTGTTGCAAAGGAGTGGTGATTTTCTGTTCAGCCAAATGTTTCAAACTCTTTTGATCTGTTCTTAACACAAAATGACCCATTGACAGATAATGATGCCAATACTTAACTGCAAACAGAATAGCCAGTAACTCCCTTTCATAAACTGACAAGGCCTGTTGTCTGGGAGACAACCCTTTGTTGATGAAAGTAATAGGGTGACCTTCCTGCATTAAAACTGCTCCAATGCCCTTCCCAGAAGCATCAGTCTCCACCACAAAAGGTTTGGAAGGTTTTGGTAAGGCTAGAATAGGTGGAGATGACATTATGTGTTTAAGTTTTTCAAAAGCTTGTGTGGTTTGTTCTGTCCACACAAAGGCATCCTTCTTTAATAAATCAGTCAAAGGTCTAGCTAATATCCCATAGGATTGTATGAATCTTCTGTAATAACCAGTGAGGCCTAAGAAACCTCTCAGCTGCTTAACATCAGTAGGAACAGGCCATTCCTTTATTGCGGCAATCTTGCTAGGATCAGTGGACACACCCTTATCAGAGATGATGTGTCCAAGGTACTCTACAGATGTACCTCCAAAAGAACATTTGGACCTTTTTGCATACAACTGATTCTGTCTCAACACTTGCAGCACCACTTCTAAGTGTTGTAAATGAAACTCCCAAGACTTACTGTATACCAGTATGTCATCAAAGAACACAAGAACAAACTTCCTTAATTGTTCTTTAAACACAGAGTTCATTAATGCCTGAAATGTGGCTGGGGCATTTGTAAGGCCAAAAGGCATGACCACAAATTCAAAAAGCCCCTCATGAGTCCTGAATGCAGTCTTAGAAATGTCTTCTTCATGCATTCTTATTTGGTGATAACCAGCCCTCAGGTCTAACTTAGAGAAGACCTTAGCTTCTCCTAGTTCCTCAAATAGCTCTTCAACTAAGGGAATAGGATAACTGTTCTTAATAGTTGCATCATTCAACCTTCTATAGTCTATGCAAAACCTCCAAGACCCATCCTTCTTTTTTACTAGGACAACTGGAGCAGCAAAGGGACTAGTGCTTCCCCTTACTACACCTGTTTCCATCAATTCTTTTGTAAGTTTCTCTATGACATTTTTTTGGGCTGAAGGGTACCTATAAGGTTTTAGGTTGATAACTTGGGACTCATCTTTTAACAGGATTTTATGGTCAAAGGCTCTCTTAGGTGGGAGGGTGGTAGGTGTAGAAAACACATCTTCAAAATCAGACAGTAATGTTTCAATTTGATCATTAAGAACTACATTGCCCACTTTAGTTTCATGTTGAAATTCCTGTTTTGCCCCTTCAGACTGTAGGCTAAACAAGTGAGCTTCTACCACTTTCTCATCATTAGCCAACCAAGAAGTTATTGCATTGGCTGAACATAGTGTCATTTTGTTATTCTCAACTCCCTTCAACTTGCATTATTTACCATTGATGGTAAATTGCATAGTCAAATCCAGAAAATTCCAAACTATGGCTCCTAGTGTCAACAGCCACTGAACACCTAGGACCATGTCATAATTGTCCAGTGGTAAAGCCAAGACATCAGCAGTGAACCACATGCCTTGCATGTACCACTGAAAGTTTGGACAATAATCTGTACACATAATTTCAGACCCATTTGCTACTCCAACTGAAATGCTGGAAATGGGCTTCATCATGCACTTCAGTTTGAGAGCCAAACAAGCATTAACAAAATTATGTGTTGACCCAGAATCAATCAAGATTCTTATCTGTCTATTACCAATGGTTCCAATTACCTTCATAGTAGAGTAAGACACCATACCAGTCAATGCATGTATCGAAATTTGGGGAGGATCAGTCCATTCTTGATTAACTTGAGTGTCTTCTCTCTCATCAATGACTTCTACTTCCACATCATCTTCTGATCCAATGATTTCCAATACAAACAACTGCTTATTGGGGCACTTGTGAGTGGAAGTAAATTTCTCTGGACACCAAAAACATTCTCCCCTAGCCCTTTTTGCTTCCATTTCTTTACTGGATATCTGTTTAGTGTTAGTAATTCTTTTGGTTGTTGAGGGTGAGGGTAACAAAGGAAGGTGTTTAACATTTCCATGTGGTTTGAAAGAGTTTTGGTTTCTGCTAGGATAAGAAGAGTTGTACTTAACAACATTAGTATGGTTTACTTTCTGAATGGTATTATTTTGGGTTCTTGCAAGGTAATAGGCATCTTTCATGGTTTGAGGTTTGAACATCTTGACTGGCCCACCTATTTCAGGTTTAATGGCTTTCAAGAAGATGCTAACAGCATATGGTTCTGGAATGGATACCTTTAACAAACAGGCATCAAACTCATCACAGAAATCCTCTAGGGATCCTGTTTGGCTCATGGAAGCCAAAGTACCCATGGCATCTTCAAAAATGTCAGTTGAAAACCTGTTAATCAATGCTTCAGAATATTCTTGCCATGTGATCTCTGAAATGGGTACACCTTTTGTTTTTAAAAACATTTGGTGCCATTTCACAGCCTTACCCTCCATATGAATGGCTGCATAACGAACCTTGAAGTTGTCTGGTGTCTCATCCACTGTGAAAAAGTGTTCACAGCGATACAACCAATCATCTACCTCAGTTCCATCAAACTTGGGAAAGTTAATCTTCCCAATTCGATGCAATTTGTCAGTTCTTGGACCTTGACCATTGTTAACAATGGCTGAACACTGGACTCTTTGATCAGCACCCTGTCCATTAGAGGATTCAGTACCCAATTTGGCCAACAAAGCTTGAACACTAGCATTCAAATTAGCGAATGTGGCCTCTGACTTTTGCATGAAGGCATCAACCTTAAGCAAAGTCACAGCATGATCATCCACAGTCTTCTCTAGTGTGGATTTCTCAGTCTCTGAACGACTACGAGTAGTCATGATCAAGAATTGAAGAAATTAAGAGTTTCCAAACGAAAAAGAATCAAGAAATTTATTAAGATTAGACAAATCACTAATTGATCGATCCAATTGATTGACTGATCACAAATTGATCAAATCAAAAGAATGTATTAATCACAAATTGATCAATACTCGCTTGTTAGTGAATCAAACGGAAGACGATAGAAAAAGAAAATGGTGAGAAAAACTTGATCGGAAAACTGATCGGAGATTTGAAGAAGATGAACGGAGAGAAAAAACTAATCAGAATTAGAGCTGAAGTAGGTTGATTAGGGTGTAGTGGTGGTTTATGGTTGACAGTTATGGTGATGGAAGTTAGTTGTGGTGGTAGTTGCGACGGAAGTTGTTAGTTGGGTAGTTAGAAGATAACCGGTGATCGGAGGGCCGAGAATCAGCCGCTCTGATACCAATGATGAGGGTTGGATTGTTAGAAAGAAAAACAGAGAAGAGAATTCAACAACACAAACCTATCTCATCTTATTCACTTAGCTGCCTTATATACTTGGCTAACTAACTTTCAAATGCTAACTAACAAAGTACAATACTAGTCCTCTAACTATTACATTTTACAAATCAGTCCCTGAACTATCTTTCACATATCAGTTTCCTGGACTTTTATAACTAGAGTTAGGGCTATGTTTAGCAAAAATCATTTGTCTACTTATATATTTCGTTGATTGGATCTTGGGTGATATTTTAGAAATAATTTATTAATAATATTGCTTACCATGGTCTGTGATTGTGTGATATGGTTCTTACCAATCTTTGTTGGGTCGAATTATGGTCGTTTACTATTTTTGCAGTGGGATTGTTTGAGTACACTTTTACATCATTGCTTCCTTAGATTTTTAGGTAAATGTTGGTGATGTATAATGTATTTGTGTTTACTTTTCATGATCTAAAGAAGAAGCCTACTAATGCAGCAATTAAATGTTCTTTTTACAAGACTCGTTTTTATTGGATTTAATGGCTTGATGACAATTTGAGAATACTGAGGTGTGGCCATGATTCTTTTAGTTTCTTTTCCACTATGATGGTCAAAAAAATAATCGGATCGGTATGAGTGGTCAAGAAATCAATTCATGTACCTCATGGTATGTATGAGGTAATAGAATTTCATGTTTACTACCTAAATTTCCATCTTCATTTCCCCTTTTTCTGGCCTGAATGTTTTGATTTGTATAAACTATAAACTGTTTGGTTTTGAAGTGTTTAAGGTTGTGATGACGGGCCGTTGCTTATTTCTGTCGTCAGCGGCATCAAAGGTTGGGCTTATGGGCTATGGCTATGATGATTTACGGGGTTTGTTATATGCATTTTTTTTCACTTGGCTATAATAGCCAATTACGCACAATGTTCTGCGTCTGTTAATTCTTTGATATAACTTCGTATGAAACTCCAACGATGATTTACTCCATTTCTGTCAGCATGACTTATTATCGATGATGAAGTATTGTTAGCTTTAGTTGGCTGGTGCGTAACCCGTTGCCTAACCTTTTGAATGGCTTAGGATTATTGATGGCTCTGATGACGAAAACGTATCTGTTTTGATGGCATTTTGGACAGTATTATATAATTTGTTGCAAATGTACTTCAATTGACTGGCCTAACTTTTTAGTTGTTCTTGAACTTTGCTTGAACTTTTTTATAAATTAATATGGTAAATGCAGGTAGCAAATATAACTCTGCATTGCCACGGTGTACTAAAGATAATTGGTGATATTTATACAGTGTAATTAACATTATTTCCTAGGTAGGAGTAAAAGTGGGAAAGGTTATAAAACAGGGAACGGTAAGATCTTCTTCCTGTTTTAATTAAGAATAACCTTATTGTTTCTTACTTATTTTACCTTTTATTTGCTGCAGACTGAGCTACTGTAGTATTTCTTTAAAATTCTGTTCTGAATTATTTTCTTTTATGAATATAGAGAAATGTTTAAATATGTGATGACCCCATATTGAATTTATAAGTTTTAATATATCAAGATGTGCTCCATGTTACACAATACACACACATTTAAAGTTTAAGAGGTTAATTTGGAGTTTATTATGCAAATATGTATTTTAGTGAAGTGACTGCTTTGCATCTTTATCAAGGTATAGGTAAGAATCCTTCTTCTACATCTTATATCATAATTAAGCGTCTTATAAGATTACCTGTTTTTTGTTGTCACCCAACACGTCTTACCCACTCCTAAGCTCAAAGTGTCGTGGTGTATGCACACAATGACTTTGTTAGAAAGAACAAGAAGAGAGTGACAAATCGGTGATTATTGCGTGTTAGTGTCGTTTAATAAGAAAATTCCAGCCGTTTGCCTTCAAGGATGAATGTTGCTTTTCATGGATAAAAAGGTAATTACATCTATTTAGGCAAATCTAGAACCAGTTATGAATGTTGTATTTTAACAATCACTAAAATGTGTTATTTTTACAATAGCTAAATTGTGTTAAATTTTTATTAACTTTATTTTTATTTTCAATTTGAACCTTTGGTACATTAAAATGTTGAGCTAATATTATAGATAAAGTATAACCTTTAAACTCATGCTTGCATTGTTGTATTGACAGGAATGTGGATTCATATCTAAAGTGTCAAAATCATGGTATCAAACTCAAATAATCTTTATTAAACCCAAACCAGAATGTTTACACCCAAGAAACAAAGTATCAAACCCTAATACAAGCTCTCTACCTCAACTACTCTTTGACCAACATATCACTATCATCTACAAAGGAAAAAAATTAACAACACAAGATCTGGAACAAGGTGTTCACAGATCAACAATCTAATCTAGATGAAAAGAGAGAACAAAGTACAATACTGAGAGAATAGAGAACAATAATATGAACGAATGAATCTGATCTTCGAAAGAGATGAGAAGACTTTATATATCAACACTCTCAACTTCTCCTGGGGATCCGTGTAGATCAATCTCAACCGTTGAGAAAAAGCACAAACTGATCTCGTCCGTTCATGTATAACAAACTTGAACCCAGTCATAAAGCATTGAACCTCTTCATAATGAACCCCATAATAAACTGAGGCCTTCATAACGGGCTGGTGACAAACAAGCCCAACAGACTCCTCCTTTCCTTTAGCCCAATGCCTTTACTCTAGACCAACGCACGATCTGATCCACTTCATTGATCCAATCCACTTCATAATGTTCTACAAGCTATCAGCACCTTTGGCATTCATCTTATTACCTGAAAATGTACTTATGCAAAATATTAAAGTAAATGTAAAGACCAATAACTGACCCATTAAGATATTGACCCATTTGGTTTTAAATTGACAATGAAATGTACTCATTTGAACACCCCCCCCCCCCCCACAATTTAACAACCAAAAGGATCTTCTAATCTTAACAACTTACACATTTCTTCATGACCATTGACACCAAGTCCTTTAGTCATAATATCAGCTACCTGCTGATCTGAACCTATTTTTATAGTTTGAATAATTCTTTTAACAATTAAATCTCTTAAAAAGAATAAATCTAACTCAAAATGTTTTGTTTTATCAAAAAATACAGGATTAGAAGCAATGGACAATGTTGCACTATTATCACAAAATAGCTTAACTGGTAAATCTACTTGAATGTTTAATTTTGAAAACAAGTTTTTAAACCACAAAATTTCACAAGCAACAGTACACATTGCTCTAAACTCTGCCTCTGCAGATGATCTAGCAATTGTAGACTGTTTCTTACTTTTCCAGGACACAAGCGACTCTCCCAGAAATACACAGAAACCAGTCACTGATTTTCTGGTGATTGTACATTTTGCCCAATCAGAATCTAAATAGGCAACAAGGTTAAACTGTGTACTTTTCCTAAAAGAGATTCCTTTACCAGGAGCAAGTTTCAAATATCTTAACAATCTTAAGGCTATTCTTGAATGACCTTCAGAAGGACTATTCATAAACTGGCTTAAATAATGAACAGCATAGGAAATATCTGGTCTTGTATGAGACAGATATATTAACTTTCCTACCAATTGCTGATAGCCAGTTATGTTAGTCAATTTCTCAGGATGATCATTACAAGAATTAGTTAAGATATGATTAGGTTCTAATGGATTATTGACAGGTTTGCATCCCAAACATGCCATACTCTGCCAACAAATCCATACAGTATTTCCTTTGAGATAGACATAGACTATCTTTACAGGAAATTACTTCTAGACCTAAAAAATATTTTAACTCTCCTAAATCTTTTATTAGGAACTTCTCCTTTAAACACAGTTTAACTTCATTTATCTCATCTATACTATCACCAGTTAGAACAATGTCATCTACATATACAAGTAACAAAACAGTAGTAGATTTAGATATTCTGATAAACAAAGAATAATCACACCTACTTTGAGAAAAACCAAAACTGGTTAAAACACTAACCAACTTTTCATTCGACATTCTAGGGGCCTGTTTCAGCCCATATAAGGATTTATTTAATTTACAAACTTTAGTTTCACCTTCAGAAAAATATCCTTCAGGTAAACACATATAAACATCTTCATTAAGATCACCATAAAGAAATGCATTATTTATGTCTAACTGGAACATTTTCCAGCTGTTTTGAACAGCTATAGACATCACAGTTTTAACTGTAACAAACTTAACAACAGGGGAGAATGTTTCATCAAAGTCAACGCCCTCCTTTTGATTATAACCCTTAGCAACAAGCCTAGCCTTGAATCTTTCAATCTCACCACTAGATTTATACTTGATCTTATAGATCCATTTACACCCTACTAGACTTCTACCTTTAGGGAGATCTACTAAAGTCCAAGTATTATTCCTATTCAAGGCTTCTATTTCATCATTCATTGCATTCACCCAATTAGGGTCATGCATGGCTTGTTTATAAGTTTTAGGTTCAACAGTCTTGTTTAATATACTAGCAAAAGCTTTATTTTCACAAGTTAAGTTTGCATAATTGACTGACCTTTCAATACCATACTTAACTTTCCCTTCTATGACAAAGTCATCAAGTTTCCTAGGAATGGAAGTCCCCCTAGTGCTTCTTCTAACACTTAGAATATTTGAATCATTGCCCTCAGAACTGGAAGTAGTTTCACTTTCAGTCCTCACATGGTCAGCCCTGTCCTGACCTTGGTTAACACCAGGACTTTATGATTCTGTAACATCACTTGTCCTATCATTAACTAAGGTGGACTGCTGATCAACATGTGTCCCTGAATTAACTCTACCTGAGCCCCTTCCCTCATCATTGGGCTCTTCAGGGCATTCAGATGTTTGTGTTTCAAAATCAAAATTATTAAAAAAGTTTAATGAGTCTAAATTTTCAATGTTATTATCATTAAACCTTTGAAAAACATTTTTATCTTTAAAAGGGAATATTGTCTCATAAAACTTCACATCTCTAGAATAAGAGATGGTTTTTGATTCTAAACTATAGACTTTATACCCTTTCTTTTCATTTGAATATCCAATAAACACACATTTTTCAGCTCTTTCACTAAGTTTATTAGACTCATTTAAGATAGTAGAAAAACACAAACACCCAAATACTTTTAAGTGATCTAGGAAGGGTACAAAACCAAACATAAGCTCATAAGGGGTCTTGCCATCCAAAACTGAAGAAGGGGTCCTATTAATTAAGTAGGCAGCAGTCAATACACATTCTGACCAAAACCTAACAAGTAAGTTACTCTGAAATAACAGAGACCTAGTCACATTTAACAAATGCCTATGCTTCCTTTCAGCTATCCCATTCTGTTGGGGTGTGTATGCACAAGTTGTCTGATGAAATATTCCCAAATTCTTACAAAAATTTGACATCTGACTGTTAACAAACTTGTAAGTCCCAAACTAATACGATATCAAGTAATATAATCAGTAGGCGGAATCTAGTGATTATATTATTCAAGAACACAATGAACGATTGATTAAAAACCTCAATAGCATACGATCTCTAAAGGATTCGTCTGATACTAGAGAGTGTTTTGTTATAAAATGGAAACCGCTAACCTAACAAATGACTAGAACAAAGCATTATATAGGTCCTATGCTAGGTTTGGCCCACATGGCCTAGCCCAAGCCCAACTGAGAACTAACTAGTTCTCGGCCCAAACACCTTAAATAACCGAGAACTCAAGTGTTTTCGGTTCCAAATATCGTAACTAAAATATTAATCACCAATACTTATTTGATAGCGTCAGTCTCAATATTCTAGACCCAACAATCTCCCCCTAGACTGATGCTATCAAATGGTCTTCATAATTTGAATGTAGCATTGTGATCTCCCCCTAGATTGTTGTTGGGGTGTTGGTGTTGTTTTTGTTGAAAGTTTTTTTTTATATACTCTCAAACTCGGGCCTTTTCTTCTTCTCTGGGAGTAAAATCCACATTTGGATGATCATCAGCATTTGCTTGAACTCTAGCTAAAAGAAGATGTGAGAGGAGGATTCTCATATCTCTTTCTTTTTCAATCTTTGTCTTTCAAGTAGGATCACAGGTACTTCTGCATGTGTACTTTCATTATCAAAACATGCAATCACAACAAGTTCTTGTGACTCAGGTACATCATCTCATCACGGTGCTTCATGCTTGTCAGCAGCTGGAAATCATTCTTCATCAACCCCTGTTTTCCTTTTCAAATCAAATTCTGCACATTCTCAGAACTTGGTAAGCAAACATTTAAATATAATAGAGGATTCAGTATCATGAACACCAAGTAAATCCAAGAACTTCCAATTAAAATTTTCAAAAGAAACTTGAATTTCTTCAAATATTTTGAATGATCGGTCAAAACTTCAAGAATGGTTGATTTTATAAATATTAAAACTAAAACGAAAAAAAACAAAAGCAAAACAATAAGAATCAAAATAAATGAAAAATAAATTGAAATAAAAATAAGTAAACTTTGTTTTTCTCAGGGGAGAACATCACTGTGATTCAGACTCAGTGACACTTATCAACACGGATCTACTCCAGTCGGTCTGGGCAATTGCCAGTATATTTGTCCACTTAAACTTATTGCGTTAGACCTTCTTATGACTGCCCGCGATTAATTTATCATGTTTTTGGTGTATTAATTATGGACACTCAAGCAAGTCACAATCAAATCCAAGAATTATATGTGGTACACTCTATCATGCAAGTAGTTTCCCTACCACATATTTTCACAGTGTCTGTTCTAGAATTCTGAAACCTTGACTGGGACTTGGTTGAGAAGAGAAAAGAATAGATCATTTAGAAAGATGTGGTTTAATCTACAGGTCAGATGATTTCTCAAATGATATAGGTTTTGATGTTTTGGGCTCTAGAGGGCCTCTTTTGATGTGCTCATTGGCATCTTTTTAGGCTCATTGGCCTCTTTTGGAGTTTTAATCTACAGTGCGACAATGTACAGCTAGGTCAGCATATATCTGGATGCAGCAGAAGCTGACATTGCCTAGCATCCCCAGGTCTTTGCTTACACAATACAAAGGAGATACATGAGTTTTTCAGAAAAAGGTTTCAGACCTAGAACACAGTGTGTATCGGGATGTCACACAAGCATTCAAATAAAAAATGTACCAATTCCATGTGACGTTTCCTACTGAGGCCATATGTTATCTTTAAGTGTGTCACTAGATCAGCCAATTTTCCGGTCGTAAGGACAAGCCTACCAACATATCACCCTAGAGCCTAACCGTTTCAATACTGGTCTTACGTGTGTCAGCCTTTTTCACAAGTGGTACAACAAAAACACATTTTGTAGTTTTCCTTTTTCACATGTTTTTGTATTTTTCTTATTTTCTCTCCTATCTCCCCTTAAATTTTGTACATAAATA
Organism: Ambrosia artemisiifolia; assembly: GCA_032199755.1. Taxonomy (NCBI): domain Eukaryota; kingdom Viridiplantae; phylum Streptophyta; class Magnoliopsida; order Asterales; family Asteraceae; genus Ambrosia; species Ambrosia artemisiifolia. Next base: position 55,191,990 of record CM063513.1, on the reverse strand, counting down.
AAATAAAACATTATTTTTGTATTTTCCTTGAATATCTCCATTCTCCCCCTAAATTTTGTGCATAAATAAATGAAAAAGAAAAATTTATGTATAAAATTTACCTAAAAATAAGAAAAATCTTTTTGTTCTTTTCTATAACCATTCTCAAAGTGATGACCAATCAATCATTTTTTAAAATTTGTGCACCAAATTCAAATGTACCTGCCATGCTAACATTACCTCCCTTATCTCCTTCGAAGGAAACATACTCTGTGTTAAAAGAGAGATGTCACCTAACATATGCTTGGAACAACCACTATCAACACCAGTGGTTGACGATAATCCTCCTAGGATGTCCCTGCATAAGTAAGGAGATTAATTAGACATCGGTACCCAGGCCATAGCGGTCCTGGGTAATCCAGAAGCATCAATATAAGATACTTCCCTCAAATACATGTCCTTTAAAATTGGAATTGCTGCTGCTTTTGGTTTCCAAAGTTGTTTAGGCTTAACAAACGATTTAGCTACTTTTGGAGTAGACACTTTTGGTTTTTCAGGTTGTTTAGATTTGAAAATCTGTTTTTGTTCTTCAACAACCTTTCGTTTGTTCTTAGCAGCAATCCAGTCACCATCAGATGGTTTAACCTTTGGATATACATTCTTCCTTGTCTTAGGTTGAGGAACCTTCATTAACTTGGAATGGTAGTTATCCCTAGGTGTAACCCTTTGATTTTGTCTGTAATAGGGAACATAAGGACGATATGTGCAGTTTCTTGCGATGTGACCGGGAATTCCACAATTGTAACATGTCTGCTTTTTCATGTAAGGAACATATCCTGGTTCATTCGATCCAACAGAAGATGATATATGTGAATGATAAGATCTGTTAGATGATTTGTTGGAACTGTCCTCAAACTTTCTGCTTTGTTTAACATATGCAGCACTCTTTGATCGGTGAGCACTTGCAGATTCTGATGATTTATGAGAACAAGTTCTTCCTTGTGTAGCTGGTTGTTTCTGTGCCCTTCTTTGTGTGACCTGGACCTGTTTATGAGAGTTAGAACAAGTATGTTTTCTATTTTTCTGAAAACATTTTTCATTTTGTAAAACAGGTTTTGGTGGCACATATTTCTCAGTTGTGGCATTTACTGCTGGTTTTAAGAGAAACTTTGGCACATAAGGACATGCATTACTTGACAAATTTGAAGTTTTCAAACAACCATCATCAGTTTTAGCAAAAACAGTTGAGGTAGGTTCATTGATCTTAGGAACAGAACCTACACTAGCATCACTTTTAAAAGAAGAATCAGAAATTATTTTTAGTTTAGAGTCATTAGAATTAAAATGTTCTTCATCTTCTTCAGTCCATTCTTCAACTAAAACTGTTTCTGCACATGAAGTAGACGCATCAGAATTATTCACACATGTAAAATTAGCAGTTACTTCGTTTACTGATCCTATTCCAACAGTTTTTGAATCAACAACATTTTCTGAGTCAGATTCATCTGAAGTTTCTGACTTACTATAGGAGCTTGAGCAACTGTCAGAGTTGATAGATTTTGCAATACTTTTAAACAACATTGATTCAATTGATCCTATTGCAAAATTTGATTTCATTGAAGATGTGCCATCATTGACATTGTGAGAGTTGTTATTTTCAGATTTAACATGGTTGCTCATTTCCTTGCTTTCTGATTTAACGAACTTAGCAACAGGAACATCACTAAGTGGAGCAACATACTTAGATTGTTTCTTGTGCCCTTCTGGTTCTGCAATCTTAATTGGCACAGACTTAACCGGCTCTACCACTAACCCATTTGGTTTTGTTATCTTTATGGGAACACTCTTTGCGGGTTCAACGACCAACCCCTTCCCATATTCCATATTTTTCTCATTTTCCATTTCCTCATCTGTGAGAGGCAATCCGATGTAGTTGTGATTATAGGGAGGTGCAATTTCTACAAAACCTATACCAGCTCCTTTGTTTTCCCTAAACTTGAGTTTTGAACTTATCATTTTCTCAACACGCTCACTAGAACAATCAAATTTTCTAAAATGGAAATCGGCATTTTCAAATTTTGATTTTAAAGAATCTAGCTCAGCACTAAGTTCATCAATAACTTTCTTTTGATGCATGACAAGACAATTTTTATTGCTTAAATCATTATTGTATTGAACGACATCCTTTTCTAAGGCTTCTACTCTAAGTTTGTAGGCAGAGGTTCGGCTATTAAGACAAGAAATCTTCCCTTTTAGCTCATCGTTCTCTCTTACTAATTCAGAGTTATAACCTTTGTAATATTTAGCCTTTTCAACACAAGCATTAGAGCATAGATCAGAAAATACCTGATGTGAAGCATGATTGATATATCGTAGCGGCGCAGGAACCTGATACTGAACAGGTACTGGAATAACAGGAGCGGGTGCAGAAGTTGTAGCAGATGTATAACTTGGCATAGTGGCAGCAACATTTTCAACTTGCTGTTTGTCATCATGATCATACTTGTTTATTATTGAGATCAAATCTTCAAGCTTTGTTGTACTTAAATTCTCCGTGTTTTTTATTTTAAACACACTTGTATCCCAATAACGTGAACGTGGCAGAGCATTCAAAAGTGTTTTGTAAACTTCACTGGTTGACACCTCAATTCCGGCAGACTTCATTTTAGAAATGAGTTTCGTAAATCTGTTGATTTGTGCTTCAACAGTTTCATTTAAGAGATGTCTAAATCCATTGAATTCATTTCTGAGTAGATCAAGTTGAGCAGACATTTTAATTCAGTAAATGACGATCCACAAACCCTTTAAATCCGAGAACCAATCCGAAAACACAAATGAACTTTGAGAACTCTAATCGGAGAACAAGAACACAATGAGAACAAGTCTTGAAACCCGAATACCAAAAATCCGAGAACTTCTTTTATGAATGAGTCGAGAACGTATTTTGGACTTTATCCAAAACTGAGCAGTCCGAGAACCTTGTGAAATCCCAATAGAATTTCGAGAACATAAACAAATCTCCGGGAACCAAGCTAAATTCGTGAACCAAAGCAAAAACTCGAGAACCACATGTAAATCCGAGAACAAATCTTGAAACCGGAGAACACTTTAAATTTTTGAGAACCTGTGGAACCCAAGAAAAATAATAACTCCAATAACAAGAAACCCGAGAACCAACTCCTTTCCGAGAACACAACTGAAATCTCGAGAACCTCAAACGTAGCAAACTGTGAATCCGAGAACAAACATAACCGAAAGCTTATTCCTTATTCCTGAATTAAATCGAGAGCATGACACAAACCGAAAAAATTTATTTTCCGAAAACAATCAGAGAACATAGAATTTTGTCCAAGGACTTTTAATTTCAAAAACAAACAAGTTGATCATTTTTTATATTTGTTGAGATAATATCAAAATTTTCAAACTTTATGAGATATCAAAAAATTTAACTTTTCACAAAATTTCGGATCTTTCAACAAAAAAACCTAAATCTTTAAAAATGTGATAAGATTTGAATTTTCCTTAAATCATGCAAACAAATTTTGACTTCTCAAAATTGAATCAAACCAAAAAAAATTCGGACTTCCTGACTAAAAATTTTAGAAACACTTTTTGCAAAAACATTTTAAAAATCAATCCAGAACCAATTAAGGTTTTTTTTTTAAATCTTAAATGGAAACAAAAGCTTTAAACCTTGAATCCATATAAAATTGAATCAAGATATAACATGAATTGTTTTTTTTTTTCGAGAACAAGCAGACAAGATTCAATAAAAAAACATCAAAAATTAAATATGAATTAGAAGATGAAAGCTTTTTCAGATTTGAGTACAAACAAGGAACCAACAAAATATTTTCAAATCGGAAACAAAAAAAACATTTCTTTCAAATCAGAATTAACCATAGCCGATGAGAATTATCAATTGAAACGCAACAAAAATGATATGATCGACTAAGCTACCCTCTTGAATCTCTTGATATCACAACCGAGCCTTGAATAAGCTTCAATGGCTCTGATACCAATTGTAAGTCCCAAACTAATACGATATCAAGTAATATAATCAGTAGGCGGAATCTAGTGATTATATTATTCAAGAACACAATGAACGATTGATTAAAAACCTCAATAGCATACGATCTCTAAAGGATTCGTCTGATACTAGAGAGTGTTTTGTTATAAAATGGAAACCGCTAACCTAACAAATGACTAGAACAAAGCATTATATAGGTCCTATGCTAGGTTTGGCCCACATGGCCTAGCCCAAGCCCAACTGAGAACTAACTAGTTCTCGGCCCAAACACCTTAAATAACCGAGAACTCAAGTGTTTTCGGTTCCAAATATCGTAACTAAAATATTAATCACCAATACTTATTTGATAGCGTCAGTCTCAATATTCTAGACCCAACAAAACTCTAAGCCATTATCACTTCTAAAACACCTAACTGTTTTATTAAACTGATTTTTAATTATGTTAACAAATTCTTGAATATTATCAAAAACTTTAGACTTGTGCTTCATAAGACATACCCAAACAGTTCTAGAATAGTCATCAACAATAGTTAGGAAGTATCTAAACCCCTCCCTACTAGGAACCCTATAAGGCCCCCACACATCCAAATGAATAAGATCACCAATTCCTGAGGACTTATGATCACTCAAAGGAAATGGTTCCCTATGTTGTTTTGCCTTGTGACAAACATCACAAGGCAACTCAGAATCTTTAGGACCAATGGTACCTATGATAGATTCTAGTTTATGAACAACAATATCAGCAGGATGTCCTAACAGGTTGGTACACACTGTCAAGCCCCATGAGAAATTGCATCAACTTAATCATGCTATTGAAATTATTAAATTCTCTAGAAGCATTACAAGTACAAGCAGGTAATTGCAAAATTTGATCTAACTGTTTCCACATTATGTTTAACTTGTGATAATATTCAGCAACTGTCATACCATTCTGAATAAAACTATTTATCTTTTGATACAAATCAAATACTACAGAACCATCAACTTTGTCATATGTTTCCTTAAGTTCAGCCCAAACATCATTGGCTGACTTAGAAAACACATGACCCATATACAAATCCTCACTAATAGAGTTGAGGATCCATGTTAAAACAATAGAATTGCATCTGTCCCATTGTCTAGCAAGCACATCATCAGTTTCAGATCTAGTACATGTTTTATCTATGAAACCCCATTTGTTTTTTACTTGTAAAGCAAGTTGTAAAGCATTAGACCATACTGAATAATTTTCAGAACCTTTAAGTTTGATAGTAATAATGGTCAGGTTACTTGAGTCAGATGGGTGCAGATACAATGGGTCACTTGCATCTAACTTACTAACCAATGTTTCAACTATAGCCCCACCACCAGCAGGGTTTCCCCCACCACCAGCAGGGTTCACAACATCACCCATTATTAATCAAACAAATCAGTAACTCACACAACAAGCAAGAAAACAAGCAACAACTAAATAACAAACAAGAAACACAGATCACAAAATTAATCAAAAATCTTAATCACTAACACACAGTAGGCGAAGCCAGGCCAGTGATCCAAATCAGTGGATCCTCAAGGGTTCCACCGCAGGTCTTAACCTGGGAGCCTCTAGACCTAAAACCACACACAACGAACTCAAATACTGAGCCAACTCCGGTCCCCCTAACCCGGACAGTGCTCCTAGACGACAATAAGAAAAAGAACTAAGAACAATAGTATGAAACGATCTCACCAAGAATATCCCCAAGTTAGGGTACTCCAAACAACTCGTAACGATTAACCTTCACTTAGGGTTAATCGTCAGAGAGCAAAGATAAGATCCCAAATCCAAGCTGAAAACAGCTTCAACCAGATCCACCAGGATTCAACACAAATAACCTCGAATCAAGAGTGTCATCGGAAGATATAACCAAGATCACCAACTCAGATCGAAGACCTTCAATCAAGAACAATGTCAGGACTCGATCTACAACCTAGAGCTCTGATACCATGTCAAAATCATGGTATCAAACTCAAATAATCTTTATTAAACCCAAACCAGAATGTTTACACCCAAGAAACAAAGTATCAAACCCTAATACAAGCTCTCTACCTCAACTACTCTTTGACCAACAGATCACTATCATCTACAAAGGAAAAGATCAACAACACAAGATCTGGAACAAGGTGTTCACAGATCAACAATCTAATCTAGATGAAAAGAGAGAACAAAGTACAATACTGAGAGAATAGAGAACAATAATATGAACGAATGAATCTGATCTTCGAAAGAGATGAGAAGACTTTATATATCAACACTCTCAACTTCTCCTGGGATCCGTGTAGATCAATCTCAACCGTTGAGAGAAAGCACAAACTGATCTCGTCCGTTCATGTATAACAAACTTGAACCCAGTCATAAAGCATTGAACCTCTTCATAATGAACCCCATAATAAACTGAGGCCTTCATAACGGGCTGGTGACAAACAAGCCCAACAGACTCCTCCTTTCCTTTAGCCCAATGCCTTTACTCTAGCCCAACGCACGATCTGATCCACTTCATTGATCCAATCCACTTCATAATGTTCTACAAGCTATCAGCACCTTTGACATTCATCTTATTACCTGAAAATGTACTTATGCAAAATATTAAAGTAAATGTAAAGACCAATAACTGACCCATTAAGATATTGACCCATTTGGTTTTAAATTGACAATGAAATGTAATCATTTTAACATAAAGAATACCGATTTCTGATCTGTTATGGAAATTCGCCTTTGATTGCACATATTTATTAGGTATTTTATAAGAATGAGGTGCATATTTATTTGGGTGTATATTTGTCATCCAAATGCCGGTTTGTATATTTATTATCTAAATGCGAGGATGTCCATAAGTATATGGGACATTTATTTGGGTTAGAAAACACCTAGTTTAGTTAAAATTGGGGCTGCAGAACAGAAGAATTATCACAATATGGGTTTGGCAAGGTACTTCGGATGGCATCTTTACTGTTTCTTCTTGCAGGAAGCTCTTATCACAATATGCGGCTCCTTTCAATCCGTTTGAATGGATTAAGTATGTACCAAGGAAGGTGAGCATTTTTGCGTGGCGTGCTGAGCAAAACAGATTACCAACCTTACTGGGGCTGCAGAACAGAAGAATTATACACGGACCAGTGACTTGCAGGCTATGCGGCTCTTCAGATGAAGATTCGGAACATCTGTTGACATCCTGCTACGTGGCACCCGTAATCTTGGAAAAGGTGTCGGCTTGGTGTAAGATCCCACAGGTATTCGCGTTCAGTGTTCGTGACTTGTTAAACGTCTACAAGACATCGGTCATGGAGAATTACAAACGGAAATGGGTTAGAATGATCATTGTGGGGGCGGCTTGGGCGATATGGAAGGCACGAAATGGGTACATCTTTTTTGGGAAAAGGGTATGTCCTCAAAGTGTTTTTGCTGAAATCCAAACGACTTACCTTTGGGCGAAGAACAAATGCAATAGAAGCAATTGGACGTGGGATGATTGGGTGGCTTTCAATGTTCCGATCACATAACAACCTTTAATGTCTAGTTTGATGTAATGTTGGGTGATGATTTAGTTTGTATGGTCTAGTATCTTACTAGCCTTGTATGTAAACAATTTTGGTGATGAATGAATGTTGTTTGCCGATAAAAAAAAAAGTTAAAATTGTATCTTTCTTCACCTTTCCCAACGTATTTCTCTATTCAAATAATGAATAATGCTGCTTGTTTATTCTGTCCATATTATTTCTTTTTTCATTCTTACACTTGCAAACATGAAGAGAGGCATATACTCGCAAACTTAAACAGATGCATATGAAGAATGTACCATCTTTTTAGTTTGCAATTATGTCTAGCGTACATAAATTGGACAACAAAGCTGCTGTTTGCTAAAATCGTTTACTAAAAGAAAACCTAGTTATTAAGAAACGAAGTTTTAGATTTCAAATAAACGTATTGATTTTATTAAAATAAAGTACTGGTGAACCCAAACCCAAACCGGCTCGACACAGTACAAGCTAAAGTGGGCGGTTTCAACCCGTTACAAAACTGTTTCGCAAATGCTGCCGTGATGCATCACTTACAATCAAACACCAAAAATTCTGCTAAAAATGTCTTATTTTCCTCACTAATTATATATATATTAAAGCGAGAGGTGTTGCAAGCAGTTGATTTGCAACAATTTTGTTTTCGCCCCTTTTTTTTTTTTCCTTTTTCTATTAAGTTTTTTTTTTTGCGTTTTGACCACCAGCTTTTTTATTAAGTTTTTCTTTTCCTATTTGGGCCACATTTTCTTTTCCTTTCTTTAGGTGTTCTTTTTTTTTCCTCATTTTGGCCACCAACTTTTTGGTTAGGTTTTTCTCCCACAATTTTTATTTTTCCACCGTTTTAGCCACCAACTTTTTTGTTAAGTTTTTTTTCCCATTTTTTCCCACATTTTATTTCTTTCTTTTTTTACGTAGTGTCCGTCTACGTTCGTACTTTTTTTTTTTTTGCTTTTTCTATTAAGTTTTTTTTTTTCGTTTTGACCACCAGCTTTTTTATTAAGTTTTTCTTTTCCTATTTGGGCCACATTTTCTTTTCCTTTCTTTATGTGTTCTTTTTTTTTCCTCATTTTGGCCACCAACTTTTTGGTTAGGTTTTTCTCCCACATTTTTTATTTTTCCACCGTTTTAGCCACCAACTTTTTTGTTAGGTTTTTTTTCCCATTTTTTTCCACATTTTATTTCTTTCTTTTTTTACGTAGTGTCCGTCTACGTTCGTATACTACTTTCGTCTCCGTTCGTTTGTAACACCCTTTTTGGTTAAGTTTTTTTCCCCTACTTTTGCCACATTTTATTTCTTTCTTTTTTACGTGGTGTCCGCCTACGTTCGTATAATACATTCGTCTCTGTTCGTCTGTAACACCCGATCTTTAACCCAAGTTGCTCTACGTTCGTATGGTATTTTCGTCTACGTTCGTATACCAATTTTTTATGCGGCGTTAGTCTACGTTCGTACAGTACGTTCGTCTCCGTTCGTCAACGTAAGTTGTTTTAATTTTCTTTCCCAATTTGGACACCGACTTTCGTTTACGTTCGTATAATACTTTCATCTACGTTCGTATAATTCTGCCGTCTACGCTGACGTTCGTATAGTTCTTTCGTCTACGTTCGTATAGTACTTATGCCAACGTTCGTCTGCATTCGTATATTACTTTCGCATACGTTCGTGTGCGTTCATATAGTTCTTTCGTCTACGTTCGCCTATGTTCGTATAGTTCTTTCCCCTACGTTCGATCTCCCATTGCGTAGATCATGGCCAACGGCGCAACGCGCCGTACTTCGAAAACACTAGTTTAGTAAATTGATAATATATAGGCACCACTTAGCATCCGTGATCAACCATTTAAAAATAATCAGTCTGAAGTAAAACATATTATCTAGCACTACTTGCAACTTTACCCTTTTTAAGATCTGCCAATTCTTCAATTAGCTTCTTTTCTTGACCACTTACTCGTTTCGGTATCTCGACTTGCACTCTCACAAGCTGATCACCCCTCTTGTTGCTCTTGTTCAGAAGCGGGACCCCCTTCTTCGCCATCACTAGTGTCGTCCCCGGCTGGGTCCCACTCGGGATTTTCAAATCAACCGTCCCGTCCACAGTCGGCACCTTCACTGTGGTCCCCAGTATAGCATCAAGATACGAGATTTTACAAGTGTAAAGAATATTTGTGTCGTCGCGTTTCAACACAGGATCTGGAAGCACGTCGATCATTACAAAAAGGTCACCAGGGGGGCCGCCTCTCCTTCCGGCGTTACCCTCTGACCGGACTCTTAAACGGCTGCCTGAGTCTACCCCAGCCGGGACTTTAAGGCTGACTTTTTTAGACTTTCTTACACGCCCGTCTCCTTTACATGTATCACACGGAGTGGAAATTTCTCCACTTCCATCACAAGAAGGGCATGTTGATACTTGCTGAAACACACCTAATGGAGTTCTGGCTGATGAGATGACTTGACCCTGACCGCCACATGAATTGCATCTAGATGAGGTGGTCCCGGGCTTGGCACCTGACCCGTCGCAAGTTTTACAGGTATCGAGTTTGGTTATTTCAATTTCTTTTTCAGCACCAAACACAGCTTCTTTGAAGTTTAAGACCAGATTGTAACCCTGGTCTTCACCTTCTGTGGCCATGTTACGTGAGCCTCGCCCTCCCATGCCCATACCCCCCATACCACCCATATCAAATAATGACTCGAAGATATCAAACGGGTTGCTGAAATCCTGTGTGAACCAATTGGAATGTGCCAAGTGGCAAATTTAGAAAACGGAAGCTAATAAGAATGTTGGTGTAACATGTATTTTGGCAGATAAAACTCACCCCTGTGCCCCCCATGCCAGCACCTTTAAGCCCAGCCTCACCATACCGGTCATATATGGATCGTTTTTCATCATCTGATAAAACCTGCATCAGAATAATAAGTAAAAACAAGTCAACTTTAGCAATGATCAAGCAAGAACACTTCTTCTGCTGAATTTTAAAGTACGCTTTTTAGTTTAAAAATGGGGCAAATAAGATTATATTGTTACATTACTCCAATAATAATCTAGTGTTTCAAATAATGTAATTCATGGAGGTTTTGCATCAGTAATATTCCTTGATCTCAGAATTGTTTCATTATATGCTATCTTTTTTTTATTTTACCCATTTGAGCCGTTAAAAGTATAACAAACCCCAAGTCAATACATTGCCACCTCATGGCACATGTATGGTGATTGGTGAGTCAAGAATGTTACCTCATAAGCATTGCTAATGTCCTTAAACTTTTGTTCAGCTCCGGGTTCTCTGCAAAGACATGATAGTCCAACATGAGAAATTATTTCTTTATTTTGTTTCCCTCTTTAACTTTAATATGAATCCAGTACAATAGTTGGAAGTAGAACTGTAAATTCTTTTTAAACATGTATATGACTCATTGGAAAACTGAAAATACGAATTACTGGAAGAATGTAAGCATACATGGATACCAAAATTGAGTAATTGGAGAGTTAATTAGAGTCTTGAAGTACATGGCCAAGTCATGACTAACCACATAGCCGTGTGACGCGTTTTTTTTTCCAAGTACTCCTGCCCAAACCCAAGGTACATCCGTACATGCCTAGTTGAGGTTACCTAGGCGTGTCCAATGCAGCAAAATTGTTATAAAAACATAACTCGATTGGATTCACGAAGGCCAGAACTCAAATATTTAGGGAGATGGAAGATCAAATATCAAAGCTTTCAAGAAACTCGGTTCAAAATTCAAGTTAAGTTTCAGGCTTTAATTCAAGACTTCTTGCAGTTCAGTTTTCTTCATTTGTTTCATCATATTTTCATTCTACTCGAATCGTCTTTCAATTTTTGATTATGGAGTAGTAGTTACTAGTTAGTGTAGTTAAATACTTGCAATAATGAGAGAAACCCTAAAAAAATCATTTAATAAAGTTTTAGTTTTCAAGCATGACTTGTAATTAACCATATTTATGAATTGGAGACTAATAATCTGGATGGCTATAATAAATTAATTGAAGAACAGATATAATAATCCTGTCAGAGACTCAAGAGTAATATATTTCTTTCAAGCCTTTTATCCAGAAAAACATATGCAACACAATTATATATTGAGTATCAGATTTAATACGGACAACCACCGAGGACCCTCCTTATAGAACAGGTGGAATGGGCGGTCAAAAACAAGTCAAAAGAGGCAAAATTATGCGAGAGACTTTTCGACAAAAAATAAGCGTCTTGAAAATTTTTCAATGATTCTCTTGTTACCAGATCCTAATAATTGAATCCTTCTTATATGTCCATTAGTTGGTTGCCCATTGCTGAAAGAATTAGACATGTATCATTGTTTGATCAACATAAACCCGGTTTGCCTCCATAGCAAAAAGGTCTTGTGAAAAAGACAAGTGTAGAAAACCAATAAAAGAACCATGAATGATAAAATTCCAGCGTACGAGTAGAGGTTGTAGAAAAGTGAAAAAGAAAATAAAAGAAGGAAAGGCCTTGAAAAATGCGTAAAGCCTCATGCTTTTGTTCTCGGAACAGGAGGTCCCTGTTCCAAGAACAGATATATATTATTGAGCTTACTGATTTAACTATTACATGAAAGGTCTGAAAGTGCATGCATGTTTTTTAAACGGCTAACTCACACACCCACTAAACCTGTCCATCCTTACTATTCTCTTTGTTATCCTGAACATAGTTGTCGAAACTTATTCTTTTAACATCCTAAACGTGACATCCATAAGATATAACTAATTTTAAACATAACAAACACTTTTAGCACTCCTAATTCTACACCATGGAACTGGAACCCCCAACCACATGGACCTCTACTACACTCTTTGATACCACTACGCAGAAGCCTTTTCGGTAAGTGCATGAAATTAGAACCAATATCTAAAGTGACCACCTATAACAGGTTTTTTAGTGTCCAGTCGAAGATTCGGAGGGTGGATGTACGATAACTAGTCTCTATTGTGCTTGATCTTAGCAACATTTCAAACAGACATAGAGAGAATACAGGAATTACGTGTAGAACTGATAGTAAATGTACTTCGTAAAAATGGAACAGCAGCTAAAAACTTACTTGTTCACGTCAGGATGATAACTCCTTGCAAGTTTCCTATAAGCTGAAAATAGAATAACAGGAGTTAAAACTTCTTGTAACATGTAAAGTTAGTTGATAGATACTAGTTGTAGATAAATAGAAATCAAAATAGAAGGGCCCAAAAATATGATCTGTGATGCCTCTTTAATAAACTAATCTGCTATACATATTATTCCCTCGGTTTCTATCTTTTCGGGCCAAAAAAACTCTCATATCCACCCTACACCTGTCCCTCCCTTAACACTCATTTGTTATTGTTTTTCCAAGCCTTACGCCCACTAAATTGTTCATCCAAAACTAGCAATTTTCGTTGTTACATAAAGAAAACTTGCTAGAAGGTGTGAATTGTGATATAGTAAGCAAGAGTGAAAACAAAACACAGAACTAAAAGAAGTACAGAGATAAAGACAACTAAAACTGAAACTACTTCCTTTACTTGTATAGGGGAAGAAAAGAAAATAATATGGCACTTAAATAGCTTTAAGTGATTGGTTTGAGGGTTTTTTTTGGCTTACCAACAGAAATCTTAAAAAGTCTGAAGTAACAGAAAGGTTATATTTGATATAACTATAAGAATGATTTACTTTTGTTTGCCAGATGGATATGATGGCTAGTTGAAACATTAGGAAATAATACTGGCATAATGAAACAAAAATAACTTTGTGAGGATACTTGTAAACTAACATCTAAAATTTTCTTTTATGTGCTCCATGAAGTACATAAGTAATTTTTTATATAAATATATTCATATGAAGCCTTTCTATACTCAATAAAGTGAAGTTGTTTGTTTGCTTTAATTTGCAAATACCCTACGTTATCAACATTAACAAGTTTAAAAGGTCATGAGTGGCTACTCACAACTAGAAGAACATAGTGTCATTATCTAATGCCGAACATAAAAAAAATCCATCCAGGACTACATAATATAAGAACAGATGGTAACTTCAAGAGTCTGAGATAAATAATCATGCACTTATATGTCACTAACCACTCTTAATCTCTGATTTGCTGGCATTCTTTGACACCCCAAGTATCGAATAGAAATCCTGGATACAAGGTAAAGAGAACATTAAAGCTCTCAACATTTTACAATACAGACAACAATGAGAATATAAATGAACTAATTCTTAACAGCAAACGTACCGCTTCAGCTCTAACAATGAGCCTGCTACCTCTGCGGTGATAAAAATTACCACTTGAAGACCTCAAATGACATAGTGTATGCAAGGAATGTTGTGAGAAGAAGCTTGAACATGATGATGCAAATCCTCTTGTCTTTGTTGATAAACTGATGACCAAGTAGAAATTAAAACATGTGTATTGTCCAAAAAATAATCCCTTTGCATCAAATTACCACTTACAAACCAAGCTATATATGTCCTAACAGTGCTCAATTTTCTGCAACATATTCTCCTATAACCAGAATTCATTCACAAAAACCACATAACAAAAATAAGCATTCCACATTAATGCACACTGACCAGAGGAATGACTCACACTAACTCTAAATCTCGTATTTATAATGCATGAATTATATAACGACCATCAAATACCTCAAACAGAATTTGACACTTTGACTAGTTTCACTGTTCCACTCAGCCTCATAACAACATTCCCAAACATTTCTGAACGTCTAGCATAACTTCACGGTTAATACTCTATAAGTCTATAGCAACACTTGAAAAAGAATTACAAGAGCACGATATTCCCAAACATTTCCGAAGGCCTAACATAACTTCAATGTTTATAGCACCACATGATAAAAGAATTACAAGAACACGCAAGCCAAACGATTAACAGATATATATAGTAATATAGGTATTCAGTGTCCTTTTTTCCTGTCCAACAGCCAAAAATAGACTGCAAACTATCCATGCCTACTGAAATTCAAGTCACAATTTTCGTATAAACATTTTGACACACATCAAATATTTCAAAAATCAGGCAAAGACGGCACACCACCAAACATGTACACGCAAACTCATACAAGCGGGCTGCAGAAAACACAATAATAACATCAAACAACGGCGAAAACACTCACCGAGTCAACCGACTAAATGGCTGGCTAGTCAAAGAGACACTCAACATGGACTGAGGTTGAACTCCCCATAGCGCCACCGATGTACCAGCACAAGGTAAGACTGCCATTCTATATACTCTCTACAAAACAACAAACCATAACAAATAACCAAACTAATGAAACTATTAATATTTATAACCACTTATAATATCAAAATTTCACGTCTCTCAATTAGGATATATTAACACTTAAATGAAATTAGGATATATTATTATTATTATTATTTATAAAAGTTAAAGGAAATTGGATATAGAAACCTGAAATTGAAGGTAGGGGGAGAAATAAAGAGAGTTAAAATGGAGGGTTTGTTACGACGGAGAAGATACTAGAAAGATGAGGTTTTTGAAAGAGAGGGAGGTCTGGAGACGTGCACAGTACTATTATACAAAAGCCCTACAACTAATTACACCAGTATTTACATAAAGCTTTTGTTATATAAAAAGTTTATGTGATGCAATAACAAAAACCGACCTTAGCTCAGTTGGTAGAGCGGAGGACTGTAGTGGGTTTACCATTAGATATCCTTAGGTCGCTGGTTCGAATCCGGCAGGTCGGATTTTTTTGGCCTTTATTAAGAATAAGGCTGTGCAATTTATTAATGGAGTGTTTTTAATCTTTTTTTGGCCTTTATTAAGAATAAGGCTGTGCAATTTATTAATGGAGTGTTTTTAATCTTCTCACTTATATGTTGATTCTTTCACCCACAAGCTTAGAGAAAGAGACCGAAGGAGTATATGAAAAATCCGCTGAAGAGAAGAGATAACGTACAAGGTTTCCTTAACGTGAGAGGCATAGGAAGCATTCTCAGCCATTAGACTAAGACGGTGGTATAATGGTAATTAACAACCCTAATCATGTTTTGTTAATCTAACCAATGGTAAATTAGGAAAAAGCGTTTAAATATTTTTCAAATCGTAACAATAGAGTCAATCAAAACCAAATTTTTCAACGTCTGAAATCGATTAACAAAAAAAAAACGCCGATTACATTGAACCAAAACGTAAGATCACTATTTGAAATTAAAAATCAGAAAACAGAGTATAATAAATGGGACGATAAATCATTCGAAATCATACGTATTATGAATAAAAACACCAGTATTATTTATTAGAAGCTTTCGATTTTGATTCAAGAAGAAGAATTAAAGGTTAAAAAATGGGTTTAAAAAAGTTACAGACGAAGAAGACGAAGTTGCTGATAACAGGACTTTTAAACACATGTTATATCTATGTTAAATAGGTAACGTGTGTTTAAAGTTCCTTTGGTGGAACAAACAAAACAAACGCACACTCATATATTTAAACGCATGTTGTAAATTTTTTAAACGCACGTATATTTGGGTGTGACAAACAAACGCACGTTCATTATTATAAACGTGCATTATCTATTCTTTAAACGCACGTTGTAAAAAAACAAACGCACCTTTAAAAAAATTGAAAACGCACCTTTGAAAAATAAAAAAAACTTCAAACGCACCTTTAATTATTGTAAACGCACCTTTATCAGGCATAAGCCTGTTTGCAACTCCTTCACTGTTGTTCAAAATCAAGTTAATGGAGTCATCCCTCAATATGTCAAAGCTCAGATCAAACTAATGTTCATCATATAAACCTTTACACAAAGAAGAAAAACAAAAACCTTGTACATTCATTCAATTGTCTGTTCCACTTTGTAGTAGTGATGTCGAGAATCGCTAATCTGAACTGAAAAGGTTTTTGGGCAGCATCTAGGCTGAAGATCATGAAACCACAGTGGGTGCATGAAACCATAGTGGGTGCTTGAGGGAGTGAGTCCTCGGTGGTGGTGGCCATCAGTGGTGGTGGCCATCGGCGGGCTTATGACGGTCGATGAGCGGAGAGAGTGTGTGCGGCAGAATAAGGAGAGGGTGGGTTTGGGTGTTTTTTAAAAGTCTAGAATACCCTTTAATAAACCAAGATTGAGTTAGTTAGAGCTAACTAGGGTTTACACGTGTCAAGCTGTGGTGACTTCCTACACTTCCTATGTTAAGGGACTTTTGTATCTTATACTTAATATTGTTTTAGTTCAAGGGACTATGTATGTAAATCCCTAAAAATAATAATAAAATTAGCCCAATCCATCTATTCTATCGTCAATCAAGTTTTCCTTGTAGCCTGCAAATCGCCAACCGTCATTCACAATGATCTGCACACCCCTTGAATATTCAGTTGTTCATTACGACAATTGTTTGATATATATATATATATATATATATATATATATATATATATATATATATATAACATCCGGCCCCTCTCACCACCAATATTGTCCGCTTTGCCCTGATGGGACGCCCATCCAGAGCTCACGGATTTGCTTTTGGTTGCCCCGGTGGAGACTTCCCAGGAGGTCACCCATCCTGGTAGTGCTCCCACCTAAGCACGCTTAACTATGGAGTTCTCCTCTCATCCACTAACATTAAGCCCCAAAACGCGTTGGTGATTTAATAGGCAAGACATTACTTATGAACCAACGATCTCTCCTGGCCACGATTGATGTGGGATTTTTCCTGGGGTGTCACATTCACCCCCTGTTAGAGTCTCATCGCCCCTGATGAGGTATGCACCCACCATCCCGAACGGCACAGGAGTGGCTCTGATACCATCTGTAACATCCGGCCCCTCTCACCACCAATATTGTCCGCTTTGCCCTGATGGGTCGCCCATCCAAAGCTCATGGATTTGCTTTTGGTTGCCCCGGTGGAGACTTCCCAAGAGGTCACCCATCCTGATAGTGCTCCCACCTAAGCACGCTTAACTGTGGAGTTCTCCTCTCATCCACTAACATTAAGCCCTAAAACGCGTTGGTGATTTAAGAGGCAAGACATTACCTATGAACCAAGGATCTCTCCTGGCCACGGCCGATGTGGGATTTTTCCTGGGGTGTCACACAACTTTAGATCGATATTCCAAATTCATCAATAATATCTTGAAAGCATACAAGGTTATTTGACATAACCCTCTAAACTACCATTCTAATTTACCCATGATCCCTTTATCTAAAGAAAACTAATCTATTTATCCGACAAATTCAGCTTTAAGCGACACGAGAGCTTGACTCAAGTGCCATCTATACATTCGGCATTAGGGAGTTTCCATGAGCAACATTGCCACATGAGAAACTTGTCCATTCTATATGTACGGCTTTAATGTCCCCATGAAAAGCTCTTAAGCTTTATCATCGGTTATTAATGCAAATGAAACTTTGACAACGACCAACTAATTCATGGACACTAGCTTGTTCCAATTAATAAGGAATTGTAATATAAACTTACCATTAAGCATGCTCTTTTTCAAGATCCTTCCTTGTCCCTTGATCACTTGAAGATGTTTTCTCCTTGCCTAATAGATTTACATCCATTAAGTCATTTATATTCTTTCTAACCGCATAATTTTATGAGTACAATCATTCCCCATGAACATACATCAATCCAACAAATTTTACAAACAATTATCAATATGGTCTCGGTTTTAGCAACAAATATATATAAAAATACACGCACACGAGTTTCAGAATGTGGTTTAAATGGTTATTCGATTAGAATTAGAGCACGAGTGATTGCAGACACAAATCAAACCATCAATAACAACTCAAAACTACTCAAAATAGACAACTAATGATTATGACAATCATGTTTAGTATTTATACCTGCTGCCATTCACCCTAGGCCTTAGGCTATGGGTTGTACCTTAAGGACGTGTGTAGTGGGGCGGTTCTCAGGCGCTATAAGCCCTATAACGCCGGGGAACACCGCCCCCCCCCCCCCCCCCGGCGCTATAGGGCGTTTTAGGGTGCGTTGGGTTGGGAGCATAGCGGCGTTTTGAGTTTGAAAAGGGGAGGTTGTTGTTGTTGACCGTTGTCAAACGGTAATAAAATTTAATTTTTGTTTTTTTTTTTTAAACAAAATCTCTATATATATATAACATACCACACCACAAACCATTCACCCCACAACACAAACCATTCACCCTACAACACAAACCATTCCAACCAAAGAAAACCAAAACCAAACCCAATGGCAGCGTGGACGAACCAAGATCAACTCGAGTTGGTGAGGGCGTGGGTCAACACCAAGGAAAATCCGCCGAACAATAGGCGACAATTTTGGCGCAATGTATTGGAGGAGTACAACCGAATTACCGATACGGACCACCGTACGGTCGACCAGATCTACGCTAAGTTTATGAGCATACAAAATAATGTTACGCGTTGGCAAACGGTCTATCAAGCGACGGTGCAGGCGCACCCTGACGTTAGCCAACATATGGCAATTCAACTAACACACGACGCTTATCGTGAACGTTACGGCACCGACTTCACCGTCACCAATCTGCTGTCCTGGACTATGATGCGTTTTGATTTTGTTTAGTGTTTTAAGGTTTTAATGTTTTAATTTTTAATAATGTGTAATGTTTAATTTTATGTTTTATGTTTAATGTTGTATTTGTAATGTTTAAGGTTTTAATGTTTAATGTTTGAATGAAATTTTATCTTTTTTGCAGATAAACAGGTGCATTTTCAAAATGTGTACACTAAAAATACATAAAACACATAAAAATACAATCCTAAATTACTTATTAAAACAGAGTTCCTAAATTACTTATTACAAACAGAGTTCCTAATCCTAAACTACTTATTAAAACGTTACATAAACACATTACATAAACACATAACATATTCCTAAATTACTTAATTAAACACATAATATAAGCCTAAAAGTTCCAGTCCTCGAATGAGTAGTACTCGGGGGACAGGGAACGTGAGCTGTCCCGTCCATCAGACCTCGCATCCGATGGGAAGTAGTAGTTCTCACGACGAGGGGATGGCATGCTCCAGAGGCGCTCCTCCTCCTCAATTTCCCTGAGGGCTTCCAAGTCCTCAGGGGTTGGGTCCCCATATTCACGGGGTGGGGTGGTCTGGTGGTGGTGGGTGGGGGTATTCTGGGGGTGGGGATAGGGTGGTGGTAGGGGGTGGGGGTATTCTGGGGGGTGGGGATAGGGTGGTGGTAGGGGGTAGGAGGAGGAGGGGTGAAGGTTGGTGGTGCCGACAACATCAGTCGGTCCACCTGATAAGTAGCCATGGTATACTCCGCGGCCCAAACCCATTCTTCATCCGTCCAGGGATCATCCTTCCAGGGATCATCCTCTTCAGGATTAGTTGGTGGTGCCACAGCAGGAGGAGGAGGAGGGGGATTTAGCCAGTGTTGAGGAGGAGGAGGAGGAGGAAGAGGAGGTTGTGGAGGAGGATGAGTTGGCAGTCGCCGGGACCGGCCCCGTCCCCGGACCCGTCGAGTGAACTGCCGGACATTAGAAGGTCCGGCAGCTCCTGCTTGAAAACCGCCAGTGTTATTCATTGTGTTTGATGAGGAAAGGATGAGGAAGATGGAAGAGGTGTGATTGATATTTAAGAGGAGGGGGGTATTTATAGGTGTGACTGAGATTTGGTGGTGGGGGGGAAAGTTTGAAATTCAAACTTTGAAATTTAAACGTTTGGGGGGAAACCGTTTGAAATTCAAACGGTTTGGAACAGTAACCGTTTGAAATTCAAATTTTTTTTTAAATATTTGTTTTTAAAATTAAATATTATTTTATTAATTTAATAAACTTTCAGTTTAAATTTTTATTTTTAATATTATTTTTATATTTAACGAAATATTATTAAGTATTTAAAATTCTTTATTTAAATAAAAAACAATAATTAACCAATCATTACCAATCATTTATAACCCCCTCATAACCCCTTTCCCACTACACACTCTTTTTCCACAACCCCCACATAACCCCACTTCTATTACTTTTTAATATTTTAATACCACAACCCCAACATAACCCCTTACCACTACACATGCCCTAACACCAAGGGTATTAACAATGATGTGACATTTTAACATTCATTGTACACCGCTCTCTTTTCGTGTTAAGGAGCGTTAAAGTGGCCATAGTAACAAAAATCAAAAGAGAGAAACTTAAGGGACGAGATAGAGTTAAAAAGTGTTAAACCATTTTCTTGAAGTGAAATAGTGTGAAAAGAAAAAAAAGTGGATATTTATCATCTAGGTGGAGTTAAAGTATACCACATGGCCTTAGGGGCGAATGGGTTTGGAGGACACAAGTAGATGGGGCGAGTAGGTTAATTAGCCAATCGTGTCTATGTATAGCCATTCTCCCCTGACAAATTACCAAACTGCCCTTACACTACGTAACGAGTTAAAAACAACTAAAATAATGTCCAAACATCTATACTAGGCTAGAGACATCAAAATAAACATGTAATAAAAGCATTTTACGAGTAATTAATTCTTAAAACATGATTTAAAATTCATTTATTGAGTACAATTATAAATATGTATTTTTTAAATATTGATAAAACTAGATTATACCCCGGGAACGTCCCGGGGTTGAGAAACCTAATATGACATATCAACTTTACATATGAAATAGAATGATGCGCTTTACAATTACATGTAGGAAAGCTTCGGGTAGCATCTAACTTAAAACAATTAACAATGAAAAAATAGAAACCATATAGGGCCATATAGGGCCATAAGGGGAAAAAACAAAGAAAAAAAATATAGGGACTAAAACTAAGATTTTTTATCCTACAGACGAAACTAGTAATTTTTTTTAATGGCTAATAAATTAATCCTGAGCACTCTTGAAGTATTCACTGGACAAAGGAGTACTCCGAGGGAAACCCGGGGTCACCAATAATTTCATACCAGTTCCCGGGGAAAACCCGTCGCCCGAAGGCCCACTACGGTAAAACCCGGCCCAACAGCAGCATTTTGGTGCTGGTAGAACTCGAACTCCCTAACTCCCATAAGAAAAGTAAGAAGGGTGTCACTCTACCATAATGGGATTGGCAACGAAACTAGTAATTAAATACAAAAGTTAATATATCTCTTTTTAGCAAGTCTAAAAGTTTGTTTCAGTACTTTCCTTGAAAATTATTTATTTATAGTCAGTTAGATTAGAGGGAGTGGAGGGGCGGGAAAGAGGGGGGTGAAGCGCCATGTGGCACTTGTGGGACCCATGTGGGGGGAAAAAAATTGTGGGGAGTGGAAGGGGGGGGGGGGGTGAAAGGAATAATATTATATTGTTTTAAAGTTAAATAAAAAAAAGAAAAAAAAATCACCCAACCAAAACCGGCCACGTCACCCTCCACTCTCCCCCCCCCCCCGCCCGACTTTCCCCAACCGCCCACCCTCCCCACCCTCCTCTTCCCGCCCCCTAGGGACGGTGTTCCCGCCCGGGGTTCACTTCCCGCCCTCCAAATACCGCCCCACTCCCCCTAGTCTTAGAGCATTTACAACCCATCTCTCATTCCCTCTTTCATTCTTAAAATTTAAAAAAATCTCATAAAAACTCACCCCATCCTAACCCCTATCCCCATATCCTATTTTTAAAATTTGCAAAAAACCTCTGTTGAGCCCCCATATATGGGGTCTTCCATACTTCCTGCATCTCATTCAATAATAATAAAATAATACAAATTGAAGGTGAAATGGTTTGATGTTGGTTGTAAAGAAAGAAAATAATAATAAAAAAAGCTTATAGGGGATACGAATAGGGGTTGGGATGTGAGAGACTTTGAAAAAGTGAGAGGCAAATTTAGAAAACTATGATTTTTCCTTAAATTATATGGTTGGAGATGGCGAACGGGCTGTTAATGCTCTTACCGATGGTTAGATGGTATAAGTATTAGTTGATTGTTGACGTTCAATAACCAAGTTTAAATATAGAACCTTGAAAATTACTAGTTATTGGTAAGAAACCCGTGCGTTGTCGTCGCGGTAACAATTTATAATGAGGTACTTAATTCTATTGTTTGCCCACCTTAGATTGAGTCTGAAATTAAGGAATACAATTTTATTGATGATTGTACATCCAACCAAGAGTTAGAAATGTTGATTAAAATTATTTTTATTTACAACCACATCAAACCTGACAATTATGAATAGAAATATTGATTAACCCACTAATTCAAAATTAAAGCAAACATCGTAAAGGGCTAAAGTTTAAAATGTAAAAATATTTAGTCATACTTTGTCTCTAACGGGCTGGGTGAATGAGCTTAATATAATGTAAAACGAAAGGGGTTGAATAGTTAGAAGTAAACCAAAATGTATTTTAGCGTAAAATTAACTAAAAGAAAAAAACATACAACATGAGCATTTTTAACAACTGTTTACAACCTTTTAAATTGCTTAAACTCATTTATACATAATAAACTTTTAATTAATATGAAATTATAAATGGGGGGATTATGATAAAAATGTACAATTTAGTTTTGCAAATAAGGGTAGTATTGGAAGAATTTTCATGACATTTTGAGCATGAAGCAATAAACTTTTCATATGTCATCTTAAAAAAATATATACAATTACTATCTTAGCCATCTTTGACTACTTATAATGTAGTATAGATTATTTCATTTGTGTTACATAAGTTGGTTATGTAACAACTTAACCATCTCTATTTGTATCTTCTTATATATTTAAGAGTACGAGAGAGGCTATTGTACAAAGCCTTCTTAACATACAAAGTGTAAGAAAGATTCTCAGCCATTAGATTTAGGTGATGGCAAGATGGTAATTAACAATCCTAATCATATTTGGGTTAATCTAACCAAGGGTAAATTTCTGTGAAATCGTAACAAACATAATCGATGCAAAAATTTTCAACGATTGAACCTGATTTTTCATCGTTTTCAACTCGATTAAACGTTCAGAATGATTAAACAATAAAAAACATTTGATTACAAAACAAAATCAAAACGTATTTGCAGAAATAGAAGAAAAACAGAGTATGATAATTCAATTGATAAAATTAATCGAATCATATTCAAAAATCACTATCAACACATGTATTATTCACATAAACGAACGATGTTGATAATAGAAGAAGAATTAAAGAAAAAAATGGGTTTCAAAAAAGTTCCAGACAATGAAGATCAGAACTGTTAAACATAAATCATAAAACGCACTTGGTTTTTTTATAAACGCATTTGGTTTTTTAAACACTATTTAAACTTGTTTTTTACAAAAACGCACTTGGTTTTTTGTAAAGCGCACTTCGTTTTTTGTAAAACGCACTTGGTTTTTGTAAAACGCATTTGGTTTTTGTAAAAAGCACTTGATTTTGGTAAAACGCATTTGGTTTTTGTAAAACGCACTTGTTTTTTTTGTAAAACGCACTTGTTTTTGTAAAACGCATTTGTTTTTGTAAAAAGCATGTAGTATAAATAAAACTCACCTGTACCTCATTTTTCCCTTTATATTCCTCTGTTTTCCTCCAACAAACAAACAGCCATATTCACACACAGTTGATGTAAGGTTTTTATGGATTGGTTATTTTTTTTCTTTTTCCTTTGTTTTGTGATTAGCGAGAGACACAGAGGTGTTGGCTTGGTTGTCTTCTCCATAGATAGAAGGAAGTGACTAGATCTGAGCCACGATTGAGGTCGGTTTGAAGGAGAACAACGTGAAGGGTTTTGAAGGTGTCGGAGGTTAGATGAGAGAGGAGAGAGGGAGCGGTGAGGCTTTGGTCCGGCGGTTGGGTCAGGCAGCGGCGGCGACGGTGGTGGTGGTTGTGGTGGTGGTGGTTGTGGTGGTGGCAGTGGTTAATGAACGATCTGAAAGAACCATTACCTTTTACCCTTTTAATCAACCAAAATTGGGTTAGTTAAAGTTAACTAGGGTTTACACTTGTCAAGTTGTGGTGGCTTCTTACACTTTGTATGTTAAGGATACTTTGTATCCTATACTTTCTCTTAAGAGTACATACAAGAGATCCTTGTAATTAAGAAATTGGTCATGTGATCAACACTAAAGGTATTTTGTTGGATGAGTAATTAATGATTAACGATAAACATGTATGCCATGACAAATACCGTTTTTCAGTAAAGTAATTAATGCATTTTCTTTATCTATTTTACTTTTTTTTTTTCAGTAAAGTAATTAATACCATTTTCTGTTAAAAAAAATTAATACCATTTTCTTTAGCTAATGCTATTTCACTTGCTTTTTTTTAAACAATTTTAAAAATTGGATGAAAAACTTAAATATTTAAATTGACCAACAATAATTTGATTACTATTTCTTATATTTGCAATTTATTTCTTTTGCATATATACCCATAACACATTTAATATGCTCATTAATTTCAAATCTTAAATAATATTCATTTAAATTATTCAAGGTTTAATTTTTCTAAAAGTTAATACATTTCATTAATTATAAGGATTATTTGATTAATTAACTATACCCACCCCTTTCAATCCTTCACAATATAATAATGTGATACAAATCATCTTCACTCTTGTTACATTTATCACCCTTTTGTTTTCTTCCACAATTACTAAAATTTTAAAAACATAAAACACAATTGTTTCATAATTAACCCATCCTTATCACTAAGTAACACATGTAACTCATGCATGAGTTCATCCTTAAAAACACCATAAATAGGAACCACTTTTCTTCCTACCGTCAATCAACCTCTCCTTCAAACACTTCACATTTCACACCATCACAATCCGCCATTACCTATAGCAAAACACACCCAAAAACACACGCCAAACAAAAATTCCAAACTCGCCCAATAACAATCCACCTTCAATCAACCCTCTACCATCGTCAACAATCCTAAAATCTCTTGACAAAAAAAAAAAATAATTCAATACCTGAATTCCAAACATGAGAGTTATATTCACCCCACCATCAACTCTAACTCTCCCTGCACCCCATTTCCCTCGTCGCCCCCGCTCCGGCCACCGTCGTCGCCGCACTTTATTTCATACATGGACTATCATAAAAAGTCAAAAGGAGAAGAAAAAGAAAGAGAAGGGGTCGGTAAGAAGAACTCAAAGCGAGAACAGAAAGAGAAAATACACAGTTTTTATTGAAAATGAAAGCGAACAAGAAACGGAGGGGCAAAATGTAACAAACATAAATGGAGAAAAAGTGACGGTCAAAGAAAATCAAACCGAGAACAGAAAAAGAAAACACAAAACAGTCATTAAAAATGAAAACCAAAACATAAAAGAGTTAGAGGGGGGTGTAAGTTTTATAAATGGAGAAAAAGTTGACTTAAACATGTTGGCGCGTGTAGGGGACGGCGCGTATGAGGAAGAGTTAGAACAAATGACGAAGGGTATGTTGTCGAAAGTACAACTGTTAGGGTTTATGGATACTTTAAAAGGACACTGGTGTGGACGTAGTGAACGGCGGAAGGTGGTTGACGCCGCTGATATCGTCAACGTTTTGCCTGTCGGTTGGAAGGTCGAGATCGCCGTACGTCGCCGTCGTCAGCTCTCCTCTCTTTATTGCCGGAGTTATGTCAGGTTTGTATTAATATTATTATTATTATTATTATTATTATTATTATTATTATTATTATTATTATTATTATTATTATTATTATTATTATTATTAAAATAACCTAAAAACATGGAGTACAATCAAAACACAATGTAATAACACAAACGTAACTAGTAAAATCTGACAGAAAACAGCTTTCCCTACCAGGTTCATTGACTCATTGATGATGTTAGAGAAATGTAGTAGAGCAAGTGTTCTGTTGTTATTGTTTCGTAAACATTGTTGACGTTTTCTAGGTCGGTTGATTAACACGTTGTTGTTCGATTGTGCTGTTTTAGGTGAAGTCTTCTGTTCTCTTTTCATTGTTACTTTAGGAGTTTACATTTACAGTCTTTTAAGTGGATGTTTTTGCGTTGGTACTTGATGGTACATTGTTGATGATTTTGCCCTAATTTTAAATGTGGAGCTAACTTAGATCGGTATATAATCAGAAATGTTGTGTTCTTGAGTTCTATACGATTGTGATTAACAGTTTTTTAGTGATTTGATCAGTGTTCATCTCAACGCAGTTTTCGAAGTAGTTTATAGTGACAAGTTTGATTGATTTCCATATTGTTGCTACCTGGTTCATTCATGATGTTAAATAAATGTAGAGCAAGTGTTCTGTTGTCAATGTCTCGTAAATATCGTTGACGTTTTCTAGGATTTTTGATTAGCACATTGTTGATACGTTGTTTGATTGTGCAGTTAAAAAGAAATTTATGGCAAATGTTCTGTTCTCATTTTTAGGTTAGGTTACGTTGCGTGTATGCTCTACAGATAGCAGTAACGTGGATGTTACGTTAATAGAACTTTAAATTTAGAGTCTTTTACTATGTTATAAGTTTGCATTATGGTTTGTGCGACTGTGGGAGCATCCTTAGCTGGTTACCTTACGCGTCTTTGTTAAATACTTGTTTTAGATTTAGAAGGCCATGAATGCTTATAAGTTATAACCTAAGGGTGTCAATAAATTTCTTGATTGTAGTTTGGAACGCTAGTGACGCTATACTAATGGGAGCTTTAATAGAGAATCCTGCAATGAATTCTGTTGTATGTAGTTTGCCTTCTCTCTGTATAACATGTTGACAGTTGTTTGATTGTGCTGTTAAAAGAAAATTAGGGCAAGTGTTCTGTTCTCATTGTTACGTAAGGTTTCGTGTATGCTCTACGAATGGCAATGACATGGATATTACGTTAATTGAACTTTATTTATAGAATTACTTAGTATGTTATAAATCTGCGTCATGCTTTGTGAGAGTATCCTTAGCTGTTTACCTTATGCGTCTTTGTTAATTGCTCGTTTTAAATATTGGAGGCCCGTGGCCCTAAATGTTTATACCCTAAAGGTGTCAATAAGTTTCTTGATTGTAGTTTGGAACACTAGTGACACTATGCTAATGGTAGCTTTAATAGAGAATGCTGCAATCGATTCTGTTATATAGTTAGCCTTCAATCTATTCAACATGTTGTTGATACATTGTTTGATTGTGCTGTTAAAAGAAATCTAGGGCAAGTGCTTTGTTCATGTTGTTACTTTAGGTTACGTGTATACTACATGAATGGCAATAACGTGGATGTTATGTTGATAGAACTTTATATGTAGATTTTAAAGTCTTTTAGTATGTCATAAGTTTGCGTCATGCTTTGTGAGAGTATCCTTTGCTGTTTACATTATGCGTCTTTGTTAAATGCTTGTTTACATCGTGAAGGCCATGAATGTTCATACCCTCAGGGTGTCAATAATTTTCTTGATTGTAGTTTGGAACACTAGTGACGTGGAAAACCTTAAGTAGAATATAGATTTAATTGAGCATCCTGCAATTGATTCTGTTATAAATAGTTTGCCTGCGATCTACTGTCACGCGGAAAACCTTAAGTAGAATATAGATTGAAGATCTTCTATGTGTGCTAGTTATAATGAAACCTTTACAAAAGGAAACTTTGATATGTGTTTGTTTATTCGGTGTGTTTTGAAAGCTAGCTTATTTTACGTGAATTATGTCTTAGATATCTTGAACTCAAATAACATTAAGATCATAGTTACACAAATTTTTTTGATTCAATTTAGTTATTTTATTGAACATTTGTGCTTGTTCTAAATGGAATATTGGGAGGTATTGGTGGTGCCATCGCCATGCACTCAACGTGGTTTCACTTTCACCTAATACATTTTACGAGTTTTGGAACGCTAGTGACGCTATACTAATGGGAGCTTTAATAGAGCATCCTGCAATCATTCTGTTATATATAGCTTGCCTTCAATATATATAACACGTTGACAGTTGTTTGATTGTGTTGTTAAAAGAAAGTTAGGGCAAGTGTTCTGTTCTCATTGCTACGTAAGGTTACGTGTATGCTCTACGAATGGCAATGATATGGATGTTACGTTAATTGAACTTTATTTATAGAATTACTTAGTATGTTAGTCTGCGTCATGCTTTGTGAGAGTATCCTTAGCTGTTTACCTTATGCGTCTTTGTTAATTGCTCGTTTTAAGTATTGGAGGCCCGAGGCCGTAAATGCTTATAGTTTATACCCTAAGGGTGTTAATAAGTTTCTTGATTGGAGTTTGGAACACTAGTGACACTATGCTAATGGTAGCTTTAAATCTTTAATAGAGGATGCTGCAATCGATTCTGTTATATAGTTAGCTTTCAATCTATTTAACACATTGTTGATACGTTGTTTGATTGTGCTGTTAAAAGAAATTTAGGGCAAGTGTTTTGTTCTCGTTGTTACTTTAGGTTACGTGTATACTACATGAATGGCAATAACCTGGATTTTGTGTTAATAGAACTTTATATTTAGAGTCTTTTAGTATGTCATAAGTTTGCGTCATGCTTTGTGAGAGTATTCTTTGCTGTTTACCTTATGCATCTTTGTTAAATGCTTGTTTTAGATCTTGCAGGCCATGAATGTTTATACCCTCAAGGTGTCAATAATTTTCTTGATTGTAGTTTGGAACACTAGTGACATTATGCTAATTTGAGCTTTAATTAAGCATCCTGCAATTGATTCTGTTATAAATACTTTTTGCCTGCGATCTACTGTCCCGTGGCAAACCTTGCGTAGAGTATAGATCTAAGATCTTCTATGTGTGCTAGTTATAATGAAACCTTTACAAAAGGAAACTTTGATATGTGTTTGTTTATTCGGTGTGTTTTGAAAGCTAGCTTATGTTATGTGAATTATGTCTTAGATATCTTGAACTCAAATAACATTAAGATCATAGTTACACAAATTTTTTTGATTGAATTTAGTTATTTTATTGATCATTTGTGCTTGTTCTAAATGGAATATTGGGAGGTATTGGTGGTGCCATCGCCATGCACTCAACGTGGTTTCACTTTCACCTAATACATTTTACGAGTTTTTGAAGGTTATCAAGATCTCTTTGGTGATCTCTTCGTGCTTCGTACATTTAGATTTATAAGAAGAAAAATTAGATCTTAGTTAGATTTAGTAAATTTATAGATCATTTGTGTTGTTCCCAAATGGAACATGTTACTTGTTTTTAAGGTCTTGGTGGTACCATGACCATGCACTCAATGTGGTATCACACCTAATCCATTTTACGTGTTTTGAAGTATCTCAAGATGTATAAGTGATGTCTTTGTGTTTTATAAATTAAGATTTATATGATAAATAAGATTTTAATTAGATTTAGTAACTTGATTGATCATCTGTGCGATCATTATGAGATATTGGCCGTTGGCGGTAGCTGTGTTATCGCGACAATGCATTCAAGGTGGTTTCACAAAATACCTTTTTATGTGTTTTTGAAGTATATCAAGATGTCTAGGGCGATCATTTCATACTTGGTACAGTAAGATTTATAGTTGATAAAGAAGATTTGACTAGATTCAATAAGTTTAACGATTCCCTTCATTTGTGTTGTACCTAAAAGAAACATTCTAAGGTATTGTTGGTACCACCACCATGCACTCAACGTGGTTTCACCTACTACATATTACACGTTTTAAAGTATATCAAGATGTCTAAGGCGTTCTCTTCGTGTTCGGTAAAACAATCTGTATGATGATAAATAAGATTTTAATTAGATTTACTAAATTTATTGATCACGTGTGCTGTTCCTAAACGGAACATTGTGAGATATTGCTGGTACAGTGGTACCACCACCACACCCTCAATGTGGTTTCACCTAATACATGCTACGTGTTTTTGAAGTATATCAAGATGTCTAAGCCCTACGGTGACCTTTTCATATATGTTAAAATAAGATTTATATGATCATAAATTCTTCAAAAAGGAACTTGAAGTAATTAGATCACTTCTATCTGTCTTACTTACGCAATATTGTTGTTTCCTTGTTATATTTAGTCCAACAGGGATGCAATTTAAGTCATGCAAGGAGGCTGCAATTTATCTAAAAGATCAATCTTTGATAGATGTTGCTGGCCCTTCCAAACAAAGGGAGATGAGACAGATCAACAATGGTAGTCGTGTGCTCCTCAAATCTGTAAGTACAATGTAAGGTCATTGTTGTTGCCAGCCGAGTTTGTGAAAAACGATAATTTATCTATTCTATAAATATGTGCAGATAAACGAAATCACTAATTCATCAATTCTTCATGAGGCAAATAATAACCTATTGCCTGGAACAAATGACTTGTATGATGTTGAAATAGTCTCCTTTATCGACTGCTCTCCATGTGGACTCACATTTGATGACATTGGTGCGCTCAACAAACACCTTGCGATTTTTCACAAGAAAACAACCAGAAGATTTGAGCTTCCAAAAAAACCTCATTCTTCAGACAAGGTGAACTTTTTTTTGTAATAATATTTTATTATTGTTAATAGCGCCCGCTATAGCGAATAGCGTAGCGCTCATGTGTCGATATATGGTTGATAGCAACAAATAGTGAGATTTTTGTTTTTTTTTTTATATTTTTGGTAAAATATACATATAAAATATCTCTAAAATTTTCTTCTAGTGTATCGCTAAACATGAAATAACGCCCGGTATTTCATCGATATCGCTACGTAGTGTATTGGTAGCTTGTCACTATTGTCCGCTATTCGCTATTGACAGCTATGCCCACAACCAAGTTTTGGTATATTGAAGTCCCTCGACTTCTAAAAATACGCTCAAAAGTTACTAAACACTATTATTGTTATAATCATTTTTTTAAAATTTGTGGCAACTAATTGTAGCTTTTTTTTGTAGGCACAAACGGACCCAGGTCAGCATGCTGTTGTGGGCCATGATGAGTCACGGTTAGGTGAAGCATCTTGTAGCTCACAGAAGATAGCCGGAGCAGAGGTACCAGTAGACATGATTAACAAGAATAAGAATGTCAGCTTCAGGATCGAATGCACGTGGTGCAACAAAGAGTTCCTTTCCGAGCCGGTTGATGCAGAAA
This sequence comes from Ambrosia artemisiifolia, assembly GCA_032199755.1. Taxonomy (NCBI): domain Eukaryota; kingdom Viridiplantae; phylum Streptophyta; class Magnoliopsida; order Asterales; family Asteraceae; genus Ambrosia; species Ambrosia artemisiifolia. The sequence continues at coordinate 55,160,506 of CM063513.1, read as the reverse complement.
CAATGGCTGATGCAGCCGGATTTATGTGTCCAGAATGCAAAGAGAAACTTTGTGGAGTTCTTGAAAGGAGTTTGTCAAGGTCTTATGGACAGTAAGCTAATTTGTTGTTTCGAATTTGAGGTAATCTTTTAGATTTTGGGGAAAAGAAAATGAATTGTTTTATTTTTGTTTAGTTATCTTTAGTGTTGTAGACAACAGTATTACCTTTGTGTAGTCTGTATGTAGTTTAGTTTTCTCCCCTGTATGTCATAAACAAATGGTTTTATATATAAATTTGAAGAATAATCGTATGTTCGATACGTAGTTTATTTAGTTTTAAAAAACGTGCCCGAGGCGCTAGGCGCTAGGTGCGCGATACGAGCTGTAAAACATCTTAGAGGCTTGAGACGGCCTCATGTATATTTGGGTCAAGATTGGTCAAACATAGGGTCTGTAGGAGGTTGCTATGTAAACACAACTAAATGAGTGAAAAATTAAGAAAAGTTAACTTGATAAAAAAGGTTGATATATAAATAAAACTTATTTGGTTTTACATAGAGCAACTTTTAGCGTACGTGATGCACACCTTAGGTTTCGTGACCCAAATGCTTCCACGCGTATGTGCTTTTTTAAAACAAACGTCCGATATATCATTCCGTCTAGCAAAAAGTTGGAATCAAGAGAGTAGTGAGAACTTATTTGTTGGAAAAGTCTGGTTTTTAATTAAAATCCTGACCCATTTCACTTGTAAGGGTGAAGGGGGCTAAGTGGCTAATTAGGAAACACCATCTCATCTGGTACTTCGGCTACACGGCCGCAAAATCCTTGGGGCTCGGTAATGGAACCGGGTAAGAAATTTAGGTTCATGAACCCGAAGAACGTTGGACATTGGGTCGGGTTCACTAGGTAAATCAAGAACACCACCACAATTAAATCAGGAACACCATCTGGTACTTCATTATAGTTAACTTTTGCAGTAATTCCAAATTTTCTTTTATTCTTTTATTTACGCATATCCAATACATCCACTTTCAAACACATCCAAACGCACACATTGGACATTAGATACTGATCAACCATCCTCCGAGACGACCAACTGAGTTTTGAATTCCGGACACATCAACAATTGAACTAGACCAGACACACCCAGTTTTGTCAGGATATCATTGCGAGAGGTGCACTTAAAGTTTTTACATAAGTAGTTATAAAGCACAACAAATAATAACACATGAAATTTAATAATTCACCTTCATATTAAGATTTGACAATAAAATATTACAACTTGGATTACGTCCATATTCATTACACCAGTCCTCACAACTATTGCATTCCACCACAAAGGAAAATGACATTTAGTGACACACTAAAAATTGTCACTTCGTTTGGGTTTTCATCTACACTTATAAAAGGTTTTGATTAGTAGTATACTAGTGTATATTACAAAAGATTAAAATTCTATTTCCACTATTTTTGCGTCACTATATAGACTTTACTGGCACTTTTTATGGGCAAGTACAATTTTGTGTTTGATTATGACTTTTAGCGACATTTTTTTTGACTATTAATGACATGTTTTGTATTTTTTTTTTGACATTATTTTTCGTCGTGAATGACAATTTTTCGTAAATCATAATTCATTTATTGGAGCTAACACCGGCCAGATGTATTCTCTAGAATTTAACAGGCTCTGAGTAAATCTCAAATCTTGTTGAAGAGGATAGTTGAGGCTCCTACAAAGACCAAACTTCAGTATGTAAGCACATAACAAAAGCTAATTAGCAACAATTACCATTTATTAGTGTTAAAAGTTGTTACAAATATATATGTGTGAGTTTATAAAGGATGTTCATACTTAGCACTGGCTAACAATTCGTGCGCATTGCGTAGGAGCTAGAGTAAAACATAACTTTATACATCCGCTTTACATAAGTCGTCACCAATTTTTTACAAAACTTTCATTTAATTAAATACACTTTTAACAATTGATATGTTAATTGTGTAGCTTCACTTTGGTCACTTCTTAGGTTGATGCAAAGGTCTCATCAAAGAGATCACAAAAGTTATATAAATAATAATCAGACATGATTATTTGTGTCCACAGTTAGTGAAAATCCGTTTTCCACGACTCTTTCCTATACACTATAGTATACTAAGTCGAATAACACAAAATTAGCTAATTCATGTTAAGGATTTTAATGAGAAGAGATGTACCTGTGACATAGGAGATGCATGTGGCGCAAATCGTCCTACTACTTGTTGAGCATGGTTAACTTTTTTTCGCATAGAGGAAAGTAACCTCCCATAAGTTAGATTGCTTTCTTTTCCAATAGTTTCGATGAAGCTAAAAGTCAACGCTCCTACAGGCTTGCCTGTGAAAGCCTGCAGATATATATATATATACACCGGATCAAATACAAAAGCGGATTTTATATAATAAGTATGTGTTACACACTTCTCTTCTTTATTTAGTCTAGCATGAGTATGCTTACTGATGTATCTGCTGAGTTTTGGTTGTCTGCACACGCACTAATACATATTGCTTTTCCTCCACGGGTTCCTTTAGTTGTAAGCTGGTGTTCTTCTTCCCATTTGTAGAGTCCATCCCTGTTTGAATACTCGATGTCATTACGTAGGTTTCTTTAACAAGTAAAAAAAATATGTCTTTATGCTAGTGAATACTGACTGGTTGAAAGTGCACAAATAAGGTAAATCAAGAAGAGTTCCACTGAAGCAAGTGTCAACGACACTATGAAGTGTTACACCATGAGGCAGTGGTGCTACAATGGTGGCATTGATTTCATCATCTAGCATTGTTCCGGCCGTCTTATAGTCAAGAGGGCACAATGCTTCATCATACCCATCTATCTCATCTCCATCTTGATCACGAACTCGGGTTCCATGGCCAGCATAATAGAACATAATTGAGTCCCCTGGCTGGCAACCCTGGACTAGCCATTGTAATGCGTCTTGTATGTTACGTTTTGTTGGAAACTTAGAGCGATCTGACTCCTCTTCTGTAAGGACACGGATGGAAGCATTTGGAAAGCCCAATTTGTTCACTAGTAACTCTTGCATGCTCTTGACATTATGAACACTAGCTTCAAGTTTCTTTTTGTGGCCATTGTAGGTGATACCACATAAAACCGCCCTTTTCCTACCTCGAATAGAAGTTTGTCGTTGAAGCTCATGCTGATATTGATTGGCTGCTGCGTTGATAAACTGCCCAATTCGAAAGAGAACACGACCCTTGATCTTTTGGTTGAAAAGGTTGACAGTGTGGCACACGGGA